>NNCF01126744.1:1403135-1535833 GCA_002313205.1 Laupala kohalensis | reverse complement strand
ATATATATATATATATATATATATATATATATATATATATATATATATATCAATAGAACGTTTCCTTAAAAAAAAGTGGGAAATGTCAAATGCAACACAAAAGGTATTAGTTTGTTTGAATATTGGGTCCGAGCACATGACGAGAAAAATTTTTTTGTAAAGCAAAACCGTTCTTGTATTTAATACTCAAATTAGCTTGTAATAAATTCATTTGTGGGTCTGTTTAAACTGTCTGGTACTCATATACGAAACGATTGAATCATTATTACTTCAATCACCATATTTACAAGTTTACGAAAATACAATAGTTGAATTTCTTCAATTATAGTCGTTGCGAATCACATGTGGTAGATTCCTTTCCTATTCTGAAACTCCATTTTCGAAAAAAAATTCGAGTAAAACATTTATTGTTGCTGTCGTTTAGATGAAATTGCATTTATTCGTTCCACTGTACGGATATAATTTTGTTTAAGAATTCTTCGTGACTTGACTGAGTATTACAAATCAATAAATAAATGTTATTTTCCACCTACAATGACAAACTTTGTCCTTGACATGTAGAAGCCATCACGGAGTTATTGTTTCAATAGGTCGTACATTTTCTGACAAATAGTTTTTACTTAATCGTGACTATATTATCATATTTGTTTCCTTGTGTGTTGTATTATATTTGCTTTGTAGATTATTATTTTTGGAAATAATGTGAAGCAAATATTCGAGGAAAATGTAATTACTTGCAATTATCTTTCAATGAAGTCAAAGGTCGGAGTGTCCCTTTAGTATGCATCATTAGAACCTTCGGGGTTCAAGAAAGATTGTCTCCGGGATTTCTTGGTCTTGACCCAAGAATGAGAATTGAATAAAATAAATTAATATATATTTAATACTCGATCTCATGTATCGTCAATTTCTCCTTTATGAAGATCTATTGGTTCATTACATTCGAGTATCTCCGTAGTCAACTGAAGTAGTTTAAGTATATATTAGATTAAAGATAGAAGTAGATTGAAAATACTTATGTAGGTACCTAGAAATTAAGTTATGGGTTGAAATACACGGTCGTTTGCTTCGTTGCACGAAAAAAAGCTCAGCCTAAAGTTTGCTGTGATAGCTCACGCGTTGGCTGTCTAGTGGACAGAAAGCACCATTAGCTGCCGCAGCTTACGCTGAAGCTGCCCTAAAAGAGTGTTCGTCTGAACGAGACCAATTTTCTATCACTGCGGAAGCTAACGCTGTTTTGTCTGGGAGGAAAAAAAGTTAATTCAACAGCTATAGCTTACAAGTTTTTCGCGCAACAGCTCAGACTTGCTCAAATATCTGACTTAGCTACAAGAACTATTGTTAGTTCCTCGCCGCCGATCTCGTTCGTAGTTGCAGCTAAAAGACACTCGTCTGCGCTGCCTTCTATGCATTCGATTCGTTGATTATCGACTGGGGCGTCGCAGACTGAGCAATTGTTTTACGGAGTCAAATCGACCTTGGCTTTCGCAACTACGAATAGTTGTTTACTTAAACAGAATGATTCATTACAACGACTAAACGACGCCATCCCGACGTTGCGGAGTTCGAAACTTGAAGTCTAGACACAAAACTTTACAGTATTTTCTCGATGACGAGCAACCGTATACTGATGATATTTCGAATTTCTGAAGGTTAATGTTGACGAATACCTAATTATTATTTCAAATAATGATATATTCAAATAATGATAAATTTCAAGTATATTTAAAATAAAGAAACGTTTGGATACATAAAATCTATTTTCTTGGTGTTAAAATAAATATTTTTCAAGATTTTAGAGATGTTTACTATTTTACGAATTTACTATTCAAGGTATTAATACTATGGTGCCAACTCTTAGCGTAACACAAGAGAATAAAACAGTATACTGCAGTAGCTCAGTGGTAGCGTTCGCGCAGTCAGTGTGGATCGAATTCTGGCGCTGTCGGATACCTGAAATTGTACGTCGGAAAATAAGAACGTTTACTGTCTGTCTGTGTTTAAACAAGGTAAGACCATGTAGTTGTAATAAAAATGAATATCGTCGAGAAAGTCATAGAAAGAAGAAAGCATGTAGATGAGTCGACGTCAACTCACGTCAAATCAATTTTAAATGCTTTCTGGTTGGCAACATCCTGTACTATAGGGTCCCTCTTCTTATTTTATAGGTTACCTACTTAAGCTGTGAAAGCTAATGTTTTACGCTGTGGTACAGAAGGACGAAAATTCACGTCATAGCAGACTGATGTTAGCTCTGCGAGCTCATGTGTTGTCTGTCCGGCTACCCCAGCTCTGGTATTTTTTTCCGTGTGAAGAGCAAAAATGATACAAATATACCTTAATGACATGCACCTATAATCCCTAAAACGTAACTGCTTAATTATTTCAAAATATATGAGTGAAGACAATACTATCTAGCTTTTAATAATTTCCGGTAAAAATCGTTTTGTACTTAGTTTTAGATAAAAACTGCCGCAGCGATTATTCAGTCTTAAGTGTATCTATTTATTATCTACTACTGCTTCAATATGAGGAGGCAGTCCAATAAAAAAACAAACAATAAGATAAAAATCCGTTTGACGGGTTTAAAGGTACCTCTACAATGAGACCGTGATTGGAAAGATAAATAGAGAAAGAAAATTGAATTTTTCCAAATATCACTTTTGGATCTCGCTAAGGAAAAAAAATTCTATCAAATGATATGATGGTATTGGCAATGGAACGTGGTTGAAAACTTGTCAAATCTTCATAAGAACGTCCAAATATTGAACGATAAATTTCAATCACGAATTTAATATTTTCAATAATTCGTTAACAAAATTCTTCAGGAAATCTAAATTAATTATATATAATTATAAGACTTCGTAATACCGCTCTTCAGCGTTCGTCTTTCATCTTCCCTCCACTTGCGTCACCTGTTTAGTTCCGTCACTGGCTCTGCGCTTAATTTCATTTGTCCGATAGCATCACGCAATCATACCACCGTGGGCGGGCGCCTTGCCGCCCTTCCTTCTTCCCTTTGCGTACGGCACCCCTTCATCCCCTCTGCGGATGTCGGAGGCTGTAGCCCCATCTGCTTCCCTCGCCCCTTGATCTCGAGGCTCCAGGACCTCCCCGGATGCGCTGTAATTAACCTTATCAGCCCCCCTCTCCCTCACTTGACACTTCGCGTACTCACCCTGTGGGAAGGTGATTGGTGTTAACTCAGTCTTCGGATTTCTCCCCACGTCTCCCACAGTTCAGATTGCGTTGGAGGGAGATATTTGTTCAGTCGCTTTTTTTGGCTGATAATTCACTTCTTTATTTCGTCCATGGTGTTCATTATGATTACACAATAGTTAGTGAAATTTAGAAACAAATTCAAAAATTGAGAGATATTTATTTTTAAACAGAAGAAAGAACTGCGTATAAAGCTAATATATGATGCTTATAATAGCCACAACGAATAAGGAGTGTCAACATATTAACCAGGTGTTCAATATAAGGGAGTTCAATTAAGTAATTTCTTTCCTCCAGAAATTATATGTTTTTCCTTTCCTCCAGAAATTACTTAATAAATTATGAAGTGAGCTTAATAGCGCATCTACAATCATTATGAGAATTCCTGGTATTAATTATTTTATTCGTATTCAGTTTGTCTAAGTGCATAGGTGCAACATTTTTTCATTTATTTAATAATATTTAATGCGTATTCAGGCTAGGACACGAAAATTCATTTGTTTCCCATGATACGTAAAGTGATTGTACATTTATTAATGTTTGAAATTAGATTTTCAAGACTATATAATTGACCATCTCAATGAAACAACATTTAAAAGGACAAGTAAAAGCCACTCTGGAGTCTGAGTAGAGAAATTCGCTCTAGCAATCTTTATTCCTTATTACCCTCTCGTATGTATCAGACACTGGAGCGCAGCGGAGGAATAATAATACGACGGGGAACATCGGAACATCTATCTGCAGTCCCTTTGATCTCGCGCTTCACCCTTTTATCTTAATCACTGCCTTTCCCTCGAACTGCAGTTTCCGCGCAGCGGATCTCTCTCTCATGACTTCCGAACATGTGTCACGGGACGTCTGTTTGCTTTGATGTCGTCAGACATTCGGCAAAGAAAATTGCATTCGACTCCGCGTTTGCGAGGGATACACCGGCGGCGACTGACGCCCCAGGCTAAAGGGGATCAAGATTGTCTTGAATAAGCCTCCTTGTCTTCCTCCCCGATTTAACCACTTTTTGAGTAACAGTCTTTGCTGAGATTGTGGCACTATAACGAATAAATATTACAAATTGGTAACATTTAGTTTTGAATATATGAGTTCATTTTGTCGTCTCTTCTTGTTATTTTTGCTACATCGTAAAATGATATGTTCATGTTAATTGAAACGTCAATAGGGTTTGGGTGACGTGAACAAACGATGTGAATAAAAGAAATATAGATGAGGCTGTGCTGGATTGTTGTGTGTTTTGCGACATTTATTGAGTAAAAATAAACGAAAAGTGATTACTAAGGAAGTGGTCGGAATAGTAGTATGTGAGTGATGGCTAATAAAGTGTGTCAGTCGTGGAAAACTCATGGGGAACTGCTAACCAAATTAATATGTAGTTTTTGCATAGCGTAGGTGCAAGTTATCGTATGCACTATCCACATGCAAGTTACTTATGCGCATTCTCAGAAATTAATGGTGCACTAACGCTTCTAGCGTAGTACGTTACAACGCCTTTGTGTATGATCTAAGAGGTACGCTAGTGAGAGAAGTAATGGCGGATTATGGTCTGAATTTGACGTTATCTTGATATCTGAGGGGGGGGGGAGGTGAGAGATTTGTTGGTTGTGTGTATCTTATGAGCAGCACGTGCTGGTGTACTCACCGTGCAGTTTACTTGTGAACGCTTGCATAAAAGTAGTTTGTTTGGGTATACAATTTTTAGTTTGATGATACGCTATGCAAAATGCATCGATTACACTAGAGAGGTTTTGCATAATGTACACATCAACGTGCGCATACGTTACGTTGATGACACTAATCGCATAACGCACTTGGAAAGAACTAGTGTAATCAGTGAATTTAGAATGTGAATCGTTGTAGAAATGATACATATATAGGAAAGAAAGAATATGGTATAAAGGAAAGGAAGAAGAATGTGGATCAGAGCAATTTGGGTAATTTTAATCCATATGTACGTTGCGCATTGAATTGTAATGTAACAGAAATTAGTGACTTTCTTAAATAAGGGGTATAAATGTTGTGTTTATTAAGCGGCCTCATGTTGAAAATCAAGTTGGAGTTCAAGACTAAAAATTTTCTAAGCTAATTTATAAACTCTTCCAAAATAAATGAAACGATCTTGTTCTGATCTAATCATGTCGTTCATGAGATACTTGTTATTATGAAGTTCGTTCATGTTTATTTCAAGATTTCATAATTTTATGATAAAATTTATAACAAATGATAACCATGCAGTTAAAATATTTGTAAAATTTCCACAGAACTAAGCTGAAAAAGATTTCTTGCAAATTTGGATGAAATCACCACATGAAGATAATGTTTTTATTCTTACGCAAATACCTCTCGAAATTAATTTAACTTTACTCTACATTTTTATTATAATTGAAGCAGTCTTAATTATCCATTTGTCCGACACTGAATTGTTCAGTACTTGGCAGTATCAGCGAGAACTCACTAGGTTTTATTTGTGTTGAATAGAAGAAAACACTAAACGTTGGCTCTGTCTTGCCAAATATTATTTTGCTCAGTAATTTTAATGCAATCTCAATAATTCATACGTTGTCTTCTCCAACGATGTGGAGACGAGATATCTGGCTTGATCCATTTGACTTTTTGCATATTCCTTCTTAGATTTACTTGAATATTAGATGAGATCAAATGTCAAATTTTAAAGCGATATGGAGAGCTTTAGAATGAGGAAAGATCATCTCCATTTTCTATCCGGATGGCACGATTTGTAAACACAATAAGTAATATTAAGAATTATAATCTTGCATTTTTTAGTTTTCTGCTGAATAATGGTGATTGCTTATATCTAATATTATTAAAAAGATGATTCATAGAAAAATAACGTATTTACCGTAGTAAGTCATAAAAATGTATTTCGTTGAGTCTCTTAACAGAACTTGACTAATTGAAACAGGAAAATATCCTAATATTTAAAATGCTACCAATGCTATAAGCCGAATAATATGAAATCCGAATAATCCAGATAATATGTGTGACCAATAAAACATTATAGAGAGAAAATATTATAAAGTAGAGGGAAATCTTGCTATTTGTTGTGTGCAAATAGTGTTACAATATTATTTACAAAATAATTAAAGGGAATTATAAAACTAAACTCTCTAAAAATGCTGTGTGACATAATGACTATTAATATGTAAAACGGGAATTTGATTTTTATATGGATAAAAGTAAAATCTCCGAAAAATGAACAATACGTTTCTTCTAGAACTGCAGATCATTTGTATTGCATTCTGGTACCGAATCGTTGGCAAGGTAAGGGAAAAAAAGTATTAAGACATTTTAATTAATTTAGTGCTTTCCTTAATTTATGTAATTTATTTATTATTTTATTAATCAGTTTATTTTTATTGAGTATCATTGATCGATACTCAGAAATTCGGTAGTCTGTATTTTGAATTCTTTGCGTAGTGTGTGTTATGTTATACGTAATTAATAAATTAGGCTGTATGATCCTGTGTAATTAATAAATAAAATAATAGTCATTTCTTTTATTTCAATATACAAGATGTAATTATGTGTAAAATGTAATTCGTGTACATTGTGAATTTCTTGGAGAACAGCGTCTAGATAGAATCCAGATTGTATCCGAATATTACAACTGCGGTTGTTAGTCGCAGAGGGAATTTATTATAATTATTTATTTATTTCTGAGCCAAATTTTGAATTTCCTGTAATATTTGACAGTGTTTTATTTAAAACGGTTTATAGTTCTCACTTATCTTTACATATAAAGCTCTGTCGACATTCGAGAGTTCTTCATTTGAAGTAAAAAGGTATTTGTAGACAGCATATTTTTCATTCATATTTTCGAAGCAGTTTTAGCTAATAATCCACCTGTTGAATCAAGGTAATACCAAAATTGGAAAATTCACGTTGAAATTAATGGATAACGGTTCTAGCAGAATGAGAGAATGTTAGTGTAATATAATTATCCGCACATTCACATGTTTATTGTTAATTGCTTGTCTTTAAAACATATTTGTGAATGCTTAAATGATGGGGTTATAATAATAATAATTTCGTATTATTACTAATAATATTATTAATTTTATCATATTATTAATAATGTAAAAAATTTGTGAAATGCGAAATAACGTAAATTGTACTTGCATAATGGTTTGCATTTGCTCATCTCAATATTGTTAATCATCAGTAATACCTCTCTTCCATGATATATGTGTATGCTGCCACTGAAGTAACAGAATCCATTTCAAATATTTTACTCGTAGCGTCTGATTCGTTCCATTCAGTGAGTTGTTAAATATGTTGGTTCAGGTGCGAATAATTTATTGTCCCATAACACTGTCGTTAATATTGATAAACGTATAGCCTCTGTTAATTGCAATTGCAGATATTTCACGTTTCCACTACTTTACGTTGTAAATATGGAATTTTATCTCGGACAGTACGCCAAAAGTGCGTTGTATTTACGCTTAACTTATATCATAGTGGACTCGTAAACTTACACACTCTCGGGTGTAACTTCCGAGCGCTTGATGAAGAGCACAGTGGTACTAAAATATGACGATGCATGAGAATGAATCTGAATATAAATCGAACCTAATTTATTTATAGTATGTTTGTAACCATAAGTCGTATTTCCTCTTAAATCGTGTAATCGCTCTCAACAAAATTTGATGATTATATTATTTTCTAATTAATAAAAAATACACCGCATTTCTACGCTGCGGATGGATTGAGGGTAAACAAGAAAACTAATGAAGACGTGTCACCCTGCGATTAGATATGCAAGGCCTCAAGTAATAAGAAGGAAAATATAAATTAAGATATTTTATGATTATCCTGTACATAATTGTAAACAAATTAGGTGTACCCGAGTAAATAATTCTCACCCCATATATAAAGAACGAAAAATCTAAGAAGAGGAATGATACTGAGAGTTTATGTGATCCAAATCGATTTTAAACTTTTTCTTATAATTGACAAAATCCACCTACTTCAGTTACCTATTTCGTTCGGGTTCGATCGGAAATATAGGGTTAGTCAAACATGAAAATGTAGGGTTAGGGTTTATATACATTTTCTCTTCTATATTTTCACGTATCATTATCCGAAATACTGTTTAAGAACTGATGACAATACGGAATTAATTTTTATTTTAAAACTTATTTGTACAAGAAGTGATAGAGAATTAAAATGTAACATTACACCAAACTCAGAAAATTTTTGTTCACAAAAATCTTTGTAAGTTACCTGATTTTTGGCAATAGCTTAAGAATTTCCTTTTAGAAAAAAGATTTATCGATAACTGTATGTCAGGATAAATAATACTTGGAACGTAGATATCGTATCGAGAAAAAATGTTATATTTATTTTATCTGCCTCATTCTGTACATCGATTTATTGTTTATAAAATTTGTGTGGTATTTAACATTCATTATTCAAACACACATGTTCTTGTGGCACTTGAACGCTTGGTTCTGTTTGACTATTTGAAACTGTCCGAGGTTAAAACCATGAATACAAAAGGGATTAGTATTGAGGAACACAGTATTTTATAACTTGTTTTAAATTAATTAGTTATCTTCATTACTTAATGGTTAGGACTTTTATTTGACAACGGATCTCTTAAAGATTGTGTAATAGTTTAAAGCTAAATTTGAATTAAAATATAATCATGTTTTAATTCTCTTTTACTATTTATATCAGATTACGAAAGATCTAAAGATTTAAGTGACCAGTGCACTTGTTGGCACAGAGATAAGTTAAAATGTCTACGACAAGGACAAAAACAAAATCTGAGGTTTCTAGTCCTCGTCAGATTGAAATGCGGTTTTCCTTTCTGTTTGACACAAACGCAAAAAACAACAAAAAAGAAAAAGGAAGTTTACATCCGTCTTCCGGAAATTGCATTCTACGCACACGCAAGATAGGAAAGCATTCTCTTTCTGGAGAATTTTGTGACCACCTTGTTTCTTTTACTGAAAACAGAACAAATTCTTCATATTTTACTACTTAATGCAGTATTTATGATTACAGTAATACAAGAGACTTTATTCAAAAGTACTATTCATTAATTATTTAGTATTTACTGAATCATTTAAAACATGTTATGAATTATTGTTTTCTCACTCTTTTTGTTCTCTTTTGTATCCGTTTTTTGTGCTTTCAATGATATTTTACAATGCACCCTAAGGTAGAGTACCTTTTTCTCAATAATAAACATTTGATATATTCATTCAGTCAATAATAGTGCGTAGATTGTTGCATTAGCAAGGATGAATGTGCATGGTTTTTTTGCATAGTAATTATTTTTCTTTTTCAGTTTTTTTCGGTGAAGTATATTTAGTAAAATTTCCTTTACTTTAGCGATATTAATGTAATTTATGAATGCAATTATACTACAGACGTAAGGTAAATATTTAATGTTAGAAAAAAGGTTAATAGTGTGACGTCTGAATCCCTCCACAAAAACAAACATTAGCTGGAAGTTAATTTGAGGCCTGGACGCAATGTCCGCTTCTCTGAGCGGAGCGAGACCGGGAAAGAAGAACAAGGGAATGAAAGTTGCCTGTTTCCCCTTTTTCTCTACCCCAATGGAGTTTTCTTTAATTAATTTCCCACGTAGCAGGTAAATCGTTTCTAATCCCTTAGATCCCTTCTCCGTGCCGAAGGGAAAGGGTTCATGGAAGGGTGAAGGGGTAAAAAAGAATGTTCTTGAAGGGATATTTGCTCTTTTCTTTTCATGGAATGACGGAATAATTATTAAAATCAAAGCTTTCTTTTCTTTCTTTTTATATTTTGCATTTTGGTTAAGTAATTTCATTTTACGATTTTTACTCCTCAATTCTGTGATTTATGATCATTGAAAATTTCTTATCTGAAAAATATATTTCATATAAGTTGGGTATAGGAGAGTATTTTCTCGTAATGACGATGGTGTCTAGTGACGCAAAAGTGTGTACGAATTATTTTGTTATCTCGACAACTCAGTGTCTAATGGAATAGAGCCCTTATTCTAGAATTCATTTTAACACCATTTATATCTGGTATGCCCTATTCTTTTACAAAAATACTTATTTCGATAAAATAGAGATGGTTGTGTTTTATTTATGTAAAATTAGTATTTTTTGATATACATGGCTGGATTTTTTAGATATATCTATTAATTGATTGAAAATTAGTTCAATCTGCAAAATTACAAAACCTTTATGAATTCCTCATGCACTTTCTGTTACATCAAACATTGCAATCTGATATTTACCGTACATGACACAATTTTCATGATAAATTGAGAACTTGACTGACTCTTGTTTTCTCTCGTGGTAAGGAATTTATCTTAGTTATTTTTTAAATTAAAATTAATTACAAATTTCTACGTATATAATGTATTGAAAATGTTTTCATAAAGCAGTACTATAGCATAGCGACACGGACTCTTTACCATTTGGTTACATAAAATATCAATATTTATCAAGTGGGGTTAACAAAATCCCCCAAATACGTTTTCTAAAAGGTTTACGGTATAGTAGTTTCATCGGCGAACTTAATTATACTACTACATGTATTCAACTTACATCTGATAGTTTCCACCTGCCATGACCCCTGAGATTAGACAACCCGCCTGTCCCGCCCGTGCAGCTTAGGTATGAATCACCCCTAGGCGCGTAAGTGGTACATGACTGCGTGATTATTACTTGTTATGTATGAGAGTCGTTGTAATAACTCAGGGGCCAGAAGAAAGCTAATTTTATTCGTTCGACTAAACTTCTCCTTGTCCGAGATTGTGCTAGAAATTCTGGTGATGGAAAAGTGTAAGTATGATGTTGGAAAGCAAGGTGGAAATACCAGACGTACCTACACTTCCCGAGGATATCCTATTTTCATGTTTCTACAGTGCTAATTGTTGAAATAGAGATTTAAATTTTGAATGAAAACAGTAACTAGAAATTCTGACACTATTTTCTTAAAAGTTAGTTTTGTCGGTACATATTCATCGGGTGCTCACGAATCAATTATTCAGACACTAGCTTTTTTTAATGCTGATATTGCTACTTTTTGTGATGAGAAGCATGTTATTGGTTTTTCACTCCGTCACTTGTGGATATCGTGGAACGCAATGCGCAACCGTTCTCTCATATTTCGGACAAAGGTAGTTGCATTGACTGTTCATTTTATTAGTGAATGAGACAAGAAAATTCGTGGTATCATTGAAATTTTTCGCTTCTCTGCCCAGTAGAGCAGTATTGACGTTGACCTTTCGTTGGAATCAGTGTAGTATTTCGGTGAGTAGTTTGGAGTACTGGAGACCTCTCGTTTTCTCTCCTTTGATCTGGAATTTCGTTTTCCGTGCCCAGTCGTTGAGGGTTCTTTATCATCGGACTCTGCCTGCCCTTCATTGTGTGTCGTCCTTTTTTGTGCTTCACCCCACTCGAAAGAGAAGTACGTTGTGGTGTCCATTGGAAAAGCACCTCTGAACGAGGAAATACATCGTCCCCTCTTCAAGAACTCGCTTTGTTTACTGGGGTTCTGGGTATCTGTTCGTCACACATTTTGTCCCTTCCCGAAAGAGTTATGCTCAAATTCCCAGAAACAATTTTCTCAGAAAAGCAGAAACACACAAAAATTTATCAGAAAAAATTATTTCATTTACTGTATTGATTTATCAATGTCTTATTTATGTAGTGTTCACACATTTGAATAGTACAACTTATTTACAAGAAACTAGTTCGTATATCGCTCTTTCGTATACCGTTCAATACGAACATTGAGTCTTCTTTCTATTCTTCATTGACCTCTCTTCAGTTGAGCCGTTCCAGGATCAATGGTGAATGTCTTTGCTTTGTTGCTGGAGTTTTTGAAAAATACTTTTAAAATGTCTTGAAACGTCCCAATTTCATTAAAATTAATGTTTCCGTTCATTTATAAATTAAATTTTATCTCTTAAATGAATTTTCTTATTTCAGTATAAATTGTTCAATAAAATTTACCCAAACATCTGTCCCACATGATATTTTCGTTGATTTCTTCACATCTACATTAACTAATACACCTTTTCTCTTTTCTTTCTGATTCAATTCTATTAAATTCAATTGGAATAAATTAATTCTGGATATACAACAGAGTTTTAAAGTATAGATGCAAGATGCTTGGTGTGGTTTTTGGACTCAGTATCCAATTAACTGCGATAATAATAGTCTTAGGTGACTAAAATGGAAAAGAAACTTTGTTTCGTAAAAATTAGAGGAGAAAAGACTGCTCTCCTTTGATCTCTCTAATCGCTGATGTCCGTTGAAGTATTTGTTATTTGAGTCAACCAAAAATTCATATTTATTTAAAATTTTGTACTTTTATTTATATTCTGATTATTTAGCTAAAACATCATTTTCAGAAAAAGAACAACCGGTTTTCCAATGGTGATGAGCGTCAGATTCTTCAGTTCCAGCATTTCGTAGAGCGAATGAGCGTGGGTTCAAACCCTTCTTGGCCGAAGTAGGTGAAGTTTTAACTTCCCAATTCTCCCTTAAGTCACGGCTACGTGGAAAAGCAGGTCTCGTAGCCTCAACCTCCGAGTAATTAATGAATTAAATTAAAGAAATGTAAGTTTAGCTGTTCTTTATCGCATTTCTTTCGATAGCCTTCCATAATATCCAAGCAAATCATTATCTCTCGTCTCTTATTAAGATTTAGGAATATTGTGGATATTAATTTAAAAAAGTTCATAATCCTATGAGAAAATGTTTATAAATCGAGTATTGCATAGTTTTGAAATAAATCTATAAATTTTATTTATCTTACAACTTAATTTGTTATTGTTGTTAAATATTAGTACGCAATGTCTTAACAACTTGCCTAACAATCGAAATTTTAAATACCTCGATTTTCTCTGAACACGGATGATCAGTATATAATAAATATACTGATATATTTCGCAACTTCGATGTTGTGGCTACTGGCACATCTCATTGAGACATTCTCATTAAAACCTTTTGAATTGTTTGTGTTTTTATTCACTCTATAATGTGTCTTTGCAACTTCAAAGTCCATTGAATTGTTTTGCATTCGCAGTTGTAGTGTAAAAAAAGGAATGGTCATCAGTAAATATCATAATAGTCGGATTGAGAGTTCAGTGAGTTAATTTAATCTATCTATATAAAGAACAGTGTCCCGGGTGGTGTTTGTGTGAATGTATGAATTTTTGTGCGTCTTTCATACAAATCTAGTTTTAGTCGAAGCATGATAAAAATTTGAAGACAATACCTTCAAAACACTAAGACGAACACTGTCTACTTGTGATTTCGAAAATGCGCCCCCATCCCCCATTTTTATTACTTTTTAATTTTTGCATTTTTCCGTATACCTCACGAACTAATTTAGATATCAACTTGATTTTTTTTTTCGCAATATTGCTATTTAAATATCTTGAAACGGGATTTTGGATTTTTCGACTTTTTACTCTGTATTGGGTGTAGGGGGTTGAATCGTTTACACATTTTCATGATGGTGTATCTTTTATAAGCATTCATTTTTGCGTTTCGCTCACTAGCAAGTTTCATTCAATGTTGCGTAGAGGCTCAATCGGTTTGAAAATATTTGTTCTTCCTATACCCATTGGTACGAGCATTACTTCCCTAGCGTTCGTGTGGGAACAAAATAATTCATAAATGCGTTTTATTTGTTAATTTTCGGCGTAAATAGTATTTTCCTTCTTCCTGGATTTTAAATTAATTAGTAATTACGTACATACAAGCGTACGATACAGAAATCCCTGAGTATTTTGTAGCTTTTCTTCGTGGTATATAGTTTTTAAAAAATAACAGTGAAAATTTTATATACTAAAGAAGAAAAATATGGGATCTTACATGAATTTAGAATGTTGTATAATAAAGCCGGGTAAAATGAGCTAAAAAATTCCAAACCTTTTGACAGGTGTTTTTTTTTGATACCAGAAAGTCCAGTATGAATAAAAAAGTTGATTAAAAATTGATTTAAAAAATTAATCCCAAGCTACGTCGGGTACATTATAAAACACGATATCTCGTTCATGTTTTATTTCAATACACATACCACTTCTTTAGGGTAGGATTTTGACTCAAATAAATTTCTGACGGTCGGATTGCGGGGGCATGTGAAGTGATCCGCGTAGGACGCGAAGGGTGGTCCTCAACGACACTTGTTGAACGCTAGGGCTGCTGCGTTGCAGACCAGCGCACCTGTTGCTCCACCTTTCGCCCTTCGGCTACGCGACTGTCATCCCCATGCGTTGGCATCGGCTGATCGTGTGTGAGTCAACAAGCACTTGCAAAGGGCAAATTTAATTTGTGTTTCTCGGAGCTAAGTGTCGTAATCTATCGTGACTGATTCAATAGTTTAATTCCACCCGACCCAAATGTTCACTGAATGAAATACTATAGTGGTTTCCGATTTGGTTAATTTGGCTAATTCTGGACACTATAAATCAAGCTTTAATTATTGCTTTTTGTAACAAATATACCATCTCAAATTAAACAATTTTCCAAATCTTATAAATTGTAATAAACCAAAATGAAATCTTTAATCACATGACAAAACATTCAGTCACCAGCATGTGCGGTAGTAAACAACAGACTTAATTTAAAAAATCGTTCAAAACGATGGAGGTAGAGTGTTGATTATTCTCCGTTTTGTATCAGTGGCAGGCCTTGCTTTGTACGTGGCTGTTATATACTAAGAATATGAAATAATAATTTTCAGTTGTTTTCTTTGTTTTGTTTTTTTCGTAACTCTCCTTCCCAAAAATTATCAAGTCAATGATTTCAGAATTGTACCCCTGAAGAATTATTTTATTATGTTTGAGGTTGAGGTAAATTAAAATTTTGAGTTAATCAACGAGTCGTTAATGATAAATAGAAGGACGTATCAGTTCAATATTTGAGCTCAAAGCATTATAAACAACAATTAATTTTAAATATTCTTTTTTGAAACTACTCAACAAAAATATGATCAAAGTATTCGCGCGTAAATGTACATGATCAATGTATTTGATTGGGTCACCATGAAAAAAAACCATTAACGGGCAAATCGTAGTGTAAAAAATACGATTATTTGGATAGCGAATTAAATGGAGTGAATCAATTTATCATCATACTAAGAACGTAATTAGCGATACCAAACGATAAAACAAAACAATAAGATAAACTTAAATATTTCTTCTGTTGAGATCCACAGTAGCCCAGTGTCACTACTGGGAGATCATTTTTAGAACTATGAAAAGGGGAAGTAACTCACGCCTCATTGGACTTCGTAATGCGAGTTTATGGACGGTATAAACAATTGCTGATGTAGTTATGAGCATAATGTGTAAATTCGTTTTTACACATAATGTGAGTTAGTCGTTTTTGTGAACACATAATGTGTGTTATATTACCACGTGGTCATTCATTATCACGGAAGTCTCAGACACGTTTTCACTTTTCACTCCTTGAAATTAAATTAAATCAGAAATTACGTACGAGTATTTGACACGTTATCGTCCTATTGTATCGTCATCCAAAATTTATAAAATATTTCTCATTAAAATTGTTTTAATTGTTTTCGCATTATGAATTATTTGGGGGGAAATGAAACTTTTTAAAGTAATATGGCTGTGAATGTTGTATTGATCAACTTATTTTTATGCAATTTTTTTCTATTGCAGTGTTGAAGCTTAACTACATAGGGTGATAGGATGTTGGTGGTGGGGCTGTTGTTAGTATGTAGGTCACTTAGCTGGGTTTACCAATAACTCGGCCCACACGGAAGAGTTTGTTAAATAATAGTAAGAGTTAGTGATACTAGGCGTAGTAGGAGGTGGATAGAAGGAGGGTTTGCTTTTAAATCGTCACATCTCTATACGAACTGGGACATTTGAATGAAATGTTACAAATTTTTCAGACGCCGCTGGGAATTGAACACGGAGTTTCTAGATGATGAGCAAGAATGCTAGACCCTGAGCCACTGGAGGGGCGATATGTTAATTAATGAATAGGCAATGCAAGGTTTTATGTTAGTTCTTAGGAGTACTTTGTTCAGTAGCTTAATTTGTCATTCTAGACAAAATATAATCATCGTAAATCAACAGGATGAGTTTACAATAAATGTTCCTTAATCCTTGTATGTTTGTGACTTCGAGATCAGACATATGAAATAATGCATAACTGAAATTAGTATAAAACCAATTTGCTGAACTGAGTACTTTCGGCATCAAATTCTGTGTGAATATGCATCGTTCTGGAAATTACATTCTTTCGATATACAAGTTCTGAATGATACCAGAATTATTAAGCAAATGTGTCCTATTAGTGCGGTTAATGAAATTGCAATCCTTGCATCATTACCGTTCACCAATTAGGATTTACCCGAGTATTGCCATTTATTGTCAGCTTATGGGAGAAATTTAAGACAGGTATTACCTAGAACGTAAATAAATTGATTGTAATGCCTATGAAAATGTCAGTGACTTTGCTGCGATAACGTAACGACATTGTAGGTCTACCCCGCATTGTAATGGTTAGTTGACCGTAAACACGCTTATGCGGACTGGAAACTTCGGCTGAATCAACATAGGCATGGATCGAAATCGTTTGGTCTTATTACGGGTATCCATTTTGTTTTCGCTTGATCTTTTAGAAATTAAAAGACGTGAACGACAAATCCAATTTTGTAATTTCCTTTCTTCATTTGAACCCAGCAATTAAAAACGATTTAATTATTTATTTAACGTATGGTTGCGTACATAATAAAACAAAATACATCAACTTGTATGAAATACACAAAACACACGTAAAAATACAGAGGGTCTATGATGGCATATCACAAATTGCCTATTACAATTTAATGTCTAAATCTTTAAGGCATCCCACAGCCTCTGTCGTAGCACTAACTAAGTCATTCATACTGCCCGCAAAACTTCTGAGAGGACAATCAGAGATTGTGTGCATCATAGTCTGTTTCATCTCACCAGTCACACAGCGGAGTCTCACGCATGCCCCACCTATGGAGTGAGTCGCCGCACCTACCGCTGAGCGTTCGCACTCGATTCAATGCGACCCAGATGTTTCGAGGAAGATGGGAGCCGTCCGGCAAAGTTCCCATGCTCACGAGTGAGTGGTACTCAGAGGGCGCGTGCCGCCTCCAATGCCTCTTCCATTCCTGCACAGGATTCTCAGTGCTGTATCTCACTACCACGGCAGTTGGTCAGTTCGTAGTCTCTCGACAGGTCCGCATGTATGTGCAAGAACTGATTAGTATTTATGACAGACATAGTTCTCAGAATGACTCTTTGGTACGGTAGGAGGTTCTATGTTGCTGAGAGCGGAGAGTCAGAATAACGGGGTAGGTTTGATGCAGCCAGTGATTATTCTCATCGTGTCGTTAAATATTGTGTCAATTTTCTCGGTGGGTGGACTATACAGCAATGTCACGGCGCAGTATTCTCCTGCTGAGAAGACAAGACTAAGTACTGTGGTACGAAGGGTATCGGTTGTGGATCCCAATGATTTTGCAGCCAGTTAGTGTAGTATGTTGTTTCGAGTACGGAGTTTTGAGGCCAATTTAGTTAGATGAGTTCTGAAGCTTAGGGTTCTATCAAGCGTTATTCCAAGGTATTAAGGTTGCGGGTTGTATGGGAGAGCAACATCATCAAGAGTTACTCTGATAGTAGAGTGTGCCTGTCTATTATTTAAGTGAAAGCAGAAAGTTTCTGTTTTTGTTGTGCTGGGTGTCAGACTCCAATTCTTGAAATAGTTTCAGTTAGTGTGTTTCCCAGGTTGATTAGATTTTTATCTTGTGGGGCAAGGGCTATGTCGTCCGCATATGCGAATTTTCTGTTCGCAGTTTCGGGTATGTCAGATATATAGGCATTAAACAAGGGCGAGGACGAATCCTTGAGGGAGGCCATTGTTTGGCTTTCTTTTTTGAGCTTTTCGTGTCACCAAATATTACTTGTAGTTGCCTGTTTCTTAGTAGACAATTTACTACAGCGACTGTATCAGGACATTTTATGATATTTAGTAGTTTGTAGATTAAACCTTCTCGCCACACAGTATCAAATGCTGCCGTTAAGTCTATGAAATTCAATATTCCATCAAGACGTGTAATACCTAATTATTGTAAAAGTAAAACACACAATACTACACACATCCTTGAAATCTTAAGTAACAAGCACTGACCATGCCAGTTTCCAAAATGTTCATCCTGATACGAAATCTATAGTACTACATTCTTGTACCAGTAGTAACTATTAAGGATAGTGGTGTTGACTAAACCTAGTTGAGTTTAACATTTCAGATCTCCAGTAGGTTGACTTTGCTTCTCTCGCTTCCCCTGTCATTCGCCACCTATCTTCACCAATTCACCTCTTCATTTATCCCCTCACGCTTTCTTCGGTTCCTGGGAATACCCTAAATAAAAGGTGCGATAGGACAACATTTACATTGTCTCATCGCACTTAAAACAGTTCGAGGAAATAAACGACGTTTTAACAGTTTAAAAAACTTAAGTTAGATTTCCACTGCTGTGTAATATGTGCTCATGAAAACTAATATATTTTCTTTCCCAACTTGATCACCTGACGACGGCGTAAATCCACGTCGAAACGTAGTGAGCTATTCGCAAAAAATAATAATATTCGCCCATAAAAGATCGTAAGTTTTTAATTATTTATTTAATTAAGTTGTTTTAAATTCATCGTAATTTTTATAACTATTATTTATTATAAGAAGTATTAGTTCTTATAAGTTCACGCCTAATTTAAAGAAGATCTTTATATTAAATTGGAATAAACCTGTGTAGTCAAAATTAAATTACAAGAATTACATTTTATCCACTCCCATCATCTTGATTTAATTACTTATTTAAAAATTAAGCTAGTAAGTTTTGCTTTTGGGATTTTTTCGAAGTCTGTATTGTCTGTAGAAGCTTCTCCATCGGAAATATTACAAAATGAGGGATATGGACGACACTACACATATACAAGCAGAGCACATAAGGTTTTGAAAAGTTGTCACGCGTCAAATATTACGTTATAAGACTGAATATTAATCAGGAATAACTATTATGGATAGAGTAGCAACTTATGGTGACGGGAAGAGTCTATAAAAGAAGCACGAATGAAATTGAATAATATCCCAATAATAATAGTTTTTTTTGTATGAGTTTATAATTTTAACGTTTAATGATGCTATTTATACAAAAACAAAAAATTATATTGTGCCCAATGGAGCAGTTTTATAACCGTTTCAAGAGATCATAATTATACCGTATTGAATACAGAAGAAAAAAATTGTTTCAATTTTGATTTTTTTTTTGATCCAGTTGTACGTAAATTGAAGTGAATAATACTATCTCTAAAACGATTGTGGACTTCCAATCATCTATCTTCAACCTTTACGTATAATCGATACTCCAACTAGCTTGGTGGAAACTAAGGAGAAGAACAGCATGATATATTCTCTAAGTGTAAGCTGACTCAGTGGAGTCTTCTCCAAGTGACTTCACATGTGCGTCAAATTTAGTATTATAATACTGAGTCATATGGAATTTTCCAGGATGTAATTTTCATTTCGTGTACTGCATAAATTTAATGCACGCAAAAGGAATTGTTGCTAAATTAAGGTACTCAATTGCATAAATATGGGTTGAGAGTTCGACACAATTGAAATTTTTTCCTTTCATTTTCGTTCTGAAAATTCTTAAATTGTGTAGTTCCAGGGAATTTATTTTACGAATAAAATGTATAAGAATACCTGCACGACCAGGTGTATTCCCTTACCCGCTTAACCTGCCCTAAAATGAGTATCAGTCTATCCTGGTGGTGAAGCGACAGGAGCGTTCTGCTAGTGACATCTCCGTAAACCAAGACGAAGAGATTATCCTCCTCGAAATAGCAGGGTATACCATAGATCCCACGAGTGGACTCTATTCACTGTTTTACTTAAACTTTTCCTATTTTATAATTGTTAGTCAATAAAGTCAGTTTTAATTTATTGTTCTAGAGCTTGTTTTTCAATTTCCACTGTGTTATCTGCAGTCTGTTTCGAATACGCTGAGAGGTGAGTCTTGCACTTTTCTTATTCATATAGGTTTTACACAATTATAGTTGTATTCGTAGCTCTCGTTGTTCTAAATATCACTTTAAGATGTTTGAAGTTGTTTGAGAAATCTCTCTATTTTGTGAAAATACTACTACTAGAAACTCCTCTCAACATGCTATAATTGGATAACTTGTGACTTGTAACCAAAGAATGTGGAAGGCAGAAATTCTCAGCATAGCAGGGTTAGATGCTGAAGGAGAGTAACATTCCTTGTTATGGATTCCGTGTTCAGCTCATTTTTAGGACGAGAGACAAGACTCTTCCGGAGTTTAGCGAACTCTTTTCTCTCTTGTAAACTTTCTCTTGTCGAAGCAAATTTAAGGTTCTTGACACATAGTTGATGCGTATTTGTAACTGATTCGAAGAGAGAGTAAATA
Source organism: Laupala kohalensis (assembly GCA_002313205.1). Lineage (NCBI taxonomy): Eukaryota > Metazoa > Arthropoda > Insecta > Orthoptera > Trigonidiidae > Laupala > Laupala kohalensis. Next base: position 1,515,126 of record NNCF01126744.1, on the reverse strand, counting down.
GTTTTTCCATTATTTCTTCGGTACATTGGGTTCAATGTGAGAGACAATGCCCGATCAGATCGCGAGAACCTTTTAATTAAATAAGTTTTCAAATGAAACACACTAAATATGACACATTTTAAATTTTATTAAAAACAAGCTTTGAAAACTTTCGATATCTCAAAGAGTTGGATGGGAAGATTCGATTATTTTTAACAGATTTTTAAAAAAGAGTGTGGATGTTGTAAGGCGTTTACAGCTCTCAACAAATATTATAGAACAAATAAATTATAGTAGTCTTGGATATTCGTGATCTACCTGAAATCTGCGAGTTGATTTTCAATAAAGAATTAGGTGTACCATTGAACGTCGTAGTTATTTGTAAATTTGAAACTGACGTTGCTATAATTCTAGTTAATGGGCACAGTATAATATTCATGTCTTCCTAGATTAGTAATAAATAAGTTGTTTTCTTTATTATGTTGAGAATGAATGAAACTGTCATTTAATAATAAATATTTTATACCTCGATGCGAGCGTGCGCTAAATGACGAAAGCATGAAACACACTCAGATTCCAAAAGATAAAGACCCTATCTTACCTGATTGCATATTCATCAGTAGTCGAGTGAGTGATTTTCCCTGCGACAAGTTGAACGGACGACTGACTCATAATTTTTCACTGAGTCAGAATGTGACTCATCGACGCATGAAATACGACAATGAAGCACGTCTGAGTACTGATTTCCTCTTCCGACTTTTCGAACAGCGCTTGATCGACATTTTTCGTTTTTCGAGTCCAGCTAACTAGTTTATATTTATACCCTTATAATATTTATTAAATGTAATTTGCAATACTGTATAATATTTTCAATCTCTTTGCATAATAATTTAATATATCAATTATATCTATTAATATAATAATAATAATAACTATAATAACTATATAATAATAAAAAACGTTTTTGTGGTTTTTAATACATCTTTTGTCAATTTTTTGTTGTTTTATTTTCAATTGCGAAAATCATTAAACATAAAATAATTTGGTTTACTCGATTTTTTACGAGACTAAAATCAATTAACATAGTGTCATTTTTGATAAGTCTAGAGTACTCACTATTTTTCATCGACATTAAATGAAAGCATTTACTAAGAATTGTTAGAGTTTAAAATATTATTTTGAATTTTTTAAACGTGGGTATTTTCTGTTTCATATCAACCTTTACCTGTAACAATGACGATTTAATTCGCCAATTTCGTGAAGTTTCAACTTGACTCCACTTGTGTTTACGTCAAGTAGGTTTATTTCTTTCTAAGAATACTCCGCCTGATTGCAAGTCAAGTTTAACCGTATCTTTCGTTTTCCTACTTGTGTTACTAACATTATCGGGATCGTATACACAAGCTGCAGAAAAGAGAATAGCAAGTGATATTCTCACCATAAAATCGAGCATAAAAATGACGAAGTACCATGGAAGGAAGTACAACAACTTTCAATGACGATCATTTTTACTCTCTCCCATTTTGATCCGATCTCCTCTTTCGTTTAAGGAACGATGCGGTACACCCAGCAGAAGCACATCGTGTATTTTATTTTCCTGAAACCTTCGTCCTTTTTCCGAAGCCCTTGCCCGGGAGCTATAGAGTAACTTCTTCCCTGGAGAGAACGTTCGCTCCGGGACTCGTGCCATCAAAGTTCCCGGAATCGCCCTGAGTTACCGAGGAGACATGAATATTACATGGAGCGAAGGGAGATATGATAGGGCGATTCATGGCGTCCGTCGCTTGTGAGGTGATGGCGACTGACCTGCTTGCGCCGAGTACGCTGAGAACGGAGCTCTCAATGATGCAACGATGTCGCCTCCTCTGTCCTCTGGTTTCACTTTGAGCAAAGAAGGTAGTGTCAGGGATAAAAACCTCTTCAGACATATCTGTAGAACCCTAGAACCCTTTGCCGAAAACAGGTCCCACCTTTCAGGGATCCTTAGAGGAAGTACTCATCCAAGAGAAAGAAAATAATAATAATAATAATATAACTAGACTCTTCATAACATAAGCTCTTTTATTCCGCGGTTAATAATTTCCATAACTTATATAACCAACAAATTCGTGATTTTTTGTAAAAAAAATATAGTAGCTATTTATATGCGCTTTTATCATCCCATGAATTGTTCTTGTTAAGTATAACATAGTAATATGAAAACGACAATTTTTGTAACTCTCTTCATACTTTAAAATGTAATTTTCCTTATGAGAGGTTATTAAAATATACAAATTATTTTAGTACATGCTACTTTTTATTTCATGCTATTCATAAGAGATTTGTTTTTTTTACTCAATCTGGGCGCAATTGTGTTCATTATGACAGTAGCCCAAGATCCTGGATTTCTCGTATGTTTTCTTTTGATGAGATGGTCCCTTGCTTATTGCATGCTTATTGGAGAGTATAGGGGCATATTGTCTTCCGCCTGGTCATACGCAGTTTGTAACTGCGTTTTTGTTGTAAATCTGTTGCTTATTGGTATTGAGAGAAATAAAAGAGTATTTCTAACACAGAAATCCAGAGTAAATTGTATCCCAAGAAATTAAAACCTACTCATGTTGGCGAAAATTTAATTAATTAATATATTACAATGTCGTTGTGTGGTTGCAGCATGTTCCTTGTTAATCTAATAAATTAATATACAGGCGTAGTTTTTAATCAGTGGGTTTATTTCAAATTGCATTTACATATACAATACATATACGCATTTACAATACATTAGATGCAAATTCAAATCAACGTATTCCATATCCTTTGTTGCTGTTGTTGTTGTATCTGCTACTCCTTGTCGACTACTAGACTGTGCTAGTAGACCATCCCATATATGTTATAATGCCTACCTTTCCTAGCTCTTGCTCATCGTCCCCTAAATAAAGCTCATAACTGGCCTTCACTCAGTCCCATAATTCCGTGAGTGCGAGAAAGACTGGCAAAATTAGATTAAACAAATCTCCTAGGGTATAATTTTTGTAATTACTTAATAAGGCTAAAATACCGATATGGTAATTTGAAAGCCGAACTGTGCGTATATTTTATTCTTTCATTTTTACCTGAAACGCACATACACGTGTTGATCTTTCCTTTCCGGTATTTTCTTAAATAGTAAAAAATATATGTGATTTGGTAGAGATTATTTTACTATTTATGCTAGATTTTACCATTTCTTGCCACACTTCCTGAATGTCACGTCCTGTATATTTAACGGAACAGCTAAGTACTCAAGATGGATTTGGCTTCCTTTTTCACTCTTCTGCCAGTGTGGTTCTCGCCCTTCTTATATACTTCCTTGCTACCTTGTCGTCAAAACATTTCGAACATTAAAGTTTGAATGTTTACCTTGGCAACTGCAAAGCTAAAGGAGGGTATCTTCCGAGATTTTTATCATCGACAGCTGTTATTTTCGGACTCTACAATTTTGTAAAATTGGTAGTTGTGTCGTTTTTTATGACACTGATCAGAAGAAAGAAAAGGCTTTCAGAACTTCAGTCTCATGCTTTGCAAATATACTGCGTAGTCTAACCTTATCTCGATATAAAATCTCATGCTATTCTATGCTTCGTACGTTAAGATTGTATAATCACTAATAGGGAAGTTGTAAACGAAATTATGAAGTCAGTCGTCTGAGATGCGACGGTTGAAGAAGATCGTGTTATTGAAATCAACTTTTTATCCCCACGGGGAACAGGGGAACCAGGGACGAATTAACCCCCAACTTTATGTCTTTAGAACATTAAAATTACCGCCGCTGACGTTAACATAGTTGAACTCCGCCTACTGGAATACACGCTCCGTGGCGTCAGAACAATATCTGGCTCCATTCTGGGTCGTATTCGTTCCGTTACGACCACTTCCTGGAGTAATTTAATTCAAATCGTTTCCGAAGTGCAGGGCTGCACCGGAAAGTCTCACCTCTAAAAATTGGGAGACGACACTGAAATTTTCCATTAACGTTCTAAACCAAACGAAAATCAATTGAAAAAGTTTTTGCCTTGGTTTAATTTACATTCAGATTGGGAACGTTCGTGTGTATATTACTAATTGACGTAAATTCAATTGAATGTCTGTAACATCAAAATAAAAAAAGTGCTTCTTGAATTAATGTAAAATTTAGAAGGGCTGTTCTTAAATTTTGTTGCAAGTGCAATTTGTGGTAAATATTTTTGATATGCAAGAACGGGAAAAAAACTTTGATTTCTCTGTGTTAGATATGATGAACACGAAGGTATAATGGGTGACGATGAAGCTCGTTGATATGTTCGTGAAACACCAGCAAGCTGTACGTGAGGTAAAGACATAATCATGTTTACCTGATTCGTCGGCAGACAGACCTTGCGACAAATATGGCGCCAAGACAGAGGTGAAACAACTAAATCAATTTTGAACAGTTTCTTCATTTGATAGTTTATGCTAATCGATTTCCAGAGGAAAAGAGAATGTTATTTATATGTTTAAATTATGGAACGTGCGATGAATGTATCTACCGCTCTGTTGTTTCTAATGAGAACGACTGAACAACGCGGTAGTTAATGAAAACGCTTAGCGAGTAGTTTTTAAAATCGAATTAGTTATTCGCATGATGAAAATTTATACCTTTTCATTTCATTGTATTGTTAACTCAGTTTGGTTTATGGAGTAATATGTGAAACTAAAATAAAAAATCTGGAGTGTGTGCCACTCAACTTTCCAATTGTAATTCATAACAAATTCATAAAATATTCCACTAAACACCCTTCATAATACAACAATTAGGTAAAGAAGAAAAAAAGCTTGAAAAAAAAACAAATAATATATTATAATTGGGTCATTCCAGCCGTAATCGGCCTAAAATTTCCCCAACCCATTCAGATTTTGCTAATATTTTTTCTGGTGGCTGAGAATATTGTATAAGTAAGGAAAATAATGGTTATTAGGCTTTTATTTATCTGGTTTCGCTTAAATAATTATTTAGTCGATTTTCCCTGAGCGTGAAGAGCACAGAACCACGAGTTAAAAAATCGGAAAAATTTCGATGAAATCCGCTTGGAAATTATAACCCACTTAATCTAATGATTGTACACACTTCATTTTCTAGAAAAAGTAACCTTCAGACACACAAAATGGCAACATATGTTTGGAATTTCAACACAAATGTCAAAATATCATTTTTTCGTTTAATCAATTTTCGTTCATATAATGATGATTTTTTTCGTTGTTAGAATTCTTTAATTAAAACTTGTCCTTTTATTGTGAAATTATTTCTTTTCTTTCTTCTTGACAATTGAAATTAGCACCTTCATCTACAAAAAGTAAAATATTATTTATTTTAAAATTACGTTAGGTATTATAATTTATGAAAATGTCATAATAATTTACCTTCATCTTGATCTTCATTATCAGTTGAGTCTGTACACAAAAGGTTGTCGAAAGCTTCCTTGTAAAAAGATGTTATTTCATTCATATTTAGCAAAATGCAATAATTTTATGTGTATCGGATCAACAATGATAACGTTTAAAGGTTCAGTGATTCGATCTATTAATAAAGCAGGTGGTGTTAAATAAATAAATTGTTGAGAATCATTTGACTCTGTAATAAATACCGAAGCTGCAGATGTTAATTCTTCTATCTCTGTCATAACTGAGAGGTGGATCAGTAACAGGTTCACTAGCAGGTTGAGAGAGACAAGCGATTGTGACATTTAATTCACTCGCCTCGTCAGAAATGTAACAATCGTTAAGTTCTTTTCGGCACACGGTTCAAATTTTGTTTCCTTCCAAAATCCTGTGGGGAATTGTGTGTGATACTTCCCCACAGTATCCTTTGATATAGCCCTTAGTGATTTTTTCGGATAAACATGTTTATCAAACAGATCGCAACATTTAAATTCTTTTCCCCAATAAAAAGTAAAACGATGTTCATGACAAACAGATTGTTTCTAATTCTACAGTAGTTTCAATTCTACAACGAATTAAATAAAGATCTTTTTCAGAAAAAGTATTTACATGTTAAAATTTATCTTCAGCAGAACACGTAGTATTGTGACCTCCTAGTCAACACGTTCTCCAAGGTAATTCCATGGTAATAGCAACACCAGTTACTAGTACAACATATACACTACTGATAGCAAAAAAGGGGCCCATTTATTTTTCTAAGTCCCACGCTCTGACCAGTTTTGGATCTGTTAAGTTTGCAACGTCTTTCTCCTCCTTCTTCCCCTTCGACAGGGGAAATTTTGTTCGACCAATCGTAGGTCTATTTGAAACAGCTCCCATATTTGGCAGACTAATAGAAGACATCGTACCGCTCGTAAATCGTAACGAGATAAAATGTTTCATTACACCGCTATTATAGAAATATTTTGTATTTTTTTATTATACACATTTTGGACTTCTATAACAAAAATATTCTGTATATTCTTCACTTCAACAAACTCTACCATTCTCTATATTTAAACGACATCTCGAGATTCGTTGTCTCGCAAGGTCTTCATAGGCAATGTAAAAGATATTAGAGTTTCTTTAAAAAATGTTTGCGTAATACTGTGATAAAATATGGTTTTTAAAAGAATTTGAATATAATTGCAAGATATCGTATGGAATTGGTATAATTCGAATCACAAATTACTTATAAATATTCCTATAATTTCTTATATTTATACAGTGAAGTAAAGAAGTCAAATCTCATTGCCTACAAGTGATGTGTACTGTCGAAAGTAATTTCACATAATTTGCGATTCTCTTAAGTTTTTCATATATGTAAAAAGGAATTAAATAAAAATAAAAATCGTTTGTCTAAAATAAGAACTAATAACACATAAGTTTAATAAAATACATGTTCTAATAATATAATGATCTACAATATAACACTGGTTGTAAACGTGTAGCATATACAATCGTAATCCGAGATTAATATTACAAAAAACGTGTTTTAGATTACAACAAATATAACTAAAACTGAAATCTCTTTCATTAATTTATTCAAATGAAATTGTGAAATACAACCACAGGTTCTTGTTTTCTTTCTTTGTTCCTACTTCTCTCTTTCTCCCTCTCCCTCTCTTTCTCTTCACCGTCACTGGATACACCAAGATACAGGTGTTTCAACAGGCAATTCAAGAAAAAAAGAATGTCATTCATTGTCAAACCGACTAAAACACGCAGACTTGAGTGGCCATATATTTGTTCGAATTTTTCAACAGACATTTTACCTCCTCCAGCAAAAGTGTAATTGACTGAGAACAGTAAAGCACTGCTATGACTGTTCTGACACCACAAAGTGGGTTCGAATCTCAGTGACACTTGTGAACTGATTTTTGAAAATGGTTTATACCACAATTCAGCTCGAAATACCAGATTGGAAGCTATAATGAACGAAACCTTAATTCGTGCACTCACGTTGCTTGGGAAAATCGCAAACAAACACTGTAAAATTGTCAATTCGGCAACGTAGCATTACGACGCACCTGGCAATGTGGCAAGGCACTTTACGACAAAGTTCATCTGACGACGACAGGACAAAGGTCCTATAAAATAATTTCTATTCATGTTCTCTTTAAGTTTCGATATTTTTGTTTCTTCATGTGTAAATGAAAGTGTTCAATGATATATTTTACGAGGAATTTAGAAAAGTTCTTCAAAATTTCAATAAATATGTGCAAAAAAATTTATTTTGAATTTAAAAGCAAATAATTTATATTTAAAGAAAACAATGATACTAAAAGAAATTCACGAGTTCGTAATTTTACCCCAAGTATTAAAACTTTATTTTAATAAAAATTTTGAGTGGGAAACGGTTCTAATATATATCCAAACCATATTTTCAATAAATATTTAGTCATAGAACATCTAGATTTACAACATTATACATTTGGAGAACAATATTTACTAAAGAAAAAGGTATATGCTCTATTAATTTAAACTAACAGTTTTCGTAGCAATAAAATAGCAATCGCATCGTCCAATTTTACTACGCTCCATAAACTCAAATTCTCCGTCTACAGAGTAACACGAGGCCGTCTGATCAGATAAGGTATTTCAAACCTTTCTTTTTAGAGTCGTAGATGAAATAAATAATTTCAACCAGGAATACCTAGAATTTGCGCAGGTGATTTACACTTTCGCTTTACTTGAACGCAAAGGCTACTTCATTTGAAGGTCAAAGTATACTTTTGAAAAATATTCAAAAACTGTTCCAACTATTTTATTTTTCTTAAATATACTGTATTCATAGTATATTTAGTATATGTTTAATCCGCATTATCGGTAAAGTTTGGAATAGATGCAGTGAAATAATTTCCACTCACATCGCGTACTGTTTCCTTTACAAATTGTGAGAATCCAAAGAGTGTGTTTGTAGATATGTCATTTCAATGTTATTTTTAAAGGAGAATAGAAGATAGTGTGCATCTTCCACCCACAATGAATTCACATCCATTGACGGTGTATCATTTCGCGGCGTTTTTAGGTGTGCACTACTTCATTTGCTGAACTTTTGTTGTTACATTTTGCTTAGCTCCGTTTTTATTTTTCCATTATTTTGATGGTAATGAGTGATACCATTTTGTTTATTTTTAACTATTGTTTTGAGCTCAGTGCTATATCAGTTGGAAATGTAGAAATTGTATTGTAAATATTACATTTTACAGTTTCAGAATTCTTTGTCAAGAAAGATAAGTTGAGTAACGAAATAGCATGAAAAATACAAAACACTCAGACGCAAGGATATTGAAGAAGTATTATCTGTAAAAGAGTATCACATATTTAAACAAAATTATTAATAGATGCAATTAACGTTCTTTAATTGAACTATGAAATTTAAAGGAAGAGAAAGAGAGAAGTAGGAACAAAGAAAGAAAACAAAAATCTGTGGTTGTATTTCACAATTTCATTTGAATAAATTAATGAAAGAGATTTCAGCTTTAGTTATATTAGTTGTAATCTAAAACACGTTTTTTGTAATATTAATCTCGGATCACGATTTTATATGCTTGTTACAACACACCGCAAGCCCAGATGCAATGTGCGTAGTTTCTGGGTAGAAGCGGGATTCAACCATAAACCACAACCTTTATGGTAGAGTTCGCTGCCACCAGCTTGGTTTCCCCAAGCAATCAAACACTCGTGTAATGACAAGTAAATATTTAATTCAAATTAAATAGAGATCTGAATATTTACAACTGTAGACACACTCGCAAATCACAAATACAAGTTTGAATTTGTTATTACAAAGATATTGCTATCTAAAAGCAACAATTACACACAGATATAAATACTGGTGTTATGAATTAACTCGGAAAATCTACTCAGATTATTCTCCAAGTTGCTATCCCGAAATAACTTTGGAAGTTGTGAATATACCACGCCAAAAATTGGTGGAATTAGAGTTCATTATACTTATTTTCAACTACCAAAATTTCATTAAATTCTGAGATGTATATTTGAGATATAATTTTTTAACGAAGAAAAATGATATTTTGAAATTTTTGTTAAAATGGCAACATACGTTTAGAATTTCGTGTGTCTGAAGGTTACTTCTTCTAGAAAATGAAGTGTGTACAAGCATTAGATTAAGTGGGTTATAATTTCCAAGCGGATTTGATCGAAATTTTCCCGATTTTTTAACTCGTGGTTCTGTGCCCTTTACGCTGAGGAAAAAATCAACTGAATAATTATTTAAGCGAAACCAGATAAATAAAAGCCTAACAACCATTATTTTCCTTACTTATACAATATTCTCAGCCACCAGAAAATGTATTAGCAAAATCTGAATAGGTGGGGAAAATTGTATGTCGATTACGGCTGGAATGACCCAATTATTAAACAAGATGCCATATTAAAAAAATCAATCGGTTTCAAAATATTTATCATCACATTACGCAGAACAATCCTAAGCATAATAATTACAAATTCAAGTATAGATTGCATGAAGTATCTTCCACATTAAACTCTTTGCAATAACCTTATAGGCCAATTTTCAAAAGCACCTCTGAGATGAATCCATTTTTGTGAAATAAATTTTTGCTGTATCTCGAAAACAATGCGACGTGCAGGAATGCGGTATAGAAATCTGTACTCAGAATTAACGCGCCAATAAAAATGCTTCTACTCCTATATTCAACATATTGAATTTTAGGAAACCGGAAGTTGAGCGCAGTGTGTAAATGAAGACAGTACGAGCTGACCAGAAATTGTCTTCCCATTGCATTCATAGTCAAATTTCAAGTTTAGTTTCGATACATCAATTTGTAAATGAGTTATGAAGGATATGTATTTAACTCATCATTTATAAAAATCGATCAATATACCCATGTTTTGCATTACTTTCCATAGAATTCTGTTATTCTTAGTTTATTTTACTTGTCCCTTGATCTACTAGAATACAAAGCTATCGAAGACAACCCCGAAACACAGATTTCAGATAAGTCATTCAACATAGAAATGATATTGTTACAAAATTTTGTCTTCCAATACGTTAGTGATTCATTTTCGTTTCATTAATTTCCATCGTTATACATTTTACTCGTACCTCATCAATTAAGTTAGGAGTTAAGAATTGCAACAGAATTTTCACCCCAAAGTTCCTGTAGTTTAAATTTTCAAAGAAGTTAATTAAACCTGCGGAAAGAATGTAAATATCTTGAAGAAAGACCGGAAGGGTTAAAAATGTTTTAAAAGTTCTTTGAATAATGAGCTATGTTGTTGCTTTCTTTAACCACGATGATGAGAGTACCACGAAAGCGCATACGCAGATGCCAACCCTTGGATATCCTTCGTGCAAGCCAGTTCTGCTAACCTCTCCTCCCCAATCACTCTTTGGGTTAATTACTTAGTAGAACTAATTTTCAGCTTCCACTTCACTCCTTAGTACTTGCGGAAACTTGGACCGATATCAACCTCCTCCTGTCTTAATCCTCTGTCAACGAGAGACGTGTCCTGCGGCGGAGAACAGATAAAGTCCGACGTCAATCCTCATGGATTTAATGTCATGTCAGCAGTCTTAAGCATTCATAAGAATTGTTTTAATGTATTTTGGCATTGTAATTGCACAAAAAACTATATTTCTTTTTATAATTCCTTTATTTTGTACCACCTATTGTGAGCGTACAATTTGCGCTCCTAATTTTTCTCATTGTTTTGTTGTTATTATTATTATTATTATTGCTTTTATTATTTTTCTCACGGAGATATTAAAAATAATTGCTTGATGTTATATATGTGTATATTTACCAAGAAAAAATGGTTCGTGACATCGACAATGTCAGTTTTGTAGAAGATAGTTTCGAATAAAATATGAATTAGCTCGATATATAACTTTGTGGATATATTACATTCTGTTTTAAAGAGTATTTCTTATTTCATTTCAAAGTGTTATCGTAATTTATCCTATAAATAAGAACGAATATCTTAATTTTTATTTATTTTTTATATTTCTTCTCCTAACTAAACAACAGGTGGTTAATTAAAATGCCATCCTTAAAAAATCTCATTTCTTCTTTTTTCACTTGTCAAACTTTTTTTCATTCTTCTTGTAGTATTGTAGATATTCACTTGTTCAACATATTATTATTATTTATTTATTTGGCACTACAGCCCCTGGAGAGCCTTGGCCGTCGCGGAGGGTAGAGCTCCGCGATTTCTTGATCCCGGCACTAGAGGGAGGAGATGTGGTCAGCATCTCGCTCCGGCCGGCTTTTGGGTCCCAGGATAGATCCTGGTACTCATTTGATAGCAGGCTGAGTGGGCCTGGGAGCCAGTATGGATGTTGAGGTGTAATGAAAATCACCACCTCACCGGGGTTTGAACCCCAGCCATCCAGATAGCAGCTCAATGCTCTACCCACTGAGCCACGCTGACTGCCTGTTCAATATATAATGACACTAATAATCAATACTAACTTACCGTAGCTTCGGATAAGATTTATTTGAACAATTAATATATGAACGGGAAAGATAAAAATATGTGACTCGTGTAATTAGACTGGTACGGGCGCCTGGTGCAAAGGGATGGGTGCACTTGCATCTTCCTGACTTCAGGGTGTTTCACTCCAGTCCTTTGAACAGATCCAAGTAAGGTACGGTAAACACTGGTCTGAAATTTAAAAAAAAAATATTGAAAATGAATTATGGGAATAATAATATTTTAAACATGTCACATAAGCAAACCAATCCCTTTTTTAACTGTTTTTTGTGTGCAATCATATTTACATACCCACATACATGTGTGTATCCTGTCAAAAAGTCTGACTGCACCCATAGACTGCGGCTGATTTGTCGCGTTATGCTCAAGTGTCTCTTGTAGTGAAATAGATTTATTACGAGGTTAAAGATACTTCATTATTATTATTATTATTATTATTATCATAAAACGACCTTATTTGCAGACAATTTTATTCTTCTTCACTTATCACATGTACGTAACAGAAACACTTGTCAAAGATTAAAATACTAAAAAAAATTGAAAACTATGCACAATGAAAAACATAAAAAAATCACAACGTTTCGTCTCGTGTGAGACTTCATCATGTGACGAAAACGTTTCTATGTGTAACGTGGCGAATAACAACTGCCATGGCAAGGCGAGGAGAAGGTGTGTCTTTACTTCGCCAAGAAATATAAAACATGCAAATGTCAAAAGGGCTTACATTATAGGATACCCATAGAGTAAAGAGATGTACAAAACGAGCAAATATTATGAGTATATTGTGTACTCATTACAATGTTATGTAACAATGAAATAACAACTATAAAAGTTGTAACAATAACAATTATAATATTATAAAAGACTGACTGTATTATTTAGAAAACATGGTATTATAAATGTGAGGTAAATGATTGGTATCATATGAGACCCCATGGCCTACATATCTCTTTGTATTTTTTCGGAATAAAAAAGAAACCATCGGTCATCGTATTGACAATGTGGTTGACCGCTGAGGAAATATTCGTCGTTCTCTTGCAAACACTTAGAATCGGGGAGACGAAGCGCGCAGCTTATGTGACGTGATCTGAAGAGAAATACTACATCAATAAATGTCAACCGCTCTACATATGCAGGTGCGTCGGTCAGTATCGTTTTGAACGCGTCGTGGGGTTAGTTGTGGGTGTCTGTGGCTATCGTTTGTATAGGGCAAAGGGTAACTGAAACCATGAATACAAAATGAATAATGGAACTGTGTTTGTATATTGTCTTCTCTTCTAGAGCGCTCTGCGTAGCAATGGCGAAGTTTGATTTGCATCGTTCGTACGTCGTAATACCGTTTGAAATGCTTTTGTAATCCCGCGTGCACGTAAAATCTATTTACAAAACTCTCATATGTGTAATAGCGTAGAATAATGGAAAATATTGAACAGTTGTTGTGGTCTCTTTTGTTTTTCCGAGACCATTCCTCGATCAATAACTAATTATTTTCAAATGACTTTTTGTTACAAAATATTCCTTTGCTTACATCTTTCAGGATTCGAAATCTACAACCAGATAAGATGAAATAACGTGGTTAATTCTCTCCGGATAAGAAAAATTGCATCAAAAATAATTTTCAGTCGCCGTTTGTTATTCTTCCCAATTTGTTTATAGTACACTTCCAAGTTCCTTCTGTATACTTAAACTACTTCTATGGTGGTAATCAGTACAGCAAAAGAAGTATTTGAATTTTAGTAAAAGGTTTTTATGTTTATGGAGATGTTGATGAATTTATAGCAAAGTTTAAGAACTTTTCTTGTTCAGAACCACAATGAAAAAATCCCTTCTTCAGATATACCATGATTAATTTTTCGTATGAAAAGATCAATAGAAAAGAGTACATGCCTACTGTGTTAAGTGATTTCAATTATTTCGTTCCCCCTCTCTCTTCCGTAATCGCGAAGCGCGTAGACAGCGAATCTCGTGCACCATTCCGTAATCTCGCACCGCGTCTCCCATTCTTTCCGCTGCACCGAGTATTCAGCAGAACACAGGCAGAAGCCGCAAGAGAAACGAGTGCCGAAGGGGCGGTCAGGGGATGGGGATGCAGAACGGCGACGGGGCCTGGCGCCGGCGGGCGCGAGAGCATGGCGAGGGACGCGGTAGCGCAGTCCTAGATCGATAGCAGGCGTCGCGTCGCGGTGGCGGGGGCCTTCGCCGCTCCCTTCCACTCCCTTTCTTCGTGACGTCACTATGTCGCCCCCTAGATGCATGGGGCGGCGCACCTGCTGTGCCCCTCCTCCTTTACTACACGCTCCGTCGCCATGCTTGTCTGCCGCCTTGCACAGGTATCGTTACATGTTCATCCCCCTCCTGTCGTTTTATTTTCTTTGCCTCTCTTACTGTGTCAGCGACCGAGGTCTCCTGGGTATGTGAAACCGTATTGCAGCCAAGCCTTGCTGCTGCTGCCGCATCTCCCAGCACTGCATTGGCTTCCAGACTGACACTTATCCTTTTTTGGAATGACGTCGTTAAGTCGTTCTCTGGTTGCAAGTGACGTTTTGCGTTGCTGCATCATTAGGAGATTTACTCGTTCCTTATATCCTGTCTCGTTTGCGATGTAGATCTTCAATCGAATATAATACTCTTGCTATAATATTCCAAGATTAATGTAAAATAGTTCTTACAATAGCTGTTATCTATATTTCGTTTCTAAATATCCAGTACATCCTCTCATCAATATCTTAGAAAACAGCAAAAGATGTCGCACTTATTTCGTTTCTCATCTACGTCACACAGTTTCCCAGTCCTTCCACTACCGTGTTATTTACATTGTTCATTTTCTCTCTATTCTCTAGTTTGTATTTATTTCTTCATTTTGTGTATCCCTCTTCCATTTCTTCCTTCTGTATTATGAAAACAGAAGCGTAAGAGACTATTGAGTTCTCGTCGTAACCTATGGTGGAAATTCTCCTTCTTGTCTCCTCCCTCCTAAAGTATGACGTCACTACCTCGAGTCTTTTGATTCAAACGAAGTTCTTCTCTTTTATGCTCAATATCATCCATCTACGTGACCTACATTGAAGTACGGACTCACTTGTTTTCATTTCAACGTCAGCTACGGTGGTCCTATTGCATCTCCCCGCCATCTTCACCACCAACAATCTCGTTTAACTTTTTACAGCTTTCTTGAGGACTCCCTGGTTTTCACTCCGTCATATTTTGTCGCTTTGGGTGTTATATGTATAAAAAAAATTCGTCGACCTTGGAATTCACGTAATTAGACATGCTCCTACGAACACCTCGCTTCGTGTGTTTCTCTGAGAAGTGATTACATCGTTATCACCATGCCGAGAGTTGCTATGTCCCAAACAAGTTTCTTCTGACGCCCTTTCCCTGTCGTGTCGCTTCTCTCTTGTGTATACGCAAGCCTCGTCCTTCTGCAACGTCATTGTTGTAGCGTCGTCTCTTTGCATAGGTACGGAGGAGAATGGCTATGCTGTTTCTAAAACATGGCCCTTTCTCCCACTCCGCCCACCCGCCCCATATGACCTGGTCTCTGAGCTGACCTCTTTCTCCGGTGCTGTACCAGACGGTGCTTACTCTCTTTCTCGTTCTCTCTCTCTCTCTCCTTTATCCGCCCATGCTTTTTATTCGCTTTACATTTGCATGCGCACCAACCCACTGCGTACTTGTGCAAACACGGTGGCTGGCTGCCTGGCTAGTTCTGTCTTCCGTACACAGGCTGATACTTCCATCTCATTGTATTACTCATGAGGTTAACCCATGTATTTTGAATTCTTTGTATCTATGCTCTTGTCTCTCAATTCTCATATCATTAATCTCTTTTTTTAGCATTTTTCTCCTTATTTTGTGTTATTTACGCTTGTCTAATCTAATTGGTATTATACTTTATACAATATCACAATTTCTCTGTACCCTTACCCTGCGATATAATCTTTTCTTCTTTTGGTGATTCCTCTTACTCCTTATTCAGACCGTTCTCTTAATAATTGCTTTTGTTTTTATCTTTGCGTATTTTTATAATCTCACACGATACACTTCGTTGCAATTTTTTCCCCCATTTAACCGTTCTACAACATAATGTGCGTATATTCTCTCATTTCCGTACCTTGCGCCCGGCGGTGCGGCGCAGCAGGACGTTGGAGCGGATATGTAGCAGTCTCCGTGGCATAACTTCCATTGCTTGCATGTTGGTCCTTGACTCTTGGCCTTTCCTCGTGCGCTTCGCTCCACCCACCTCTTGTGCCCTACAACCTCCTTCCGAGCCCTTCGCGCGCTGTCGGATTCCCTTCACCTCCGGAGCTGAATGCGATCCTCCTACCTTCAAAGCCAGCTCCTCTACGCTGTCTCGTGGCCTGCTTTATGTTCTCCGCCGCGCTACCAAGCCCGTTTCTACGACTGCTGTCTACGTGCTGAATACTCGTGACATATTTTGCAGTTATGAGGAAAACAAAATCATAAAATAATATACTTCCACAATTGGAAAAACAGTATTAACGGAAAAAACAACAATGCCGTTAACAAAACAACCCCTGACACGTTAAAACCCCTGGTATATTAGTTTGCCACTGACCTCCCTCTAAGGGGCGAGGTTCTGTATCCATCATGTCACTCCCATCTGTCTTGTCTGGTTTATGAGACAAGAGCTACTGTATTCCCTTCAACTAATTATGTTACCTCTAGGTAGTGGATAGGAAACTAGGATAAGGCTTATGCAGGTTATCAAACTCTTTCACGGAGTAATTTATAGAGTTAATTTTTACACTACAGCGAAGAAAACAGTGTAGAATTCTGTGTTTTCGTTCTACTTTTCCTAAATCTGCTTAGTTAGGCCAGTCTTGGAACAACACGAATCCGCCGTCTTTACCCTCTTGGATGCCAGTTGCCATTTATGCCATTTCAAAACGGTTTCCGTCTCCTATACATTGTTTCGAAGCCTGGAGAATGAAGATAGGAGTTCTAAATTGGTTTCAGCCTTTCAGTGCTCCGCCGTCGTCTTAATTTTGTACGCTTTATCCCCGCACAAGATCCCCTAACAGGTCTGCAACATCGTTACCCTAACTGCGGAACATAACACCACCCATCAACTATGTATTTCATATTACCGTCATTGCTACTTACTCCGACATTGCATCCACAATTCATTGCTTTTAACGACTCAACTTCCGAGGTAACTATCGCCGTCACCATATCCCTTGTTGGTTCTAATTTTCCCTGGATCCTCTGCTGTCGTTGCGGATATTAGTGCTGCTGACTTAACTTCGCTACTAGTCTTCTTTCATCTCGATCTTCTCTGGTTCTACCTCGACTCTAACTTTGCCTTTGCTAATGTCTCTTTATTTCCCATGCGGTACACCTGTAGGTAGCATCGTGTTCTCTGTCTCTTTCCCTGTTTCTCCATTCCTCGCTACGTATAGTTACAGCAGAACCTTCGTCGGCGCTACCTCCTGTATAATTTAAGTGGCCTGAGTACACGCAAGCGGCGTTTCGTCGGGGTGGAAACAGCACGATCGTTTCTCTTTCTCTCAACCTGTGCTCCACTCTATGAACTCGGGGCCTTGGACACTGCCACCTACGATTTTTTTCTATCCATTGCTGAACAGCTATGTCATCGATCCTGTCACTTCCTGAACCTTGTGTCTTCCTTGCCTCTACTGGATTGAGCTCTGGTGAGTGAGCAGTCGCTGCGAAAAAGTTCAACTATTTGAAGGGAAATCAACCTCAACGGACGTTTTAATATCTGAAATTTCGAGAAGAGTTCGTGCTTTTATATGGAAATAAAAAATTACATGGTATATTAATTATCGAAATTTTATCATCTAATCTGTATTGATTGATTTTTATTTGTGAAGTGGTATGCAAATCCATACCGTTTCATGGATACTTGTGAAAGTTGGAATGGTGCCAAACAGTCTGAGCACGCTAGTACGTAATTTTGATTTTTTACCTGTCTCGCGAACGATAATTCGTGCATTTTTTTAAAATCCATAAGTGGACAATAACAGTTCATTCAACGTAGGTGTCACCATATTTAGTACGGTAGGCTTCGCTGGAGATATCTATTTATAAAACTACATGAAAAATCAAGTGACTAGGAAAAGATAAATTCAAGCATCCACGCTATGCTAGGTTACTGCAGCTAGTACAGAATGTGCATAATATTAGTTCCGCTAGGAATATGACTAATAATGTAAAATTCATGTTCATAACATATTTACAAATTTTTTTTTCTCTCTTCAAAAGTTTAATTTTCAATTCTTGTCAGAATCTAAACAAAAGTACTTGATTTGAATTATAATTTTTTTCTCAATTGTTCTAAGAAAACGTCAAATGTGAACGTCGTTATGAATTTATGATGAACCTTATTCATTTTACAATATTAGTAATGCCTATCGGTCAAATATTATGTTGTTTATAGAATTATTATTGTAATATTTTGGTAAACTACTTGTGTTTTTGACGTAATCTGATTTAACCCTTAATGATATTTTAGACTCTATGTTCCAGTACATACTTTTTACCCCCTTTATTTATAATTTTATCTTAAAACTAAAATAAATTTGACTTTAAGACTTCCTTACACAATGTTTACTTGCCTCTCTGTCTATAATATTTTCTTTTCTATCTTCTTCTTCTTTCTTCTAACAGTAAAACATTCTAAACATAACATCTTGCCAATTTAGCGCCCTTTCATTGTTCCCGTTGTATTTAATTAATCAATTAGTCTTTTCTCTCATCTTTTCCTGACTTTCGTCTCGCTGAATTTCATGGCGACCCGAATTCTTCCAATTTCCATTTTGTCTACTTGCTAGAAATGCTCCCCAATATCATACAGACGGGAGCGTTTGTTGAGACTGATTTGTTCGTAAGGGAGTGGGACCGACTGCTTACACATGAACGCGTCATCCATCGTATCCATAGTTTCAATAGCGTTATCGACCCTGTCAATGTATGAACTTACGCCCTTTTCCTTGTCACTCTTACTTCCGATGCCCTAACCACCTGACCTCTTTTGACCTCCACGTCCATTTCCTCCTCCTCCTTCACCCTAAGGTCCCTCGAGGTCACTCGTCGCTGCAAGATTCCTCGCGTCCAACCGACCGTCCGTACCTTCGTGCGAGAAGGGCCCGTCACGTGGGTAACGCAGTCGCCGTCGCTTCTGCCAGAGTCCCTCGCAAACAGCGCGTAGGTCACCCGAATGAATTCGTAATCTCGCTGGCTGTCCTGCGACACGCGCGGGTGTTTGTCTGACAGTTACAACCCTCCGCTGGCGGAGAGGCTTCCCTTCGCGCTCCCGCTCACCCACTCGCTCGCTCTCTCACTCACAGACGACAGTCGACAGCACCAACGCATTCTGGCGGTCGACGGCGGCGTTTAGGAGGCGGTGGCTTGGGCTAATTTTAAATTTTACGTTACTTTGTAAACCATAATCCAATTCACGGTACTAGTATCAAAATGTCTTAATTCTAACTTTCCTGCTTACTTTCAGTTAAAACATAAATACATTGTATTATTATTCTTGTGGCCTCATTATTGCGTACGTGGTATCAGGCTATTTCAGCTCGGCTGAAAATTTCTAATCTCTCGTTTATTTAAAAAGTCGATGATAATAACAGTAGATAGTAAATAATAGATAAATAGATGATAATGATATTTAATTGTTTTTTAGAATTAATATAATTCGAGTAAAAAAAGTGTACGTTCATTCTTGCAAAAAAGTACAGATAACTGATATTATATAAATATCATATATTATCTGTACGAGCTTTTCCCGTAATTGCTATGAAAGTATTTTGTAATCAATGTGAATTTTTATTTTGTTATTTTTCTTCTTGAAATACTTAGTATAAATTTTTTAAATTATTTTATTCTGAAATAAGTAATACGTATAAATTTTGTTGATGTTTTGCTTCGCTCGCAACAATTTTAGATCTGTACCTTTCTTTGAATCTGGACTAGAGACTTTAATCCAGAGCACAATTGAGTTGCAGGGGTTTTCAATCAATGTTTCAATCAAGGCTTCCTACCTCGCGCGTTGGGAGTAAAATATATGAACCCTGTCTTCAACGAAAGATTTTAGATTGCTTGATGGCGTATCCTAAAAATCGTTGGAAATGTTCGTGGGAAGAGGTAGAACTCGAAGTCGACGTGAGCCACATTTACTGCTCCATTCAGACATTCAGGCTGTACATTGTGAAGGGAAATTTTTAAGCGTTGTGAAATAAAGGAAAATGAAATATTTTTTTGGAAAGGAACCATGAATTTAAAGGAGAAGTAAGTGTTGTGTTGTTCTATGTTAAATTGTGTTTCAGATCGGTTTAAAACGCTGAAGAATTGGGTAAGTTTTTGAACGCTGAGGTTCGGTTTCGAACGCTGGAGAAGCGAGTTGGTAGAAGACAAGGAAGTGACATGTGGTCAATCAACCTGATCAATTTTCTTTTGTGATTTTTAGAGATTCAAAAGTTTTTGTAAACTTAATTGATGGAATTATGTTATCTCACTATATTTTGTAATGTCATTTCATCGTGAAAGTCTTCCTCTTGGAATTGTGAGAAATTTTACGTTAAATCTGAACAAAGCCACCAAGTTTGAACTCAGACTTAAACCATCACTTTTATGGGTGATTTTGATAGAATGAATATCTTTTTGTGAGGCATATATTATATTCTTAGTTATATTACCACTTAATAGTGTATTATGTTCTTAGTTTCCCTTCTATATTCGTTCTCTTCTGCTTTTGGGGATAAAAATATATAAATTTTCCATCATTTTTCCTCTTTGTAAATGTCAGACCTATTACTTTGCTAAATTCAACTTCCCAGAGTTACCGATACTAGCTGACAACATTTGCTGGAGTATGTTAATTGCGAATTTACTGAATATTGATTCCGAGTAGTGTGGGAAGTATGAGGAACGGTTGTAAATAATGGCTTCAGCTAAGAGATTTCTTGCGATTTTACAAATTTGAGCAGTTTCCTTCTCCATTGTAAAGTTTCATGAAGGATCAAAATTCCATGAAAAGAGTGTACGGCAGTATACCGCCTGTTCATTCTTGGAGGGCGTACGAACATGCCCTTAGATTAGAAAAGATGATCAATCTCTTTCTTCGAAGTATAAAGTAACATTGCAATGGTAAAATTTCCAACGCGTCGATTATTTCCTCATATAAAGTGGGTAGAAAATAGAAAGGAGGTTCTGTAAGTAGGAAAAAAATTGTTTCGTGATTAACCTTAAATGAGGACGCTTATTCTACACATTGAATGTACAAGATTAAACATTTTCATTAAACTCGGTTGAATTGTTTATTTTTATACTCGAGCAATGTTCACGGTACACTTTTTCTGGAGTGTTACAGATAAATCCTTCCATAATTTCAAACACAGGAAGTAAGAGTAAATTAGTTTTTTTTTCCTCCACGTGGTCATACGCAGTTTGTACTGTTTTTTGACAATAAATTTATTATTATTATTAAGCAAATGTATAATTTCGTCTGTAAGAATTTGGACGCAGGAACCTTTAATATGTCAGTATACTTGTATCTCAGTTTTTATTGAGAGATGGTTGTAGAACATCTGCAGTGAAGTTTCTGTTTCTTTGTTTCTCCAGAATTACTTTCCCCCGCTGTGTAAACTCGTCAGTTCACCCCATTTGAACTCCCTAGTTAATATTCTGAAGAAATATCTGATGACAGTTTGGAGGCGTGAATTATTTTTAACCCAATTCAAACTTTCGTTGTCATTTAAATCGGAAGTTAACTGCCATGTATCACAATTTGTATCCTTAAGAGGAACACGATATGCCCGTAAATTACAATTTAGTGCTTTTCTCTGTTTTTTGAATATTGGTAAAGCTGTACGACGTGATTTTAATCAGAAAGAGGGTGGGAATAAAGAATACTCTGGAGAAAATGTTGTCTGAATGGATAGTGAAAATAGGATAAATCAGTAATTGCCTATTCCAATATAGATTATTCAGATTTATCCCTAACTTTTTTACAAATAGGTGTAGTTGTAAGCTATGTTTTATATTTTGTTTTGTTGCCTTGTTTCTTAAAATAGGTTTCTTTTCGTATTCGTCATTAGGACTACTACTAAACGTTTTCCACTCGCAGACTACAAGTTTAAAGACTGCAAGACATTCGAAATGTGTTGTATAAAAAGTATAATAATAAGCATTATATACAAAAACAATAATTTGGAGAATAATGCTTAGGTGACCAAGAAATCCTTGTATTGTAATTACATTGTAAAAGTGATCCCGACTAAATATTTAAAATAAGATTAATAGTTCAATTTTTAGATCGGGTTTGTTCTCAAGATCAGAAAGAGGATTTTATGAATTTACCAAATTTGATAAGTCTACTTGCGTATCGATGGACATTGAAATTCATTGATTGGAGAACGAGGTTATTTTAAATTATTATTTTTGTTTATTCATTTCCGTTCTTGTTATTTTCGAAAATACTTTTTTTTTTTGGGGGGGGGGGTATGGCTCTTCAACGTTCGTTAATACAATTGTGACAGAAAGTCGTACATTTTCTCATTCCCTCTCCCCGCAACTCCTTTCAAACAATTTTTATGAACGCTCTATAAGAATACATGAGGTGACGTAAGACAAATAAAAGTTCGAAAGTCTAATTTTCGCAAGATTCGTCGGATGATGATTACTTTACACCTTTACACCTTTACACCTTCGGACAATACCATTGGTCTTTGGAGAGTATCAAGCTTCACATACTTGCTGGGTTTTTTCCTGTATAAGAAGTGCAGGTCGCAACGATTGTAACATTTTTATGTTATTATTATTTTACATTATTAGACCCTTGGTATGAATAATAAGCGAATCATTTTGAGTGAAAACACAGACTTGTACGACGAACGCAGTAACCGGAACACAGAATTTTCCCGGTCGCGTGTGACGATGAATAACATAGTAAAGTACTCAGTCGGTGCCGGTAAATGGATGGCCTCACTTCTCTTTCCGGCGGCGGCACTAGCGCTACATACGGCCGTGAGGTGAACCTCAGAGGCGCCATTGGGGAGGAGTTGGTAGCATTGCGTGACAAAGTGTGGTGTAGGTTGCCATATACCTTTTGCGGCGCTCCTCTGTGCATAACAGCCTTGCCACATCAATTCGCCCGACCAAGCAATTTCCACTTTCGACGCACTCTTGCGTATAGTCGTTGTTCGTTACAACAGATACTAAGTATGAAGGTTCTAGGAAGTTTAAAGAGGAACTTGAATGACATTTGTACCTTCAACACTTGAATCTTGGAAAAAAATATGTATTTTAGTGTATCAATATTTTTAGGTACTGAAGTATTTTTAACGTGTATATCTCTCTCTGTCTGCTTCTTTATGTAAGTACCATTTGGGGGCGGGTAATTTAATATGTCAAAAGAAAATTTTTGTACACCTTTTTATGTTGATATTATAAAACCGTCCTTTTTTGCAGACGATTATTTATTTTATTACAAAACGTTTTAGAAGTTTATTGTTGCCATCGTCAGGTGAATGTATTTTTTGAACATATAAACAAATTTGTTTGATTTATCTTGGTAACAAGTTGGAAAACAAATTAACCACTTATGCAAATAAAACAATGAAATAGAAAAAATAATATCAATTTCATTATAATTGTAGACGAGAATAATGTCAATACCTCTTTATGATGTGGAACAGGAATCGTCAGATACATTATACGGTTTGCATGGTTATCAGAGACTTCTTCGCAAATGATACTATTTTACGATAATAGTCTCTCTCTCCAGAGTTGATTAATGCGATGACATAATACATTGCCATTGTAACACTCGTCAGTGCTGGAAAGGCGTGTTAATTAATGATCCGGATGGAGTGAGTGGATAAGAAGCTGCAACGAACCAACATACTCTCCAATGGGAAGCAAACCTTTGATACGTCCATCATCCAACCAAACAAGGAAACAAAACACGCTGTTCGCGTTGAAATTTCGAAAAGCGAGACGTAGCATATGCTGACCCGTATAATGGGCGCTATCGCTTAGTTTAACCTTAAACACGCCTCTGCACATTGCAGCGAATTCGCACTACAGGCAAATGGTGTAGCAGAGTGCGATGCTACAGGACGCCCGACTCCATTAACGGCGGAGGTAATTTCGTTGGAACTTCTCGGATAATTTGACGTCTCACGCACTGCCCTAATGTAGTTAGATTGCCCAGCCGCGAGCAATGGAAAATATTCTGCAAATGTAAAGGTACGTAGTTTTAAGAT
The DNA here is from genome assembly GCA_002313205.1 of Laupala kohalensis. NCBI lineage: Eukaryota > Metazoa > Arthropoda > Insecta > Orthoptera > Trigonidiidae > Laupala > Laupala kohalensis. The sequence goes on along the minus strand of NNCF01126744.1, from coordinate 1,490,956 downwards.
GAAGTTGCGAGGGAGTAGTTTTCCAATAAAAATAAACTTCAATTGTTCCTTGTTATTCGGTAAATACTTCTTATTTCAAAATATGTTTATTATTACTATAATTTTTTCTTTACATGTGGCAATTTTCTTGTATTGATTTTCAGTGACTTCTTCTTACTTAATTAATTTTTTCTTACTGTAAGAATCTTAACTTTGAGGTTAGTAACGGAAGCATGAAATATTCGTACTTTTATCCCTTACATTTTCTATCACATCTGGCAGTATGCACAAAATATTGAAAAAATAATAGTTAATTGAGAAGGAATGTCTTTATTTAATTTATTTTGTTGACCCTGTAACATGTAGGCTTGGAATAGATCTTCCCAGAGCTGATTATTTTAATACACTCTCTTCCAAAACATGGCATCGATATTTTTTGTTTTTCTCTGTTTCGGATGATTTTGATAATTCTGGATTTTTAAAAAGAGTTAAACCTCTACCTTCGTTGCATTATAGAGCACAGAGATTCAAAAAATGCAAGAAAAATACTTTTTGAAACAAAGTTTCACCACCATTCATTTTTAAATAATAAAGGTATTCTTAATATTGAAAAAGTTAGAAAATACAATTCTTCCTAGCTAAGTAGTCTTTGATGATTTTAAAATATGGCGCTGATTCTTAGAAAACTTAAATACACAAGCAAAATTATCATAACTTGATGAGGAAGGTCATGCATATTATTCATCGCTAATATTCTTGAACACATACTGTATGACTGGTAAAATCGATTTGGAACTTCAGCATTAAAATGATCATAAATTCATTTTTTCAATTCATAAATCGTAATGGTAATCGTGCTATCTATATGGTATTGCTCGTAAAATGTGTTGCATATAAGTATTGCATCTGATATGCGAAATCTGCTCTAAATATCCCCTTTTCTGTAATTCATGACTCTTAAAGTTATATGAAACAAAGCAAAGCCTTTTATTCCCTCTCTAATGCTACCCCCACTTTTCAACCCCTTCTACTATTTCTTCTTAAATCCCTGAGCCTTATCTCAATTTATTTTCTCCTCCCTTGTTTATTTCCTCTCCCTCCCTATCCTCGCTTGTTTTCAGCCTTATTTATTTTTTGCCTCCATTATGTTTTTAGTCTCTCGTTCCATTTGTTCTGTAACTTTTTTTATTTTCGATCTAATTATTCTCTTCTATCGATCCTTGCGGCTCCGAAATCTTCCATCGTCTAGTGCTTGTTTCTCCGTCCCGAGTGTGCTTTGTGCACTTTGTTTCCAGAAAAGAAGATAGAACTTGTGGCGAGAGGAAGATTTCTTCTCTCAATTTACTCTCCGATCCGTCTTCTCGACGACTCTTTACTCTCTGTCTCTCTGATGCAGGAGAACTAACGAAGGTGTTTACCTCAGGTGCTTCTCTTCATTTCAACTCACTGGACTTTATCTTTATGCGAGATAAATTTGTATTTTATTACGCGATTCTTTTATAATTTAAATGGATTCGTATGATTTTCAATCCAATTGAACATGTTCACATTTGTGTCACTTAACTTGTCACGTTAAATTATGAAAATGTGATTGAAAAATATTTAGTTGAATATTTTCGTTCTTTTAGATTAACTTGGCAAAATGTTTTATCGATGTAGTAAAGCTCAAATTATAGAGAGGAAAACTAATGACGATTGTCCTCCACGTGATCAAACACATTTTGTAACTGCTATTTTGACAATTAATTATTCATACATTAAAATTCAAGCATATTTTGATAATTGTTTTGCACAATGTGATTTGTCCGAGTATATTTTTATTTATATCCCTGAATCTTCGTTTCATCAAGAACTAGCTGATTACCCGGAGTTGCCCGGGATTTTTCTCAAACTAATCAACTTTTACGAAGAAAGAAATAAATCAATGTTGTAATATCAAAATACTTTTGATATTAATAGTAGTAATATTAATTTTGACTTAATGGTAGTAAAAACATGTACAGCACCCTGATTTTTCAAATTTATAATAAAACAAATTTAATACAAACTTTACTACACCAGCGGTTCCTGACCTTTTCAGTCTTGTTACCCCTATGACCTATTAGGGAAACTGATGCATTACATGCATGCAAATAGCCTTTATTAATTATAAAATTACTCAAAATATACGTAATTACAATTTCAATATACTTCCATAATTAATTAATGACAGTTAATGTGAAGGTTGGAGTTGTTCTGCATTCGCAAGATTTTTTATATTAAGTTTAGTTTCACATAATGCTCATCTCAAGTCATGTTCCACTTTGAGACGGTTTTTGGCCTTTGTTTTTACTGGTACTAAAGTTGAGAAACCACTCTCGCATCTATAAATGGTAGCCAAAAGTTTTATTATTTATGGAACTCTGTCAGCTATAATAGGATATTCAGCACCTACTTTTCGCCAATATGTACCGAGGTCATAATTTTGAAATTCCAATTTGAAAGTACTATCCTCGCGTAGTTCGAGAAATTCTACTTTGGCTGACACATCTTCGTCTTTAAAAATTTCATAATCAGTAGAAAATGGTCTTAATATCCAAGAATTGGACTGACCAGCATTATTACCCCCGCAGAATAGCTGTTTTACCCCCGCAGGGGTAATTACCCCCAGGTTCGAAACCCACGCACTACACTATCCCACGGGAGCCGCGCCGGTCGAATTTTCGCTTCCGAGGCATGACGCGACTGCACCATTTCATTAAAATTCTCGTGAAATCTTAACTATTCGTCGAAAATTTACGATTTAAAGACGTTTTTCATCTTTAGAAACGCAGAAAACAAATAATCCATTAAATTTGATGACGACTTATTTTTTCCTTCCTAAATTACTCTCTTAAATTGAGGTATTCTAACACTTCTATTTTTAAAAACGTTTTATCGATTATTGAGGTTAATTCTTGTAGATAGACATATGCTGTCGCGGACTTTTTCTGTAGAACTATGAGCCAAACAATATTGCCATTGATAGTTATCTCTAACCGATTAGGCAGCATAAGCAAATATTACTCTCTATTTTCCTGGTTTCATCGACATTTATTGTAAAATACAATTTCTATCTTTCTTTTCACACATTTCAAAAAATAAAAGTTAGCCTATGTTCATCCTCGACATCTAATCCTTGCCAAATTTCAACATGATCGTTTCAGTGGTTTAGTCGTGATTAAGTAACAGATAGACAGACGCGTTTTCGCGTTACGCATTTATATATTAGTATGTACGTATGGATTAAACTGCATTTCTGTTCTTTCTGTTTTGGTCAAAAAAGGCGTTTGGATGAAATCTGTGTCGTTGTGTCACTTAAAATATTTATATCAACGTTCCAATACACTCTTATTCTGTTTCACTATACCTCATATTATGCTATTTGTCGTTTTTTCAAATAAGCAGTGATTTGAAGAATTGTCATGGAAAACTTGGTGGTTTTAGTCATATTTACAATCGAAATTTTAACTACGATTATTACTATGGTTGGAACAAGGACGGAAGGGATGAAATGAATTAACTAGAGCACTTGTAGTCGGTTGGCTAAGGAGGTGGCATAACAGTGCAAAAGGGAGAGAAATATAAATATATCAAAGATACGGCGTTTAGAGAAAGAAACGAGGAATGGTTATCTCCGAGTTCACAGTTTCTGAAATTTCTGACAGGTCATAACAATTTTCAAGAATATCTGTACAGAATTGGGAAAGCATGGAACAAACAACACGTTTGTACGAACGGAGAGGAGACACCTGACCATATATTATGGGATTATGATTTCTATAGGACCGAAATATCAATATATCTGAAGAAACTGACAATATTATTATTATTAATGTCTTTATTACGTGGCGAAGTTCGAACCACCTGGTCCGCTCTTCCGCCTAACCGCTTTTAAACATACATACATACATACATAATAGTTAGAATAATAAACAAGAAACAATACACTAATTTTTACACTTAAAATTGCATAAATCAAAAAATTGAAAATTACAAATACTTAAAACATTTTATACTAAGACAAAACAGAACAGTGTTAATATTACCACGAACTATCAAAAGCTATTTGTATTATTAATAATATTATGATCCACATTTGCACAAAAGATATTTCATAAAAACAAATAAACTTTTAACTACAGGAAGAGCAAGATTACATATAATAAAAAATATTAACTAACATAATACATTTTAAAGTAATTTTAAAAGAATTGATATTGAAAGAATAATGTAGCTTACGCAACATAAACGATCAATGATTTCATTTAACAGATTCCTAATTTGACTTTGCTTTAATTTATATTTTATTTTATTTTAGTACACACTTATTATTTTGTACTAGTATTGAAGGAAATTCCTCAGATGCTTTTTGAAATGTTTAAATGAATTATTGTTTCTTATATATATATATATATATATATATATATATATATATATATATATATATATATATATATATATATAGAGAGAGAGAGAGAGAGAGAGAGAGAGAGAGAAAGAGAGAGGGGGGGGAAGATTATTCCATAATCTTGCTGTGGCTAAAGTGAAGGATTTATTTAGAAAATTTCTACGACTTTTTGAGATGCTGCATAATTTTTGTTGTTGAAGTCTAGAAGAATTTAGTATCGTAACATTATCTGTTAAGTATAAAGGGGAACCGAAATTAATAATTTTGTAGAAAAGACTGAGACAATGAAACATGCGTCTTTGCTCTAATCTAAGAATTTTGTTAGATTCATAATATTCAGAAATATGATCATACTTTTTTACATCATATACGAAACGAAAACAGGTATTTTGGACTCTGAAATGTTTCAGCTAGTGATTTATTTAAATTACTGTAGATCATATCACCATAATTCAGATGGGGAAATAGCATACTTTTCATTAGTGTTTCTTTAGTTTTTACTGGTAGACGTTTTCCCATACATTTTAGTGAATGCATAATGTGCTAAACTTTCTAGCATACTTTAGGAACATGAGGTTTCCAGTTTAATAGATCGTCTATAATTACTCCGAGATTTTTGACTTGCGATGATTTTGGTAAAGTTATCAATTCCATCCTTTGGTAAAGTCGTATTCTTCAAAACTTAGTGAGCTCTTGAAGAACCTATTATCATTTGCGATTTTCAAAGATTTAAAAGAAGACCATTTTGCATTAACCAACTATGCAGAGATGCCAAATTACAATTTGTTTGGTAAATTAAAGAATAAATCTCAATTAATTTTCCGCTCTCATAAATCTGTAAATCATCTGCATACAAGTGATATCTAAAATTTGATAATACTTGAGGGAGGTCATTGACATATATTAAGAAGAAAAGGGAACCCTGAGAGACGACTCTTGCAATAGGACATATTGAAGATTTTTTATCGTATACTACTACATGTCTATTTTCAAAATATTTCGTTATCCCGGAAAGGATGGATTCGGAGAAGCCCAGTTTTCTGCACTTCGCTAGCAGTATATCATGATCTCCGGAATCAAAATCTTTACTAAAATCTAATAGTGAGAACGGAAACGCAGCCATCATCCAGAGCTTTTCTCATATCTTCCGTTACCCTTTTAACAGCTGTTTGGGTACTCCTACCATTTCTAAATCCTGATTGAAAATTTTCAAAAAGGCTGATTTTAGTTCGAGAATTTTCAATTTACTTACGCACTATCTTTTCTAATACCTTTGATAATGTTGGTAATACACTGATAGGACGATAATCACTCTGACAATGAGCTTTCTCCGATTTTTGGAGCGGGCGAACACGTGCAATATTCCATGCCTGAGGAAAAGTCCCGGACATTAATGAAAAATTTATTATGTGACTGAGGATTGCAGTAATATTATCTGAACCATTTGAATTAGATTTAAGTTATGAGACAACATTGGCCACTTCATGATGACTTACACTGTCAAAGTAAAATGTATCTTCTGTTATCGGTCAGAGGGCAGCAAGCTTCTAATTTATTGGTGGGATCAATTGGTTTTCATGACTGTTGTGAAATATTTATTTAGATCATTTAGCAGACTATTTGAGTTGGCTTATCCTTTTTTATGCCTAAGTTTTTTTAAGTATTCCAAACTCCTTTTGTAGATGAATTTGAATTAAAAAGATTCAAAAAATATCTTTTTTTAGCGTTTCGGATTTGTTGTTTTACCGAGTTACGGAGCTTTTTATACTCGGTCTCGGCCTCAAGAGTTTTATTTAGTAACTAGTAGGGAAGGAAATAGGGTTTAATAGATAAAACCAAACTGCTTGCTGAGAAGGATAGTTACATCGAATTTGAAAATTGTTTGCTAAAAAAGGGACATTAAGAGATATTTGTGCAGATACAAGATGACGTCTGCTATCGAAAGAGGCGGGTAACGTGAACATGAAGCAAAATGGTGCAGACAGAAGAAACATAAAGAACATTATGAATATAAGGATTGTATCGTAAACAGGGTTGTCACAATTTAAAGTGACTAAAATAAATGACAAAAGATGTTTGGTTGGTTTACGAAAAATTAAACGTAGGCTTTTTAAGGGAATATCTTATAGTATACTATATTAAAAAGTCGTTTACAACAAATCAGAATTCTTGAATATTAACGTACCCTGTTTTACATAAAATAAAACACCACTCAAGTTACGTCTTAACTAAATATTCAATTAATTCACTCAGTATGAATGATAAAGTACGATATTTCTTAGTTGTGTATTCTAGTTCAAACCTACAGGCAATTTCCTTGGTAGAACGATTTTTTCTTTTGTGTGTCCATTCTCACGTCCTTAGATGGCGTCGCGAGAAGTAGATTGAGTGTGACGTGTTGGAAGCATTGATCGTCCATCACCCACGCCAACTTGTGCTTTTTCAAAGGGAATTCAATCTCTGCTCTTGAAAATATCACCTTTCGATTTTTTTTCAAAAAGTTCACCTGGTCCTGCGGTCGCCTCTCCACCACTTCAGCTTGAAACTTCACGTACATGTTCTTTTTGACCCACGGGATTCAAAACAAATAGGGGATAGAACATTACTATTGCGTTTATAATAATTAAATTTATATTTTAGAGTGGTAACTTCGACGTGATAAGAAAATCGATGTCTGCATAAGAAAATCATTGTAAGCAAATTCCTCTTTGACCTCGCAAAACTACAGTTGTAATACAAAATACAGGGTTGGGCAGGGAGGTATGGATGATTTGAAATAACACTTACACTCTCATTTTTAAACGAAACTCAAAATTTATTTTTTTAATGTGTACCTTAGATGTTGCCATTACAAAAATTAAATTAAATTAAAATTAAATTAAAGAGGAAAAAATTGATTACGTACGAAAAATAACATCTGTTAAATGCTGTCCGTTTTTGTCCATACACTCCTGTAGACGTTGTGAGAAGTTGTCCATACTCCTCTGAAGCATTGCACGTGGTACTGCTCGAATTTCTTGTGTTATTGTTTCACTCAGGGCTTCAAGTGTACGTGGTTTGTTTATGTATACACGTGCTTTTAGGTAGCCCCATAAAAAATAGTCACAAGGTGACAGGTCCGGTGACCGAGGAGGCCATTCCACATCTCCACGCAACGAAATGAGGCGCCCAGGGAAGGTCTGCCTCAAAAATTCCATAGCTGCTCTCGATGTATGGCATGTCGCCCCATCTTGTTGAAACCATACTGTGTTGAGGTTGATACGTCGTCTTCTCAATTGTGGCAGAAAAAACTCACGCAGCATCGTTAGGTAACGATCTGTATTGACAGTGACGGTTCGACCGTTTTCTTGGAAAAAGTAAGGGCCAATGATGAAGTTTCGACTAACGCCACACCAAACAGTCAATTTGTCGCTGTGTAGAGGTTTTTCATGGAGTTGACGTGGATTTTCAGAAGCCCAATACCTAAAGTTCTGCTTGTTTACCACTCCTGACAAATGAAAATGGGCTTCGTCACTCATAATCAAAACAATATCATCAGTCATGTTTTCCACCATTGTTTCTGCAAATCTGAATCGTCTTCCGTAGTCGTTTTGCTGCAATTGTTGGACAACCATCAGCTTAAATGGATGAAAATGCAGGTCCAAATGTAAAATCCGGCGAACTGATCGGTTCGACATGCGAAGAGCACGAGCATGTCGCACAGCCGAACGACGAGGGCTTGCTTCAACTGCTTGACGCACTCTTTCAATGTTTTCCGGGGTTCGTACCGTTCGTTCACCACCTCGTGCAGTTCCAGGTCTCAAGGAACCTGTTCGTTGAAAGTTATTCACCCACTTCATTATTGTTTCAAACCTCGGAACACGACCATGACGACCAACGTTGAAATGATTCCGGAACCGTCTCTGAGTTTGAATGACGGAACGGCCCGTTTCAATAAAGGTGTTGTACACAAACACGCGATGCTCCATCGACCACGTCTCCATTGCTACTAAAATGGCAATTCATAACAAACAGATACCCCCACTCTTTATCCGCCAAGGTTATCCCCACCTTTCACGACGCCCCGTTCAAATCATCCATACCTCCCTGCCCAACCCTGTATATTATTCACGTTTAAAGAAAAATTAAGAGATTCTTGAATTTTTGTGAACAGAGTAAAATTCTATATTTCTGACATTCCTTTTTTATTGACAGTACACGAATAAAAAACACGAAGTAAAGAAAATACATTCATCTCATAATATAGGTTTATCATATTTAATACTGAAAACTATAAACTCCTAATTCCAATGAATGATTTATTATTATACGATTTATCGTAACACGAACATAACGTAATAAAGGTCATTGCGTTTCGAACTCAAGTATAGGGAAAGGTGAATAACTATATTACGACTGTGGTATTCTCTTGATGAATAAACAATTACGGTCATTTCGAATGACTGTTGTGTTTAGATTAGACTCATAGTGCAGATTAACGTTTACGTTAAAGTTATTGTGATGGAAATTGCTTGTGGGGTGGATAATCCGAATGGTTATTGTGTCATCTATTAGTTATTATATTACGAGAACCAATGGGTTGGATCTTGGTTCACTCTGAGCGATCAAAATGCTCCTCCATACTTCGTGATGAGTGACTACGAATGAAATGAAAGTTTTAGACGTTGCTGTGATTATGTTTATAGAACGGGCATTGAAAGGAAAAAGGACGATTACATAGTTGGCAGAATACTTATTTTTATCAACTTGTTTTTTCTTGTGTGGTTCTTCAGCATAACTCTTCAAATATTGAAATTTACATTTTAGCATTTCAAGCATCATTTTCCAAAGTGGGCCATACCATTCAGAAATCCTTCTGTACAATTTTCTTCTAAAAGAGATTAAATACATCGCTTTATTGGTCTCTTAAAATCCAGGGTTAACATCTTCCTTGTGATTGTTATTTCGTCATCGCCTTTCACCATTCATTCTGTATTTTAAAGCAACTTGTAGATTGCTATAAAAAGAGCTAATATATTTTAACCATATTATTGTCTCTTATTTTATTATGTGCTCAATCTTCTCACAGTTGTGTACATTTTCTTTGTAGGCCCATGAAGTTTCGGATTGTTCTTTGTCTTTCCTTGCGGATGAGTAAGCGGCATTGATGGAACTCCCGGAGTATACAGTAGCTTTTTCTCCATGTGTTTCAACGTGTTTTTGTTGCATTTTCGTAAGGAATTATGATGGAACATTGCATGATTATGATAAGAACTACGTTCACTTGCGCATGTTTTATGATAAGAAACTTGGATTTATTTAACATGCTTTTTCTTTGGGATTGAAGCTTTATTGATGTTGGTATTAAATATATTCAAAAGACTGAAATTATATAACATCGCTGAAGAATTAGGAACCATTTATTGAAACAAAAAATGTGTATGAACTATTCAAAATGCTATGTTAAATGAATTGGGAATAGTAAGAGAAGAGATAAAATGTGGAGGAGATACAACAGCCTCCTTGTGACTGTGGACATTCCCAGCGAATAAACGGGCGTGACTCGTAAAAGGGTGTAGAAAGTAAAGAGAAAAAAATGAAGTGAAATAAATAGATAAAACCCCAGAAACGGTGAATAGGAATAATGGTTCTGATAACGAATTTAAATGAAGTAGTGTATAATTTTTAATAGTTTTATTACAATTATTATGGGGTTTTAATAAATTGAAAAAATAAGAAATGATGTTTTTAAATTTGTCAATGTTATTTAAGAGTAAAAACAATTTTTTTCTTCCAATAAAAATACTTTCTTTCTTAGGATGGACATGAACGCGAACACGTAATAAATGGCGTACGAGCGTACTAACAGAGATTGACACACTTGGTGATGTCATACATATCCAGACGAAGTTGAAACATCTCTAATAAATCTTATTTTACTTACACAGTACTTGAATCCAGGATGTATAGTTGTTGTTTTTTTACTCCATCGTATCTATTTTATGCGCCTATTAATATAAGAAACATGTATTAAAGATTTTCTTTTCCCGTAGTTATGTTTTTCTGAGGCATTGTTCAAATGCAGAATCACTAGCGTGTGTTCGCCTTTCAAGAATCAAGTCGATGTATCCCGATTATCTCTACTGCTTGTTGACGAAACTTTACAATGGGTCTCCGCTTTTGATGTAAAGATGAGATGTTGAGATAGCACAATTCTTCGCTCATTTTCGTCACATCACCTTTAACCCATATCCCGGAGGAAACCGCGATTCGTTCGTTTCGTCCTGTCAAAGCAGTTCCCTTCAAAGCAATCACTTTTACGTCGAGCTCAAGGGATTACCTACGCGCTTCCTTGGGTTGCCGTCAGAGTGCGCTAGTGTGCACCTTGCACTGTGGGTGTTCACGCGGAAAGGAGGATATGAAAAGTGCACGACGGAAGGGAAAATGCTATGGCATCTTTTGGTCGGCTGAACGTAAATTAAAGTTTAACTTCAGATTTTCTTAGTAAAATCCTGTGAAACATCTGCCAACATTTCTCTTGTCTTCTTGATGCTGTTGCTGACGAAAGTTTTAAAAATTCAAACGCCAGGTCTCTAGAAGACACCGAAAAATCAATTTTTTAATTACCTTCGAGAAACAATCCGTACGAGAAATATAAGAAAATAATAAACATAATTTTTTAACTTTGTATATTTTCTTTATTTTTAATTAGAAATTTTTAAAATTTCTTTTTCTATTCAAAACGAGTTCATTGCGATGGAAATGTTTCGTCACAAGAGAAAACAGTATTTCTTTAATGCCCCTTCTAAGCACATGGATTTGTTGGTTTTTAGTATAATGTGTTTAAGAATTTTTGTTATTGATATTTTTGTTATTCGAGAAGAGAAAGTAATTACGTTTTGAATGGATTTAATTTGCCAACTTGGGAAATGCAGAGTAATACTTTTGTTCAGGAACATATTTGAAATAACTTGGGAGCCTACATTTCCCATGATAACTTAATAAGACTGTACCTCTGTTATAAGACAGTAGAAGTATTAGTTGAAGAATAACTTGAAAATGAAACGGTGTGAGAAAATGAGTTGCTGTTGTATTGATATGTGGCTTTTCTGTTGAAGTTCATGGAAATGATACATTTCGAAATGAGCCAAGGGGCTTAGTAGGCAACCCGTATCACACGAACGTACGATCTGCAAGATGAGTGCCTACTCAACCCCTTAGTGTACGATAAATCTTCAAACCAAGTACATGAATAATGAAAAACCTAGTAAGTGTCTCGGTAATGTAAGCTATGACATCTATTATGTAAGAAAAAGAAGAAAATAGACAAAACACCATTGTCAAGTGTTTTGAGGAGTTGGCGTAATGCCCAGTAGTGATATTCGTGCGGGATGTATTGCTCGCGATTCATAAATATTTTATTATATCTTGAAATATTAATAACAATAAAATTCCAATACACTATTATAATTGCATAGGGTGTAGTAAATGTGTTAGGAAAAAGTGTGTGTGTTATAAAATGTACGTTATCTGTGAGCAACATTGATATTTCAACCGGTTTTGTATTTAACTTTTGGAAAGTTCAACAGTATTCGATATCGTAAAATTCGATGTAAATGAAAAAAGGAACAAAAAATTTACCAAGAAATATAGTGAGACGAGAGGATATATTCTGAATTTCATCCATCGGTATACCAAATATTTGATAAGCTTGGTCGCTTGTGCATCTGATGCAGGATCGCTTTTATGAAATCAGTTTTCAAATAGAGATTCATTCGAACGTGATACTGAAGGATACGGAGTTTCTGATATGATTTTTTTTTTCATATTCGTGCGACAGTTATTGAACGAAATAGACGTTGGTTTGAGTGTTCTGCCAATTCTTGGAATTCCCACATGTAATATTCAGTAACGATTTTCGGGTGTTCTGCTTTCTGTTATACGTATAAAAGAAATATCAATATCAAATATGATAATTTTCTTGTAAACAATGGAGTTACAATTGTCGTTTTTTGCTGTGTTCCGTAAATACGTGTAAATCGAGTAAATAATTCTTCTATTAATGAATAAAATATTAATTATTGAATGAAGGTATATTGTCAGCCATGAAAAATACAACATAAATGTTCTTAGGGTTTGTCAGGATTTATTCATTCAACTATTTCGCCGGCGTATCGGTAACATACGTTACCTTCATCAGGGTTCAGTAAAAGTTTAAATTGCACATTATTGCTTCACCGTGATCTCCATGTAAACCACATTAATACATCAGTTTCAAACTGCTATACATTTATTCAACATGATTAACAACAACCATCGCAAGCATTGAAAGCCTTTCAATTCTTTTCAAGTTAACTCGTCGATTTTTCTTCCAACTTATTGAGCAATAATGCTTCAAAAATTTATTTTCGAATCTCTCCAGGCATTTGCATATAGGATGGAAGATACATTTTCCGAAAGTTCTGCGTGTCTTTCCATGTACCTTCTTGTGTGAATTTGAACGGTTTTGTTCTCAAATAATATGAATTAATTTGAACTTTAGTTGGTGGATTTATTTCACTCCAAATGGTCCTTCCGTAGTAATCACCCGCAAGTTATAGAGTTAGGAAATAACTCAGCAGATTGGTTTAATTTGTATTCATTATTCAATAGGGTAGTTTCTAACAAATAAGTTACGACAAATGTGGTTAAAACTGTCGTTTAAATTACTCATAAAGTGGCTTGTGTCAAATTAAGTTCAACTCCAACTTTGAATACTGCTGCAGGAAGGCTTAATGACTCCCTCATTAATTTTCTTCGGTCTTTCTCTTATTGATTCTGTTTCATATCTGTAATATATGGATACGCCAAAGTGATTTCGAAGTTCGGAAGTGATGTTAGAAATCGACAGATTTTGACGACTAATTTATTGGTAGAAGAAAAATAAGTTCAACTCATTTTCTGCATTCTTTCACGATGGTAGTGGAACATTTTTATTTGAAAATCGTTTTGGCATGTAGAATGTAAAAAAATAAAATGTAAAAAAATAAAATGTAAATTAAACGTAAGTATAACTTTTTTCGTTTTTATCACCATTCTAGCGATCGTATTATTTTGTAGATATTACGTTCATACGTTCTTAAATTTTTCATCTATTTTGCAGAAATGAATCCTTTAGTAACATGAGAAATAAATTCTTCCTAAATAAATATTGTTGAAAACGTTTTATCACTATTCTAATAATTTTCTATTTGCTTAAGAAGGGAAGATATTGTCCCAGATTTATTGAGATAGGTTCACGTTGCGCTATATAGAGAATTTTGATGTATATTTTTTCTGAGACTTCCTTTACTTTCTTCTTCTCCCTTTTTGTGTCATAATCAATTATATATTTAATTTTGCACATATTTTCACATCAGAATACTCTATTTTTCGTGTATATTTCAAATAATAAGATTAACGAATGAGAGAAAAGGAGTGAAGTATATTAAAAGCTAGGTTATTTTGTGTTGAAATTGAAGTCGCAGATCTCAATATTGATGAAATGACAGCTGACGCTACCTATTTCCGTTATTTCAATGGAAGAAAACGTTAATTTGAGTACACAAATCAATTTTTGTTCATATAAAAATATCTTTTTATATTTAATACTTCACGAGAACCAGNAAAAAAGATATATATATATATATATATATATATATATATATATATATATATATATATATATATATATATATATATATATATGTATACATGTTAATGCATAAACGAAGTTTAATGAATCATCTTGTTCAAGAGTTTTATTGGTGTTTGAAGTTACATCACTGATCTGCGGTGAAGTTCAATAAAACATGTCTGGTTTTATGATACAATTACAACAGTGAGCAGTGTTAAACATCAGGTGCTATTTGAAATCACAACACACAGGAAGCCGCGTTTATTAGCGCGATATCACAATGAAAGCAATTTCAATAATTTTTCATGTCGATCTCTTCTATGAGCACCTAGATTTATTCAGGAAGGACATATACGTCATTCTTTCGTGCGTATTCGGGAATTCGGGAATTCGGGACGCGCGTCGATCGAGTCATCCGTGTATATCGAAGCTACTGGAACGTGTTGCCGCGAATAAATCTGGAATCCGCAGTATTTGAACCAGCTGCCCGCTCTCTGCCCGTGCATCGCTCCTCACCCACCCCGTCCATCGAATGCGGTTCGTTTGTTATCGGAAGCGAACAGTCGACGAGCGCCCCAGCCGCCACACTTCATAGTTCATCGCATGCTGCGCTCGCCAACCTCCTCCACCCACATGCCTCAACAACGAAGCAGCGTGGCAGCGCGTCAACTGCGAGTTTTATGGTCGCTTGTTTTCAAAAGCAGAGTACACACCATTTCGGTCCGCACACATTGTGGCTTACATCGCTGCTTACGCAGGTAATCTCCACTGATGAGGTACCTCGTCTTTCTCTGGGTGGATGTAAAGCGCCTACGGGTTCTTAGGTCTCTCACATTGGACTTTGTAAAGAAGTGAGAGGAAGCGTTTAATGTCGGGCATTTTCGCCCTACCTGGGCGCCAGCAAAGTCTGGAGTGTTTTATCTTCATTTTAGCACTATCCTGCGTTAAGTGAAGGGCGCATGAAAATTTATTTTGTCGTCCTTATTTCAAAAGTCATTTAATCAACTGCTCTTTAACTTCCTTCTACATTTATATTCTCGGAATTATGGCTAGATAATTCCCTTTTTGTCATTTTCATTCCTTAGGGTTAATCTTTAGTTCAGTTATGATGGCAATGAAAGGTATTTATTTCATTTTATAAATGTTTCATCTTACCACAGATAAAAAAGATGTATTGTTCTAATTAAGACATGAATTTATTGCGCATGTTAAATTAATTTGTTATTAGCTGTAACAGAATGAAAATACTATTTTCACTGAACAAATACGCATTTATAATGATTCAGAGTTTATAAATTTGTATATATCTTGTTTCGATAGAAATATGTCGATAACAGAATCTATCGGATCAATCTGGATACAAAAATGTAACATCGCAACGTGTCTAAAATGGCTATTGTGGTGAAGTAATTGACTTCATTGTCAACAACAGTGTATGCCTTTCTCATGGCGAATATCTCTCATCTCTTTTGTCATTGTAGCCTTCCATTTGTGTTCACAATAAATCAAATTTTTACTTCAATGGATGGATTACATGACATGGTTTGGTTGACACCTCTGCTCTAGAATGAGTAACAGTTGAAATCCAATATATTTTAATTTCGAACAAACCATTTACAGTTAATGCATTACAAAATTTCTGCGTTTTAGCTGTTTGATTATGTAACGTCATTAGATGACAAAAAAGGAGATATATTCAGAAACTGACATTGAACACCAGACTAGTCTATCATTGTTGAGAATGATATATGTAGTTATATTTTTATAGTTTATGATTAAAATATTCGCATATCAAATCCCGTTATCATTCATGTCATGTGTTTCCTTAATGACAATCACGTCTCTAATTTAGACGCTCAATATTCATGTTTAAATTGCTGATCGCGCTGTAGCCTGAAGTTAAATAAAGTTGATAATTTTTCAAATAAATTACCAAAATGTCTAAAATAATTTCTTAGAGAATCGAAATAATTTTCTATCAACTTGTTTTAATAATTTAAGCCAATTAAATTGTGGAGTTTAGTTGAAAATGTAAAATTATAGAAAGGAATTATAATTTAGTGTAACCGCAGAAAAAATATTTAAAGTCTGCCTTATATTTAGTGTGTCTCGTATACTCTCAATACCATTCCTATATCTTGAAAGTGTTGGGAAGGAATTCTGGGCCAATTGATTTGTGAGTTCCCGCAGAAACGGGTGCAGAGGTACGGGTTACGGGAGTGGAACTCGCCAGCCTGCGACGTCGCATACAGCAGACAATGGGAGGGTTTGGAAGGTGAATCCAGGTTCGTCCCTCATGATAAGCAATGGGTGGATTATGTCTTTTTTGTACCTTTCAATAATATTATTTTTACGATTTTTCTCTACAGTTTCTCAATACAGACATGACCTCCTGTAGTCTTGGTGCTTTGATGTGAATATTTCAATTCTTTGCGTCAACTCTGAAAAAAAATTGTAAGTTTTATTTACATCTAGGTTACGTTAGGACCAAGTTACAATATTACATTTTTAAATCTAATTTACATTTCCTATTTATTTATTCTTCATGAATATGACGCAAAAATATTAAATAAAACTAGGTTAACACGCACTATACCATTGGAGTTGATAAGAGCGAAATTTTTAGATGTAAGAAACGGTCAGAAAGTTATTTAATAATGATGTTGTGCACTGGATTAGAAGTACACAAAGAAAGAGAAAAAATAAGTTTTTATTAAAATTGTTGCAGTTTTCTATTCTATTTTGAGAGAAATGAAAGTTACATTTCAACGTATGTCAAGAAAAAATGTGTCGTTACTTCATGTAAAAAATGTCATTTAATACTAATCTTGTACAAATTACATATTTTGAGTAATTATATTTCCGTATTACACTCAAAGATTGTTTTCACTGAGTCGGTAGCTCCTTTATGACTGAAAAATTCATAAAATAGTGTTTCGCTGTTACGGCTCAGAGTGCTGGAACCTAATAATAATATTTTACACGACCACATGGAGTACACCCCCCTCGTAAAAAAAAACTCGTACCACCCTCCGGTGACCCATCCTATATTGTCGAGGAGAGAAGGAAGACGTCATCTAAGCTTATCACTCGCCTCGCCGATTCTGAAGAAGGGAGGGCAGCCGACGGGTGGTCGCTCCGTTGCGCCAAGACAATCACTCTTCTAGCGGCGTCCAAAAGAAGTTACCGGAGCGGAGCGCGCCAATAGAGAAAGAAAAGGACGCGACTTCATTACGAGTACGGTGGCGCGGCGCGGCGGCCAAGGTGCGACCTACGGAACAAAACAACAAAAACATTGTCCCGGCGGAAGGAAGACAAAAGGAAGCAACAGTGTGCGCGAGGCGGGAGCCGCTGCGAATGGGGAAAGATGGGACTCCGCCCAGAGAGAACGACTACATGGGAACAGTTGTGCCTCTGGGATGTAGGAGACACAAGTGGAAGGATGAAAGAGGAGGAAAAGGGCGGGACAAATGAAGCTGTCGGACCTCCTGTTGAGAATGAGGAGTGTTCAGATTTGTGGAATGGGATAGGGGGTGTGTTTCTCGACCGAGGAAATTTATACGACTTGTCCTCGCATGATGCTACTGCCGCTGTTTTTGTTACCCAGCTTATACTTACTCGGTTATTCTGGCATAACGTTTACCGTGCGTGGTTATTCCTCAGCACAAAGGATTTATGGATTTTTTAAACATTTTTTGTTGATTCTTAAGAATTAATTTAATTAGTTTTTAATTCTAAATGTTATCTGTATCTATTCTTGATTCACCATTCAACATTTTGTTTAGGACTCGTATTAAAGAAATAAAAACATTAAAAGCAAAGTAATTCTTTAAGGTCGTCAAACAAAACTTTCAGATTGAAAAGCAAAATAATTTCTATAAATTTTTATAGTTCTAGAAACCATGACAAGCAATCTTACCAAGATACAGTAGATGACAGAGAAATGTCTCAAGAATGATTAAGACAGAGTAAAACTGGAAAATTAATTGGTGTTAGTCACATTAATATACTACTTAGTTACAGGTAAGGAGAAGAAGTAGAAATTTGACCGAGTTTCATGGAATTCACTTCATTCGAAGGAAAAGGAAGATGATATTGAAGACGAAACTAAGTCTCCAAGTTCCCGAGCTTTGATACGAAGCTGAGAGATTATTTGATGTAAAGGAAAGTAAGGGAAGGGATGGTTGTATTGACGGTGGTAAATTATTTTATGTGGAGAAGAATGAAGAGTTCTGGGAACTCTTAGGTTAAACTTCAAAGGTATTCCTAATTAATGTCAGCTAGATAATTTTTAATGAAGTGCAATTTCGTGAAACAATTTAACTTTGAAGTTTGTCTAAGGGATTAGTTGCATTAATTGTTAAACGACAAGCAACGTCGTTAAAGTCTGAATATTTTAATTAAAATATATTTTTATTACTCTTGATTAATGAGGAACGATCGATATTCGTAAAGTAAGTGGGGTGTATATGTTGTGGAAAATCTGATAAATTGTCGAATCAATTGAAGGTAGTACAAAGTGTTGGTTACTGTGTTAATAATTCATTTGCTACAATTATCTTCGTGTAAAATATCAAAAAGATAATAAACAAGGTGGTATATTTAGGATCCCATCACTTGCATTGAACAATATTTTTAGATATTGACGTTTCTCTTTAATTCTACGGATTCATTATCATTAGAAACTGATAGACTTCTTCTCCGTACTACAGCTCGTTTTCACTTGACTGGTCCTTAATAGCGCGGAGAATAAGGGAGTAGGCAAACTTTTTTTTTCTGTAAAAGGACAAATAGTAAATATTTTAGTTTCAGGATGAACTCAGTATCTATAGACAAAGGAATGGCTAGTGACAATCTGCAAACATTTTTTAAAAATTATATTGTTTTCGTCTACCATTATTTTTGTTATAACTAATCAATACTTTTTCACATTTATGGAACTAATAATATAAATGCCGTATAATGAAATACAACTGTTCGAAATAGCTCTATTAATGGGATAAGAGAACTTTTTTTGAAAGTATTTCACCAAACAGGCTTATAAAGTTGGTGGACCCTCTAATCAGAATTGATTGGGGATTATCAAATACAATTGAACTTTCCTCTCAGAAATGATGATTTTGTTTTAAGTTTGAAAACTTGTAGCTAAGGACACTGATAGAATATTAGATGTGCCGTTAATAATTGGTAAATTCTATATGTGGTCTTCTTCGAATGTTCTCATTTTACTATCATTTTCAGGTACTTCGAAATTGAAATTGTAAAATTCATCCTTAGCCTGCTAAAAGTATTAGCGGACCGTAGTTTGCCGGACCGATATAGATAACCGAATGCTCGAGAAACAATATTATATTCTTACCTGTCAAGAATTCAATGTGCAAAATAACTTTTCTTAGAAATGTAGATCATTTAAAATTAAAATTTTAGGGAAAATAATAAAAAATGAGATTTTTTTGCGAATATGGAAAAATTTAACTTTCAAGTATCATCCAGAGTTGGTGGGTATTATTTCTTACTTCAATAAGGCAAATACAAAATCTTCCTTTCAGAGCGAATTACGGCTGTTTTGTGGTTTGAACTAGGCTGCATTCGTATTATTGGATCTTTCGGGCCATGAAATTTTACGATCATATTTTTTCAGGGAACGATCGCCTTATTGAAAATGGATGCTATAACAACAATATAATTAAAATAGTCAAAATTTATTGTGTGTATAAAATGAAATATTTTAACATTGTAAGATACATTTATGAATGTGAATGTTCTAATATGTTAACTACTACAGTTACTATATGTTACTAACTTTTCTCGGCGTAGATAGATTTAAATAAAAAGTTCCCCTAATAGATTTGTAAAAGTGAGTGGGGGATGTACCAGATTTTTTGTCCACTCATCCATTCTTGATCGAAGAGAGAGAAAAAAGGAGAGAGGGAAGCGGCTTCACCTCGACGTGTCGCTCAATCTTCCACGTACACTTCTCTGTGCAGAGGACTCTATCGTAGCCGGCTTAAAGACATGCTCGACGGGGAGTGTAGACACGGGGTGGTGTGAGTATCTCGAGGGACACACCCCTCCTTTTGCTTGAAGAGGAGGAGACTCGCCGTCTGAGCGGCGCCCGCCGTCCGCGTCGTCCGCGTCCTTCCCCTGCTTAGAGAGGGGTTGGAGCTCGAGGGATCGATGGCGCTCGAGGACGCGGCGGGGGTTTGGGTCACGTCGCCTGCCTGCTCTCCGCTCTAAGAGTCTCCATCGACGACGAGTCTTCTTCCTTCGTTGCAAACTCTTTCACCATTCCCAGCAGTGTTTGCTTGCATGACTTTGTTTGTTTAGGATTCTTTTGTCTCTGGATTTCGCCATATCTTTCCAGGTTACGTTAGAAATTTTCGTCCGGAGAAAAGAGTTTACTGAGAGTTGGTATATGTATTATATTTCTGTAACTTCTCGATTAGAATTTTTTCGTTTAGAGACTAGAATTTTTACGAGTTTGAATGTGTATTACATTTTTATGATGTTCATAATAAGATATTTTATGGTGTGGGTTTAACAGATAAAACAAATGAATTTTAAACGCTTATCCAACTACAATAGGTTATTTTCTTTAGAACACTGATTAAGTTACAGTGCTCCAAAGATTAAAAAAATATAGTCTAATCTAACCACCAATCTTTACATTGCCCAACATTTTCGTATTCGACATGGAGAACCCTATTTCATCCCACTGCTTTCTATGGATGTCGTTTTGTATTTTTTCTTTCTGACCCACATTGATGACCATCGTGCTTTGCTACTAATGTTTTTCTTCCGTGACATACTTCAGTCGTTTGACGGTCCAAAACTTTTTTTTTTCTGGAATATGTTCCACTACCTCGGATCAGGAAGTTTGTAATCACTTAAAGGTTTGTACTTGTTGAGGAACAGAAAAAGCATGCGGGGAAAAATGTTACGCGAATTCTTTCGTATTTCGCATTCTCAGTTCAACGGAAATATTTTTACATGAATTTTCGATTCATTGAATACCTGAGTTCGAAAGGTATTTTATCAATTTACATACTTGTGAACAGTGAATTATTTGTTAATACTTTCAAAATAGAGTTAACAATTTTGTCTAATATTAAATCCAATTTTACTTCACATGAAGGTTTGGGAAATAACCGCTTTCAATGATCCTACCTTAGGCATTGCAGGTTTGCACTCTTATAATGTATTCTTTACAATTAAGTTTTGTAGCGTTAAACACGAAATCAGTCACCTAGACTGTCATATGTCACCTAGTCTATGCCTGTATTTCGTAGAAATGTTTTGGAGTCTTTTCCCCCGTAGCAGTTTAAATATTTCTTCCCAGTTTTAATAATACTTCATTTATATAAGAGTTTTTATCATAAATCTACAAATTTTTTTATTCATTAAGAATTTTATGAATATTTCTAACAGTGGCATTTTCATATTATGGAAGAGAAAAGAATGCGTACTAGCGGGAGGGAGGTTAGCGAGACTATAATCTCTTCATATTAGTTTCGAAAAAATTTCTAGACGTATATCAACTAAAGTTTTAGAAAAAGACACAATGTTTTCTTTTATAATATCAAACTAAACTTTTTTTCCCTTCATTATCATTCTTTTATCAGCTATTGCAATCTTTTTCATTTTCTTTTCATTTCGTTTCTGTGTTAAGATTAATTTTTTCATTCTCGTTTCGCAAGCTGTATTCACAGTGAACTGTTATTCAAACCGAGAATAAAATTTCAGAGAATAAAACAGCAACTGAATCATGGTTGTCTTTGTGAAGCTGACTGCAAGCGGTTTACCCAACAAAATGAATGACAGCAGAACAAAAAAAGCTTTAATTAATCATTTCTCATCTTACATTCTACGCCTTTCTTCCGTTCTCGTGTCAATAGTACGACCCTTTCCTCTTTCAACAAAAAATACCTTCTTTTTTTTTCTTTTTTTGACAATTCCGCGACCAATATTGTCTTACGTCAGCTCGAATATCATCGTCTGTTCATATCGTCCTGTTAATTGCAGTTAGGCGCAAGCTATCCTATATCCTTTGTTCCCTCCCATCCCCCCCTCTTTCTCTCTTGTCATCTTTGATGTCGTACCAGTGATTTCATCGCTACTGACATCCGCCCATCTTCATAAAAGAAGCAAACTGAAACCCGAAATTATATGAAAAATTTCTCACATAAACTTTATAAAAAGTCCGTTAACCTGAAAATTTTATTATCAAAATCTAATTATTTATTAAAGAGCTCTGTGGAAAGAAATGAGTCAGTGTTTTTATGTAGTTTATTCCGGATAACGCTGAGGGTCGTAATCACGAAAGTGGTGAAATGAGATCAGAACTGAGTGCACATAATTTAATGCTGCTGGCGGAAATTAATACCTGAAAGGAAAGTTAAATGAAATTATGACGACTAATTTGACAAAAAATATTTAGTCCATTAACGTCTAGTAATAGCATAGAGGGTAATATTAGGAAGAGTTCATTTATACTCTCACCACTCTGTCTTCCCTTTCCATTGCACTTTCTTTCTGTTAACAACTCTTTTCTAATTGTGTTTATAATGTGTATCGTTATTCTCAGTGCCGTTGTATGTCGGACTACAATATAAGTCCATATTGAAACCCAACAGACACCATCCAAAAGCTCCACCGTCTTTTTTGACAGCTCGAGAACAAGTGAATATGTTTTATCAATATCCGCGTTCCAGCTGATCGTTACTTCTTACATATCGATTTCCACACCGTGAAGTTAAAATATTTACTGCTCTTCACTTCGACCTGATAATTCTAAACTCCCATCAGTGATAATCCTAACTTTAGTGGCTTGGCGATCATTTGATGCTGTGTTGGTGATTGCCTTCAGGTGACCCACTTAATACTAATGTTTAATATTAATTCTCATAAAAATGTTTATACTGCGTGTGTTGTCAACTACAGGTGATTGTTCTGCCTTCTTGTAAGTTGATTCCTACATGAAAATTATATTGGCTGTCTAGAGTGAGACGTAGTCTCGTAATTTGTTGAAAGAGCAAAGTAAAATACAGTTAAACAATTTAGAACTAGACAAGAGAGATGAAAACGCTCGCAGCAAATTAAAGGAATTTGTAATAGAACCTTGGTATATACGGCGAAGTCATAGTTTTAAAGGGCACATGGCATGCAGCTACATTTCGAAAGTGAGATTTGTCCATGGTAAAAGGAAATGGTTCGACACGCCTAAAGTGCTCATGAAATTACGACTGTACTTTAAAAGCTATCTGTATAGATTTAAGAGGATAAATGATTAAACGTGTGACTGACAGCAAGATGCAGCAACACCTGAGCACGTAGTCTGGGACTGTGCCATATTTGCACCGAAACGAGCCATCTTTATATCAGAATACTACAAGTTGGATATGTTGGTTATGACAACGAAATGGAGTTCCAAAGAGACGTATGCTGTGTTCGCAGAGTTTATGGCAAAGATTGAGGTTATCAGAGAAACTTTACACATAGATAGTAGAGCAGCACATTTCTCCTCGTGGCGGGATGGACAGCACCTTGAGCGGTAGAGATGTGCAGTTATTAACACTATTAATTCAAAATATTGAAACGGAGTAAAAGGTTATATTGGTATTGAAAGTGCGAATGTCGGAATTATAGGGGAACTTTACCCCCTCCATAATCCCCGACTCCGCCCTATGCATTTCTCGATCAGTTTCTTCTGTAGCCATGATAGGCTCAAGACATTACTTCAAACTAGTACTTTTATAAAACTTCTTGTTAAAAACTCAGTTATATTATGATATTGAAATTCGGTCGACTTCTCATAAACCAATTCCTAAGTTCGTGGATCTAATGTTGCCAACGCTAGCAAGTGAAAATACGAAGTTACGGCGTACTTTCTTAAACTGTCCTTCGAAACGATACCTTATCTAAGGTGCCAGCAGCGGTTGTCAACGATTAACTTGAATGATGTGCAGCCACGATCCGATAGTGTAACATACATGCATATCAATTATTAAGTATGAATTTCAGATGTACGTGTCTTTTTTGACGCTCGACTCATTATAATCGTTGAAACTTTGGACATACTTGACGCGTTATATATATATATATATATGAATTATCTACGCTTCATCGTAACAATTCTTTAATTTATTTCGTGTACGTTTCTTCGTCCATTGCAAGGGGAGCCGATCCTTTACTTATTTACGTTCAGTCTATTTTCAGTTTTCTCCGAAACTAAGAAGAACCCATTTCATGCACAACCACAGTCTACTTTGTTTCCATTGTGGTACATCCTCTTACTAGCACCATATCCCGATTTTCCTAATACCATGTTCATCGCACCTTGTCCTCACCCTGCTGCGTCCTCAGCCGCGGTGGCGATGCAACTACTGGAAAACGCGCGGCGCATGTCCGTTAGCACTTGGGCCATCGCTCAACCTAACGGCTGGCGGCGGAGCTCAAGTGCCCGCAGCACTTTGGTAGATTACTCGATCGCGACGTGCGGGGAAGGGTTGGGTGATCAGTTATGCACCCTAAGGGGAGGCTTATGGGAGGGGGATGGAGACGAAACGTCCTCTTGTGGGAGTAATAGCCTCCGAAAAACTGGAGAAAGACATGCACCGCGTAGGGAAAAGCAGTTCCCTATGAGAAAAAGAGATGATCATTTTGAGGACCAAATGGTGTAATTTCGAAGGCAATTAAGCCCGTAAAGAAAACTCTGCACGACTAGTTTTATTTCCTGAAGACTAATAAGTTCTTAGCCAATTTTTCCGCTCTCTATTGCAAATGTACCAAAAATATAGATTGAGAAAAAAATTCAAGTCATTTAAAGTTCTTAGACACACATTCATTTTTCACATTTCCAAACATTTTAGTATACGAAGAATAAATATATAGAGAAATGAAAAAAAGTAATATTTGTGTTTATGGAAAGCCATCGCGTATAGAAATAAATTATTTTCTAAATAATACATTGTACTTCAATCCTGGATAAAATAGCCCCAGTCCCTTTTTATTTAGTTTATATTCCCATTGTGTGTGTGGGAAGAAAGCAGGATTGTTTTTAAGCATTAATTAGTTTTTATATTAGCTTATTAATATTTTATAATACTTGCCTACGTAAAATTCATTTCCGGGATCGTATATAGAATGCTAGCTGAAGGCACCTAATGTCACCATGAAGTTTAGTAGGTTTCTTCCCAGTCTTTGTCACAAAAGTTGATGAACAGAATATCAATAGATACTTGGAAATGGCAGCAATCATACAGCATAAATCATAAACATATGGGGAAATAACTAAATGTTAGGAAGTAATTTTATTAGAATTTATTATATTTTTTTCTAATCACTAATCAAACAATATTATTTCTTGATCACTCTCCACATAACCATCCCTTCCACCTACCCGAGTCACTTGGCGACGTTTATGTTCTATGAGTTCTTACCCTCATGGTGCTTAGACAGAAAGAAAACGCGAATATTTCTTCGAGAGTGACGAGTAAAAATTCCAAATTTCTTCAAGATAGTTTCATTCAATTGAGCCTATGTATATAAATATCCAGCAGATGGTACAGATTAGCGTATTCGACAAACGTTGTAATTCTGCAAACATTCATGTGTATATCAGTTAGATATTGGATGGATGGATGGATGGATGGAAGAATCTGAAGTTATTGTTAAAACGCGGACCATTCAACGAGGGTTTTGAACACGTTTCTTGCGTTTCCTTTCCGACGCTTAAAAATGTGTTCGGTAGATTGCCCTGGCTTACAGGAATCTCGTCAGGAATTCACGAGCTTTCTCAAAAGCCCAAAAGCCCAAAAGCCGTGTATTCACTCCGACGTTGGTATTTACTGTGATTCTTTTTCTCAATTTCCTCGCCTCATTTCATGAAAGTGAGACTTCATTTTCATGATATGTTTCCACGAGTAAAAAAACAGGAAAAATGTGTTTTCTCATCACAAAGAAAATACTTTTCAGAGAAATGTTTCTTACTTTTAGAAGTAAAATGAAGTTTTGAGTTAAAATGTTTACAAATGTCTTGGATTTTTTAAAAGGTTTTGCTGAAAAAAGTACGCTCTCTAAAAAGATGTTCTTACGATGTGTATTATAGGATTAGTATGTATTGTAATATATACGAAAGAATTCAATCTGAAAATTACGTTTCACTCAGCGCAAGTTGTTAAATATATTTCAGCTTGCAAGGTTTATAATTTCTACATTACAGCACGAGTTATGAATGTACAATCCCTCCAAGTTGAAGGGATATTATAAAACAAGTCTTGAAAGCTATTCTGCTTCGATGATGATGATAATGATGAAAGGAAACTTTTGTATAAAGGTATGCTGACATGTTTAAAATGATACTATGGGAATTTTTTTGTTTTATTTTTTACCTAATGACCTAGATGTCGGCGAGCCGTAATGCCCCAATAAAAAAATTGAACCTATTTATTTGATATTGGTAATTCATTCAATTATATGTAATAAAAGTCTGCATATTTAATTGTACTAATCCCAGGTCGTGTCCAGCAGGCCGAGAAACTGGAAAAGTTTTGATTTAAAAAAAAGATTGTATATTCAAGCTTTGTGAATAGCGATCACGTGTAAAAATATATAAATAGTTTTTTTTCTTAGATAAATAATGATGCATTAAAAAAACAGTGTTGACGCGCGTTTTATACAGTAAGGAAATCTCTCGTTGGGTTTTCTTTAACGCAATTGTTCTGCAATTAACGCGAGAAATATCACATGGAGAGTAACACTTTTCTCGTGATACATCAGTGAGAAATAAAGTAAATCTTTTCAGAAAAATAATACGCTTACGAGGGATTCTATTCAATCATTTCTCCTCTCAGTACCTCCTAAATAAAAATTTCAAGCAGGGAAGATTTTTAATCATACAAAATAATACTCAAACGCAAAAAGAAAATAGTAAAATGAACAGATGGGTATCGGGATATATTGTTTTTAAATTTAAAAAGAAAAGAAGCGTGAACATTGTCAAACGATCCTCTGGATATTTGAATTTCTAACCTCGATATTTAAATGAAAGGAGTATTAATCTTATATTCCCCTTGATCCCAATTACAATACGCAGAAACCTTTGTTACCTATTTCAGAGCGAGAGATTGTGAATTGATCCAGAAGAGGTTGTGTACTCGAGACGAATTTCACTCCAGTGCCTTACTCTTCCCGGAAGCGTAACTCCTCTCCTTCTAATTGTTTCACCCGAAACATGCAATTATGTGAAATATCAGGTGAATAAATAAATAAATAATAAATAAATAAATTTATTGTCAAAAAACAGTACAAACTGCGTATGACCACGTGGAGGGAAATAAAACTAATTTACTCTCCGGAAGCAAGCAAGGGACCATCCCATCAATTCCAATCAAGGGCCCTAAGGCAGAGGCGGATTCAAAAAATTCAGCAAAAATTCCTAGATAAGATAAAAAGTTAGCTGCGAGTTATAATACTAATAGAATGTCAATATGTTTGTAATTTTAAGCAAAAAATTACATGTAAGTTATTATCGAACTATAGATTATTCTGAGTATAGTGCTTAAAAATTGAAATAACACTAAATTCACGATTTATTGTTACAATAGACCCGCCCCTAGACAAAGCCTAGAGAACCTGTATGATAAATCCGCCTCTACCCGAAGGAAAACCGGAGAAAAACCCGGGCCAGGATGGGGCTACAGAATTTATGTACACAAACGTGCCAATGTTGAGTACACATAAAACTAAATTAATATGAGCCATAAGACAACACAATCATGCAAGAAAATAGTTTTTGAAATTGTTATAAGTTGTTTAAAAAGTACTACAGCAATGGCGTGATAAAGCACAAGACGAATTTAACTTTTGTTAAAATCAATAAATTCTTTTACAGTGTAGAAGCACTGGTGCAGGAGGTAGTTTTTAACCGCGGATTTGAAGATATTCAATTTCATAATATCTTTTATATTCTTGGGCAGGGAATTATATAGAACGATTCCCGAATGGTATGGTCCCTTTTGGCAAAGAGTGGTTGACACTCTAGGGCGATGAATATTACTACTATTGCGTGTATAGTGTTCGTGAACGAGACTGTTTCGTATAAAGCAAGGGTGGCACTTCAGTAATTCGGACTTAACAAACACGACTGTTTCATAAATATAAATGCAGGGAAGTGTTAATATATTTAATTCCTTGAATAAAGGTTTACAAGAGTTTCGGGGGTGAGATTTACAAATTATCCGAACTATCCTCTTCTGAATTCTGAAAGTTTGAATACTCTGACCGGAATTACCCCAGAAGGTAATGCCGTAACGTAAATGGGAGTAAACGTTTGCAAAATATACGCAACGGGAAATACGTGGACTAACTGCGTTAACTAAGATTCGGAATGCGTAACACAATTTGCTTAATTGGGAATTAAGATTGTCAATGTGACAATTCCATTTGAGGTTGTCTTGAATATGGAGACCTAAGAATTTTGTATTTGTAACAGTTTTTAATTGTGTTCCGTTTAAAGAAAGAGAAACCTGGGGTAAAGATTTTGTGATACTATTGTGAAATGACATAGACACTGTTTTGTCAGTGTTTACAATGAGACGATTTGCATGGAACCAAGTCGAAAGGTTAGACAAAACTTTTTGAGCATTGGCGTGTTTACATAGTAAATTAGTGTCATCAGCAAAAAGAACCATTTTGCAATCTGATGTGGATGATGACATGTCGTTCACATACAATAAAAAGAGTATAGGGCCGAGAATTGATCCTTGGGGTACTCCGCAAGTAAGTGGCTTTGTTTCTGAAAGACAACGCTCAAGTATTTTATTTTTAGTATAGGATATTTCTACTTGTTGATATCTATCTTTTAAATAAGAAGTTAGCCATTGATGTGGAAGTCCACGAATGCCTAAAGAATGCAATTTGGTAAGGAGAATTCCGTGATCGATGACATCGAATGCTTTGGATAAGTCAAGAAAAACACCCTGAGGATTTTCTCCACTGTCTAGAGATGTGGTAACATCGTTTAAGAAGGAAAATATGGCGCTTGTAGTGGAAAAGGATTTCCTAAAACCGTGTTGATCGTCAGAGAGAATGTTATATTTTGATAAAAAATCTAGAAGACGCTTATAGAACAATTTTTCTAGGATTTTTGAGAAAGTGGGTAGTAGAGATATTGGTCGGTAATTTCCAATATTAAGTTTGTTTCCTTTCTTGTGTAAAGGTTTCACTTTAGCTCTCTTAAATATATTGGGAAACACCCCTTCCGATAAAGAACTATTAAAAATATTTACGAGTGGATTTAATATAGCGTGGGACGAAGATTTAACAATAAACTCAGGTATATCATCTATGCCTCGTGAAAATTTGTTTTTTAAGGAGCTGATGATTCCCATGACTTCACTGGCGTTAGTTTCGGAAGTGAACATAGAATTGGGTATGTGGGTGGTAATAATTGGAGGACATTGATTTGGATATATTGAGTTCGTTATTTTACCAACTTCTGAGAAGTGAGAATTAAACAAACTTGCGATGTCCTGAGGATTTGACACGATCTTGCCATCGTTTAGTAAAGAAACATTTTCTTCGCGATTTTCAGAAGTTGACGTGTAATTGTTAACAATATTCCACATGGCTTTCATCCGGTTGTTCGATTTTAGTATATGCCTGTCGTTTTCCATAACTTTAGCTGCATAGACTACTTTTCGGAGAATAGTCTTATATTTACGAAAATAATTATGGAATTCGGGTGGCTGGTTATAGCGTTTTGAAAGATAATATAAACGGCGTTTGTTTTTTGAAGAAATTCTTATCCCTAGGGTGATCCATCTATTGTATTTTTTTGTGTTAATTAACTTGCGTTTTATGGGAAAACTAGAGTTGTAATGTTTTAGGAATGTTGAGATAAATACATTGAATTTGTCGTCGGTGTTTTGGCAATTGTAAACATCTTTCCATGTTTCTTCACGCAAATAATTTACGAATATGGATTTATTTATGTCATTAAACTCTCTTGTAAATTTGTAAAGGATTTTAAGCGGTTTTAGTGTATTATTAATAGTCAATACTTGAGCAAGGTGATCACTGTATCCGGCGATAAACACTTCAGAGAGATACGAGATTCCATTGTTGACTATAATTTGATCTAGCAATGTTTGAGATGAGCCGGAGAGGCGAGTGGGGTCATTTATCGTAGTAATAAGGTTGAAGGAGTCGATAAGATTCTTGAATCGATTAACTGGTGAATGTGCAGAGTCGGATGTACTCAAGAAATCGATATTGAAATCACCACATATAACGATAGATTTAGTAGATTTATGTGCGATATGTTCTAAAACATTTTCGAAGTTCCGAAAAAATATGTCAAGATCTGATTGAGGAGGTCTATAAATACACAAAACAACAATACCGGTGTCGGTCAGTTCAACTGCAGAAATTTCGAACACACTATCTACGCAGAAGTTCTCGTAGCCTGTCAGTGGAGAAGATAAAATATCATTACGAACGTAGATGCACGTACCTCCGTGGGGATTTTTGCCTTTAAAATTTTGCCGACAGTAAGAACTTGCTAAATAATAATTAGGTGTAATGACCAGTTTTCACATTAAATTAGACGTGGAATAATACGAATAAAACGGAATAAATTTAATGTGTTGGAAGGAATACAATAAGATACATCGGTTGCCCAAAATCAACGAAGAACTTTCTACAACCTGATCTGAAAAATCTCTTTTCGGAAATATCGAATGAAGATCCCATTCCTTTTACATCTTCGCCACACTTTCCACCACGTAATTGGAGAGTAAAAGGAATAAAAGGTTGCTATAACGAATCTCGACAAGTGTCTGTGTGATAATGGTGTGTTTCAGTGGTTGAAAGTGCGGAAGATGGGAGAAAGGAAATGAGCGGAGGAAGGAACGAAAAAAAGGTGGCGCGTGTGGTGGATTGTGAGGGGGGGGCGGGCGATTGTCCTAATGGCTCTGTGGGGGTGGAATGGGGGGGAGGGTGTGGGGAGGGGAGGAAGTGCGGGCGTTGATGG
Source organism: Laupala kohalensis (assembly GCA_002313205.1). Lineage (NCBI taxonomy): Eukaryota > Metazoa > Arthropoda > Insecta > Orthoptera > Trigonidiidae > Laupala > Laupala kohalensis. The sequence goes on along the minus strand of NNCF01126744.1, from coordinate 1,459,882 downwards.
GGTGAATAGGTGGACGTGCTGGAGGGCGATTCACGATTTCGCTCGCTCTCAGCACACGATAGACGCCACGCTACTGCTGCGGGGGTAATGGTGCACTGGCTACTATGGAGGAGTAAGGTTGTAGATTAACTTCGAGGCAAGTGAACCTACATTGAATTTGGTTGTGTTTGTACCGAGAACAACGATCGAATCAAAATATGAGTCTGGTTGTGAAATGATTTATTTTCTGAATTTAATTTGTTTATAATCTTTTTTTAACTTAGGTTAACAGGGTTCTAATCAAATATATGTTGTTTTGTGTTTAAAATAAAAGGTAGCGTTATTTACTTCATGAAAAAGAGCATTTATAACATTAAAAAATATCTTATTCCCGCTTATAGTCTAAAAAGGTCTTGAAAGTAAAATGGTTTTTATTACAATACTAATTCTAATTGTATTGATTCTAATTGTACTAATTTAATAAGTATGCTATTTAAGCATTTTATTCTGTTTTCTATGTTCAGATTAAAGAACCAAAATAAATTTTATGTTCCTGTTTTAAACAATTGATGGTGTGAAATCGAAGAAATACAAGAAACAATATTAATTTTATGATTTACATGTACTTAACTACGTTCTACAGTCGAGAAAGTTTAACGTCATTTTCTATCCGTGAACTTTACACGAAAAAGCTCAGACTGGAAGTTATGTTCTAATTTAACTTCATGAGAGTATGTTAGGAGCTTTACTTAAGAGTAATCATTACGGAGAAAAAAGAAGTTCTGCTAATAACTATTGTTGTGTGTACACCCTCCCTAGAATTGGGATGACCTCAATATAGATTTATTTTCCTTCCCATTTAAAATTATTAAATGTAGCGAATAACTATTAAAATTCCACACGTTTGTAATATTTATGAACCTATTACTTATTTGATAACTAAGCTATACACCTCTTTCGACGGGTACTTCAAAGACGTTTTAGAGCATTCCTTTGTCTTTCTCATGATGGTATTCCAAATTATTTGTGTAGGGATAGCGTACTATACCTCGCAATTAGGCTGGTGCTTTCATTTCTTTGTACTACCAGGTAACGAACGTTGTATTAAAACATAACTCAGCTCCAAGAACCTCTGGACTGTGTTCATAATAAGGCTTTTCAACAAAGACTTCTGTGTTGAGATACCCTCTCTGGGGTAGTCGGCACCTTGTGAAAAATTTCGCGCTTCCGAGCTCGGGGAAATTGTGTTCAACGGATGACAAATTTTGAAGTTACGTCATTGAAAACTCTTTCTATATGCTCTTTGTTCACGTATCCATCGTTGGAGCTCGCTTGCTACATAAAAATGGCTATAGAACTACTGTATTCAAACTGTTTAAGTACTGTGTTCGTTTTATCTCTCATTTATGATATAGCGAAGCTAAACCTCATCTGCTTAAAAAAACGTGCTTTTTAACCTCCCTGACGAAGAAAAAAAAATTGACGATTGAATTTCGCCCAGTATAATTTCTCCATCTTGTAGTTAAAATGATCATCATATTGTAAATATGGGGCAATTCTAGAATTGTATTTCAAAGACGTAATATTTTTATGCGTCATAATATTCAAATGCGTTATGTCCATGTATATTAATTTACCAAATAGAGCACTTATAACATTAAAAATTATTAATCTTATTCTCGCTTATGTAGTCTGAAAAGGTCTTGAAAATAAAGTGGTTTTTAGTAGAATACTAATTTAATTGTTTTCATTTTAAGTAGCATGTAATTAAAAAACTCTTGTTTTCTATGTTCAGTTTAAAGAACCATATTAAATTTTATGTTCCTAGTTCTTGAATGTGCCGTTACCAAGTCGTTTCAAAGCATTTTTTAAAATCATTTCTTCTCCCTTTGGACAATTATGACTGACGAGCCTTTATTGATGTACTCTACGAGAGTCTTGTAACATTCTCTCCTTCTTCCTTCCCTAAAATCAATTCATTGCAATATCGACTATGAAAGATTTACTGTATTACTTGCCAGTCTCATTTAGACTCGTCCAAGTGTCCTACAATGGTTTTTGCTATCGAATCAAATTAATTTGAGACAAGTGTAACGAAGGTGAAGTTTAAAATATTCTACTGTTGAAACACAAAACACGATTCAGAATTTTTCGGTGTGTGTTGCAGGTCTCAGTCTCATCGTTCCTCGTTGTTGGAACTATTTTCTTCCCAAACGAAACAGAAATGAGATAAGGTGTTCACGAAATAAACCATTACAGTGATTGCTTCTTCGTGTGACTATATTTCTGTAATCCGTAGATATTATTATTTAGTATTTGTAAATGGGAAATGTACCGTGCTATTGAAGCTTATCTACATGGAGCGATAGGAGGTAGGAGTTGGGTGGTAGGCTATTATTAGTACGTGGACCGCCTAGCTGGGTTTACCAACAACTTGGCCCACGAGGAGGAGTGTGTAGAAGAAGTTAATAACGGAGTTATTGATACTAGGAGGAGGTGGATAGAGGAAGGAAGGTTTGCTTTTCAGTAGTTACAGCTAAAGGAACTGGGACATTCCTATGAAAATCTACAAATTTTGTCTGACCCCACCGGGAAATGAACCCAGGATGACTTGGTGATGAGCTAGAACGTTACCACCTGAGTCACGGAGGGGTTAATGTGCAGTTGAGTCTCGTATAAGACATGGATGCGCGTTGAAGCCAGCGAAGGAAGGTCTTAGAGCTGTGCGCCCTTCCTCGTTGCGAGTGCGGAAGACTCCGCTCAAGAGCAGACTGCGGCAGAAGCATCGCCGTCGCTGCAGAGCCAAAGGAAGAGGTGGAGGAGGAGGGGGAGGAGTGGAAGGAGAGGAACGGAGGGCATGGATAGGAAGGGGGGGGGGTCTCCCGTCAGTGATCGATCCGCGCGCTAGGCTCCGGAAGAGGTGGTGAGGGCGGCGGTAGCGGAGGGTTGAAGAACAAGGTGGTTTTGCTGCGGTCGCGAATGTGAAGAGATTACGCTTTATTGATGCACAGAATTTAAGGCAATTGCCTGTAACAAAAGCTCCATTTTCCAAGTACACACGTTTTAATTAAAACAAAAATCAAAGTATTAATAGAGATGAAATCATATCTGCAATATGTAGAATCTATAATAAGTACTCATTATACGCCTTCTCCTTTAAATATCGAATAAGGTATTGAGCATAGTAGAATATTCTGAGAGTTCTTTGTTGTGTTTTTACTAAGTGACGTTGGTATTCCTGCAGCACTTTACATAAAATGTCAGTTACATCGAGAGGAGCTGAGAATATGTCCTGGACTGCGCTATACGTAAAGACGGCTCTCACTTTTGAGAACTTTTAAGGTAAACTGTAGTACAATTCTAGATACTTGAATTATAATAGGATTTTATTTGTTTTTGTGGTTACTGCTTAGTTTTTCTCTATTATTATTATTATTATTATTATTTCTTATTGTAACCAATACTTCAAGTTTGATAATAATGGAGTTGTTGATGCAAAATTAGAAAAAGAGTTGACCTAATACAAAAATTGCATCACAAAGTCTAAAATTTAAAAAAAAAGGATTTATATATCGATATTTTCTTTGTTTATTTAAATGTTTACATTCATTATGTCAATTTTTGTTAATGTTTTGTTACTACATAATGTCTTTGGTTCTTTTGTGTAATGGGAACAAACCATAATGGAATGTAGACGCAATGAAACTTTTCTATAAATGAAATGTAGAAATATAATATAATTGAACGCACTCTGTTTAAAAAGATTACTAAAAAACCGGACACGTTTAGGTGGAAAACCGGAGTAATCTGCGCTACCTATGTGCCTATTAACTTGTTATTCTAAAATACTAATAATACCACAAATGATTTTTTTATAAAAGTGTACAAAGATCGTTTCATCATTTCAGCTTTTGGAGATGAGTATAGTTTCAGAGGTATGTACCGAGGGTGTGCCTCGTTTATCTTCAAGCCTCTATCGGATGTTCACAATTTAGTATTGGATACAGTGACTTATAACTATCGGAACGCTGTGTTGGTCGTGAAAAAAGTAATTGATTTTGGAGTTCGATGCTGAACAAAGACAAGATTGAAAAGTAGAAAGAAAAGAGGCTTTCCGGTAGGAAGTTGATGACGAGAGCGAAAGCTAGTAGAAGGCGGATTTGGAAGGCACCGAAGAGACGGAGATTAAAGAGAAAACTAATTGGATTTTGAAGGTGGCGAAGGCAGAGACTGCGACGCCGATAGAAGAGGCAGGATTGAGTTTGGTGACCACTGAGAAGTGTCGTGGATTAAAAGAAATCAAGGCGTGACTCAAAATGGAGTTTATAGTGTTAGATTGAAAGAGAGCGAGAACGAGATGATTTGAATAAAAAGCCAAAACATGGTTGAATACTTTTAGCAATAACTTTCGTGTTGTCGCTTTCTTAACTTATTTATTTATTCAATATCTGAGTTCCCGGGACTTACTCGTGACGGTTTTTGAATTTTGTACGTTAATAATTGAATTGAATCCACTTTCATGTTTATTAAAACTGTTTAGCGTATTCAATAGTTAAAGAACTTTGGGTCGAACCAAGCACGATCAACAAAACGAAGAATTTGGACATACAAAGTTTACCAACAATAATCGCGATACTGTTTCTAGAAGTAGCAAGGAAAAGGAAAAACCGTTGAAATGTTTGCCGAGAATCTACATCTTGCTTACTACAATTAACTTCCATTACATAATCAAATTAAATCAATAATAAGACTTACGTCCTTTAACAGACCAACAGGATATACTTTGTGATTTGTAACGAAATTTATGCTGTTCGTACGTTAAAAGTCGTAAGTCAAATTATTTATTTAATTTGACTACACAATGCTTCTTTCAAAACAAATTTTTTTAAACCTAGCGAATGTTTTCCAACCAAAGAACACTTAACCTTCTTCACTGTTTCTCTCAACCATACGTTTTGTTATTTTTTTCCCCTCGGTTCTGAATATTTTACTTTTACTTGTGTATCAAATGTAAATTTCCTTTATATAGTAGTATAAATTCGTGGATTAATTGGTAAAGATGCGACTATACATGACATAATGTGTTCTGCGCGCGAATACGTTCCCTTCATATTATCTCCATATCACTGTTTACTCTCATCCTTCATTGTTCTGTTCATCAGATTGGCGACCACGAATAATCCCTTATCTCCATGTACCATCACTGACCCACTAAAATGGGAAAAGACACAGGAGAGAGGTTGATCAGTACTGTTCTGGAAATTCTCTTTTCTTTTCTTTTTTCTGTTCGACGGTAGATTGGAACTCAATAGAGACAATCGATTAGATTTTTTCGAAGTATTGAACCGTAGAAATAATTGCGTACGCCTCCAGCACAATAAAGAAATAAAGGAAGTTTGCATCTTTGGTTGGGGTGCTCAGAAAAGTTAATTCCTTTGAAGTAAAATTCTGGCTGTGAACCACCAATAGTACTGAATGAACGATCGGTACATAAGGCGATTTCGGTGACAATGTATGAATCAGTGAGAAGGATTTGTGTGACATGAGAGGTAGAGCATGAAAATATATTGAAAATGCTGTTATAGATTGTTTTATGCATCACAGTTTTATTGGACGATATTTATTATGTGAAAGTGAATTGACAAAGCTAGTTTTCAAGGAAGTCATGTAAAAGAAAGAATTATTTGGGTGATTAGTTGGCCACCAGTGGTCGTGGAGAACTGAACTAGTGGTACTAACGATTAATAACCTATAATTCACAGTAGAAGCGGAAGATTCTATCAAGTCGTGTCGTAAAGAGTTTATAGATGAAAGTAATTATATCGCTCATCCGATGGAACAATGAAGTAACTGCGAAATAGGGATAAACAAGGTCAAGTGCTTGAAAAACTTAAATCATTGCCGAAGCATTGAATGGATTGTAGTTGCAGCTTTTGACTGATGTAATTTTAATATCAACATTCCTGTGCCTTTAGTGGTGGTGCAAAGGTTTTCTGTGTTTCTGTGTGAATTAAATTTTCGAAAATCGTGCTATTGTTTCTTAAATAGCGACATGGTACTAAAATCTAAGGGAACCCGGCGTTCTAGATTATATTGTATCCAATATGACGTCATAAATGTTTAGTTGGAACCGAAGTAATTTTTGTTTCAAGATAAGGTAAGGTATTTAATATGCAGCTTTTAGATGAAACTCATGTTTGAGTGAAAAACTTTTCAAGACAATGAAAAATTAATATCAAGATGTTACTCATTGTAGAGAAAGAAGTTGATACGAATAACAGTTCGACGCCTAAGGCTCAGACTATTTACTTCATACAAGAACAGCAATATTCGAAGAGAGACGACCACGCTGAAGTGGAGTTGCAGGTCGAGTTTGAAGTGAGAGCTTGGACACAAACGCGAGATGAACCGTGGCAATGGAAGCTGATAGACGCGAAGGTACGAAGACAGGAGAAGGGTCCTTCGATGGATGAAGAGGACTTGCGACTCGCCCCTTTGGAAAAGCTGAGGTAAGACCGCTCTCTTCCACTTTGCCTCATCGGTGTGGGAGTCTCTTTGGAGCGCCGCCGCTGCAAACTCCGACTGAAAGTGCTCGTCCGCGCTATTAAGCCGCATTATTCTCATTTGTCGTATCCAGCTCGGCACTTTGAGAAAAGACGAAGGCTCTTAGATAACTCCGTGGAAAGTTAGACATGAGGTCATTGAGAAGTGCGAGATACTACAACCTCGAGGTGCTGCGTTTCCTTTCCAAACGTGGAGGTTTTCGTTTCACAGGATCGATCGTTACTATATTTAAGATGTGATCGGTAATTATTCTTACAAAAATCATCTAAAGTGGAGTTTTTGAGACGCCAGACAGTTTACCGATAATGAGTCAAACTACTTTATCCAATCATACACATTCATTTCTTTTGAGAGTAATTTTATGAATAAAGTTTGTAAGATACGATTTTCTGCTCTTGCAAACACAAATATTGACCAAGAAGTCTGGGCGAAGTGGTGTCAAAGCGAAATCTCGATCAAAATAACCTGATATCACGGGAAATATTCTTTAAAAGAGCGTGAAAATCATCAGCCGCGTTGACAATGATTTCAACACCACACCGGGAGATTCGAATCATTGACCGTGTTATAAAAAGTTGCTTTTTTTAACAATCCAATGGATTATTGAAGTACGTTATTAGCATCCAAACAATTTTTCGTGGACGATCGAATTTGTTTGTTTAAAAAAAGAAACAATAAAAATTTCGAAACATTAAATATTTCCTTTCCACAAGCCCCTTTCTTCGTTCTTTAATATTTGGCAGTATAATTAGTCACTTTAGTTCTCTTTTGTTCGTGTCATCAAGTATCTTTGTTTTTCGATTCTATCTTCAATTGTTTCTCAGAGCTCGTATCACGTTTTTATCCTTTACTGTTTCTCGTTCTAACCTCCCCTTGGTTTCGACTTTTGTCTCTCCTTAGCCCTTATCTCCACCCCATTCCATTTCCTTATTTTCCCTGGGTGTTGATAAACCGTCGGCTGACAGCTCCATGGACAGGCTGCCGTCGCTTGGGAAGCAGAGGAAGAATCCGGTGCGTGTGAGGGAGGAGGTAGCTGACAGCTGCTGCTTTGGAAGTTGCTCGAGAGCGCGAAGAGGCGGCGAACGGACGTAAGGGCTTTGCGTCTCCGTCAGCATCGACAGCCCGGCCCGCTGCACCCTCGGCGGCGTTATCTTCTCTTCTGATAAAATACCTCTTTTCCCTTTGAAAAGGAAATTCAAAATTCGACGGCACAACGGCATGTACATGCATGTGATTATTAACTGCATCAATTTTACTTTTCTTTCCTGCGTCAGATTCTTATTTCTTGTTGGAAATTTATTTGTTCGGCGATCTCGTATCTTTGTTTCTTTCGTATTTATTTCTTCTCAAAGAGTTGGGGTTATCTTTCTATAAGCTTTCTTCTCGAACGCGTATCCTGCAGAGAACTTACCCACGCCATTCGCGTAGTGCAATGTTAGTTTTTTAGAAGTGCTACCTATTTATTATGCAAAATTTATGTATAAAATTAAATTGTGGCTTACGTATTTGTGATCGGATGAAGTCTTACTTCAACTTGTACAATTTTGAACAATGTGACATTACGGTCAATTATTTTCTTCTGCCTCTCAGTTTACTTATTATGTGGAATAAACTATTTGACTGATACGAGTGCCGCGTGATGTATTAGCTCGCTTATTTAGATATTAATAAAAATTAGACCAGTAAATCAATACTAGTTCGGAATATCATTTTTACACATATGTGAGATTCAGTGTGTTGGGTTTATATTTTTACCAGAATGTAGTGTACCGATACATTTTCATCTCGACCCTCCTCATAGTGTTGTATATTTTTTACCTTGGTGAAGAACGCTAATACAAATTGTTTGCTGTCACATAAATCTGTAGAAACGTTTTTAGCCTCGTTCTTCATAACAGTGCCTCGTCTCAATTAATTGAAATACCAGCATATATCAAAGAGTACGTAACATGGTTAGTTTATTTGCTAATTAGCCAGTACGTAATGTTGGTTTAACTTTTGTCTTGTACTTTTAATAAGGTTTTTTTTTTGTAATAGGAATAACAACTGATTATCATTTTCAACAGTATCAACATTGATTTTTCTCGCTAGTTGGTTTTATCCGCTTATTTTGTGGAAATACTTATTGCGTTTCTTTGAAAAAATGAAAATTATAATCGCTCGAGTACCCTGAAATATTTATTTAACTTACGCTCCTCTCTTTGTGAGCCGATAGTCATTTAAGGTGGAACTAGCACTCCACTCACAAGAATAATTGTTTTCTTTATTTATGCTGCAATTGTAATGCTTAACATCATGAATTTTAATGATGAAAAAACATGATTTAATTTCTATCTATCGCTTAATAGTATAGCATAAACAATATTCAGGAACGCGCCTGATTCGTTTGAAATGCACAAGAGAATGTTAAAAATAGCCGTCCGAGCGCCATGGCTTCGTGATTTGTGTATCACACCTCGGAAAAAGTGATATATCTCTTTGTAATGTCCTGCGACATATAGATGCAAAAAATGATGTAAAGTGATGTACGAAATGTACTACAAATCATAGTAATCTCCCATCACTCACATGTTTTAAGTTTTTTTTTGTTTTGTTTTGAAAATAAGATTTTTTTCATAAGGCGCAATTATAATTGCAATTATTCCATTTAAATGGTCGGTGAGATATATGTTTCAAGTTAAAATAACAATAACTACATGTTACTCTGTTTATTTATTCCGAATCAAAATAATTTGAGTAATTTAATTCTACTGACGCTAGTACTACCGTAATGGTGATTGTCTCGTCTGCTCTTAACAGAAGGGACGTTACTCCTTTGAGCGTCCTTCGCACGAAAAGCTGTCCATTGGCGCGTTGCTTTCGACAGCCTCTCTTCTGCGAAGCTTATCCCTTCTTGGAGGATGAGCTAGCTGCTCTCTACGTCGACTGACTCGCCTGGAACGGTGGCGATGTACACTTAACTATTTCATTTCTGTTTGTAGAATCCAAAACTTATTTTAATTTTTTTACGATACTACTTTCATTTTTACAGCGCGAATTGGAGACTTTAATATTCTGGCTTGGTTTCCAAATAATTTCCTTGTGTGTGATCAAGAAGTTTCTGTTCCATGACTTATTTATTTACGAGTGAGTTTTCTCACAACTGCATTGTTCATGTATATTGGTGGCCGAAAGTTTCAATAAAATTTTGCTTTAATTCATTGTGTTGGAATATCCCCAGTAACGAATTCTTTTCTTCGTCCCACCTCAACAATTTTTTCGTGTAACAATTTTTCATCAACAGTTGATTGTTTTATACATTTTTTTTTTCTTTTCACGAAGTATACTTTTTGGGGAGAAGACTAAGTTTGGCCATCTCTTTAAAAAGTATACAAGTGCCCAACGATAACATGAAGCACTCCCCAATCAACAAATAGTCCAAGTTTGAATACTGGAGAAAACTCGGGACCGGGTTAGGGAACAAGAGATGTCGTACACAACCATGTTAAGGATGAAAAAAAATTATTATTATAAGAAACAATAAGCATGCATTGAAATATTTTGTATTGTCAATTAATGTATTGCGTAATGGTGTTATAGAGAATAGTGTATAATGACGGTAAATTTACATTACGATCATAGATATTCTACTAATTATAGAGATTTCATTTTGTTTCAAAATTGTGACGAATCACGAGTCCACGAAAGAGGACAGACACCTCTTGCACGTAGCGAAGAGGAGGCATGCCGAAGCGTTGTCAAAACCTCTCACGGTAACTCAAAAGTAAATCGCGGCATGATCTGGTTCAAAAAATGTTCCCTGGAGCCAACTGTCTTCTAACGTTGCTTCTTCTTTTTTTTCGGTGAAAAATTGCTACGTGAGGGAGGGTTCCGGTTTGCTTTTGTAAATTTATTCTCGGCGTGGAAATGCGTTTATCGATCTGTTAAAATATACATCAACTCACTGTCTCGTTGAAATGAAGAGAGCGCTGTATTGAGTCGCTACTTGTGACGGAGGAAATAAACCATTTGTTTTTTGTTTGTTTGCTTTTACGGTAATATATAAAATGTATATGAAATAGCATTAAAAATATTTTTATTAGTGTTCTAACTCTATAAACAATCTTTAAAACAAACTTTATTGTGAGTTTCTTTGTTATTCTGGTCCCTTTTATTTCGATTTATTTCTGCATCAAAATCGTTTATTCTTGTTTAGTGTTCTATATATGTAAATTAGCTACAAAAATATAGATTTTAAATGATTCCATTAAACGACGATGAATGCAGTAGTAAATCATGTATGAACAAATGTGCCTTTCATAACAAAACGTCAACCTTCCATCGATTCTAATTTCTCGGACGGAATATGTATTTGTACTTTTTGTAGAGATAGGTCCAGGCCATTAGACTTGTTCTTCAACTTCATTCGATGTTTCAGGAAAGATAGGGGTAGGGGTTAGAGCGTGTATTAGCAGGGTTTTCGAGGAGAGTAAGCCTCTGCTTAGTCACTATATGTGATTTGTGATTTTATGACAGACAAGCAAGCTATATTTTTTGGTTCAAATGTCATTTATATATTACCTGTTGCTCGGATTTCATTTGTGGCAGTTTTAATGTAATCATAAAGAGTGTCCTGATCCCAGACGGAGGCGGGTAGCTCAATTGTAGTTATTGAGGAAGGGCCATGCATGAGAATCATTTTGACTTGAATGAACTTTTGGTACAATTTCTGGTACTCTCCCTAATTTGAGATAGAAAATGAACCAGTAAATGAGCACTTTACTTTTTAAATATTTAAACTTTAAAATTGAAATGGACTGTTCAGTTTAAAAAAACTGAAAATACGGTTAGGTGAAACATTGGTGGAACATCTTGTGTAGCTTCTTGTTCGTTTATGTCACGTCTTTAATGGTTTCGGAGATTGGCATGAATATCGTCTCTTCCATTTCGAGTCACCTCTAGTGCTTCCTTCTTCTCTTCATCTCTTGATACACAAAAGGAGAGAAAACACTTTCAACCTCTCTCCTCCATCACTCCCACTTCTTCTCCTTCCTTTGTTTGGATTAAAAGGAACCTTTATCTGTCTAGACTGAACGTTTCGCAATCAAAACCGTCTGTGGGCTTCTTTTCTGTTAAGTGGTAAGTAGAAAAAACGAGGTGCGAGGATAGATTGGGAAGATTTTCAAAAGCATGCTTTTTGCTCTAAATTGATGGGATATTAAATTTGTGAATAATATAATAGAGTTTAAAATCCACAAATGGGAATTTCAGAGAAAAAACGAAAAGTTTCACTTATAGAATTCCTTTTGTTTAAATACTTTCTTTATAGTTAGGTAGATGGATACTTTCAAAGAATTTCTCATATTTTTAGCATATACGTTAAGTCCTGGCACCTTCATTCTTTTATAAATATAACATCCATCTGATAATACCCTTCAGAAAGAATAGTCACTCGACAAAAACATTTTCAAAAGATTTGAAGCAACTTCCTTTATCTGAAAAAATGCTTCAATGAGAGTCATAAATACAAGGTAAAAACATTTTTGAAAATCTAAGAGAAGATGCTCCAGAGTAGTGTCCCAGCTTCCCTAGAACGTGATAAGGCATTGAATAGCTTTGAACAACCTCAGCTAATTTAGTGAGAAATAATTTGAATATCAAACACATCGCTTTCCGAAAGCGAATGCGCAGCAGAAAGTAATCATGGAAGTCTTGTGGAAACCCTTCTTTGTTCTTGTGAGAAACTAGTGATCGTCGGTGTCTGAATGAAAGTGACTTTTCCTGACGTTCTTTGTGTGCGGTGTCACTGCAGTGCTTCGATTGCTCTTCGATCACGTGACAGAACTCTATGGGCCCGAATGATAAAATGCTGCCATTATTTGGAAATGTCTTTCCATTTCATCAAGTTTTTGTTTACTGTTGTTTTAAGGGTCTCTAATTTTGAACATGACTCCGAAATTTCACAAAAAAATTGGATTCAATATAGCGCCCGAATGTTGGTATGGTATATCTCAAAATCTTGTATTTTTTTCTCTTAATTCAATTCCTAAATAGACTTGCAAGGTTGCCATATAAAATTTCCAAAACTTTCCAAAAATTAAATGGCAGTTTTAATGTGGTTTTTAACTTAAAATAAAATTTAAAAAATACGTTTTTTATGCTGTGGATATTTACTCAGGGTTTAGCATATATTATAAATAAAAATGTATTGGACTGCAGAATTATGCGTACTTTATAACTAATTGCAAACCTTTTTTATTGTTAAAATGATTACTGTATCACTATATTACACACCATCACGAGAAGAATCTATTAATCCAATTGGTGTGAGACTCTTCCAAATTTGTGTCTAAGTAACACGTTTTTTCCTTTGATTGTGCCCACCTTTTTGAACGTTAGTCTCACTGTGCCAGAGAGTAGTGGTCGCTTCACTCGCTGTCTCCAGCGAAACCTCTTGTGATTGGAAAAGCGGAGCAGAGCGACGACCGTTTCTCACACGTCTTGCCGCTGCTATTCTGCACTTGCTGAGCAGACGTAGTGGATTATTTAGAGCTGACGTTCTCGTAACGAGTCGTTGTACTGTTTTGAGAATATTGGAAAGAAGAGAAAGAAGTTCAATTATTTCCTTTTAGCGCCTTTGCCAAAATAGGGATCTCCAACCCTTGGGGGCTCCATCCCTAAATGAAGTTGTATTTTCAATGTTACTTAATCGAGAAAATAAAATTGAACTTGTGCACATGTATCGTTTCGAGCAAATGCAAAATATTGAAAACTGGTTCTTGAGAATTTAACTCAATGTTATAAAAACAAGATAATCTTGTGATGTGAAAAAGAAAACTTTTCTTACATTATTTTGCATATTACATGTTGGGATTTATTCTTTTCTTGCCTCTTCAATTACTATCTATGGTTGAACTTCCACATAAATTAATGATTATCACATATTTACCAAATTAGTAATGCGGTGATCATTTGTCCGCTTAATGAATACAGTTTGTAACCAGTCTCTTCTGAGACTGACATATCACTGAATTGTTGGCCGAGTTCATATAAAAAACTGATGAGGTCGATACGTAGTAATCTTATGTTTGTTCTCGCAACATGACGAAAAGTTACATGAATACTTGTTTGATATACATGGGGAAATGATCGTTGCTTACATCTGACAACATAGTAACAACTTGAAAGAGCTATTGAGAACAATATACGTTTTCAAATGTAAAACGAAAATGAAGGTGAACCGTAGCCAAATCGAAGAACGAAGCGGTATAACTTCATAAGATAACTTGAGCGACGCCATTGTCTCACCTCTGAGACAGATACCCTCTATGACAGGCCACTCTACAGCGATGCGACGAAGCTTGACTCAGGAGCCGCCACCGAATGGGCTGGCACCAAACGTTTAGTTCGCTTCTTATTAGCATCTCAGCGCACCCCTCCCCATCACTCTCTCTCTCTCTCTCTCTTCTACGTGAAGCGGGCATCTTTATCTTTACCTCTCTGAAGGAATTTGAATCGAAGAGATAGGTGTGCCGTCGACTCATTAATTTTGTGGAATGTGTCTATGTGAAGAGGGAAATGAATACGATGGAGAAAAGAAGAAATTACTGAGACATTTGTGGAACAATATTGTTACAACTTTTTCCGAAAGAATAGTTTTGTTGAAAATAGAACATTTTTATATTGTCGAAGTTTTTCTCCCTTCTGTTGCATAGCTGTCTAGGGGCGGTCCATCTCGGTTCCTCTAAGTTCATGCTTGTGTTGCTACACGGGCTACATGGGTGGCTCTCGGATGTAAATTACATACGTAACTCTTACAGTAATTATTCATTCTCTGAAAAACGTGCGTGCAAACTTAATTTTAACAAACCTCAAATATGAATTTAATATCTTATTTGCTTTTACCATTGGTACACTTAGTTCTCTGTTTTAATGGTTTTTATCCGATACTTGAAAGTAAAGTATAATACGTCTTTATATTAAAAAGTATCGCCTTAACTAATTCTTGGATATATCTATGACAAGATAAAAAAGACTTCCTTTGGAACGACTTCATGTTTTGTCTTTGTTCGTCGTTCAAAGACTGACCTGAAAAGTTTCTTTTTCTTTTGACGCTACCAGAAGAAGTTTGCGAACTCTTAGACTATCAGAGGAAGTTGGAACCCTTTTCTAATACTGGTAATTTACGAGTCTTTGGAATTCCTTCTGTGCTATTAATTAAAAACTCCTTGTGTTCGTCTTGTAAATCATTTAAATATATGAAAATGAATAATTTGCCATTTTTGGTTACCGGAAGATAGGATCATGTTTTTTTTAGTCTGAAAGAAACTTACTTTTGATCCTCAGTACTCTTTATTCGTGTATTTTATTTCGTGATTAATTTAGTTTCTTTTCCTCCTCCTTTCTTTTCATCACTTTTCAAGTTAATAATATACTCATCGTTAGAAAGAAAAGAACGGTGAACTTACACAAGATTATATTTTTCATCTATAGAAGTTTCATTAATAGACATCGTATCAATGAAAAAGCTCATTGTCTGCTCATAAAAGATCTTGATCTCGTCAAGTTCATTACTGTTCACCACAGCATAATTACAGCAAATCCCAAACAATATTGGATTCCGAGTAAATGAGGTTAAACTGATATTCAATCAGATGCTGGAAAAGTTTCTCACTTCGACGTTAAAGGGAATTGCAAATTTTGGGATGATTGGTGCGTGCTTGCTGTTCATGATTGGTATTCAACGTGTGCACGGCCGAATGAAATTCAATGCAATGTCCAATGCATTGTGGTAACCAAATCGATGAACCCAATCTCTTTTATAAAGATAACCAGTTTATTTCGCACTTTTACAAACATTACTCAAATTAGAGCGGCCAGTACCCAACTATTCACCTTCAAATTTCGGTATACTCATCCACTTCTCAATAGGAGGAGAAAGTAGTCCAGTTTAAAACAATTGTTCAGACATTTTTGATAAGCTCTCATTAAACAAGTGAGTCGTCACTCCTAATAGACTTAGCAGAATGTCACATCGATTCATCGAATCAAATTGGCAACAGCGCACTAGTTTGAAACTATATAAAGCACATGTCCTCTTCACTTCTACGCTACTTCTAAACGAGATTCAGTTCTAGTACACGACTACTATGATTACTACTACTAATGAGAAGATAAACTTCTGATCTCGCCTCTCTCATCAGTTCGAACTCTTTACTGTCGACGCCAAACCGACATATATTTTCTCTTCTTATTACGTTCGAACACATCGCATCGCTACGTTTTATTCTCGTCGCCAAGCCGACATTTTCTCGCAAGATCGAGCTTATAATTGCACCTCAGAAGATACGTGCAACCAGAGGTTTACTACTCATCAACCTCTTCTCTGTCAATACGTCACCCATCCGGATCAACCCTACAACAGCTTCAACCAACTGGTTTCCAGGATATTCCTCATCATATCATCATGTCAGCTCTAGGAAATCAGTATTGTATTATTATTTCTCATCATATCATAGCATGTCATTAAATCATTTTAACGTTGTTAACAATTAACTTTCATCTCACTCCCTCACCCACCATCATTTTGCATTTTTCCAATCATTTTATTCTTTTGCAGGTAAGAATGAACTTGTCTGTACAACAATTAAGCAAAAATTTCTCCGGAATATGAAAATAAAATAATTTCATTAAAATGTTCGCAATTATTGCAGCCTCCTGTGTGTTAGACACTTGGTAACATAAATATTTGTATGCTTAAACTCGCTCAATATTTAACTGAAAAAATAAAAGATTTTACACTAAAATATTACACTATAACAAAACGTAAGAAAGCCAAACAGCTAGAACTCCCTTCCCAATATTTAAATCATAGCTCGTTAAAGCGTCTTTCCTTCCGTAAATAGTTTTATTGCGGCTGGTTGATTTTTATTAGAGATTGAAAAAGAAAGTTTCCCGACTAAAAGATGATTTTTAATGTTTATGGTACTAAAACTATCGTATTGATTGAAATTAAATTTTTACATTTTGTTGAGAAATGTCTTGCTAAATTTTATAATCACTCTCTTTAATTTATTTATTAACTTCCAAAAACGTTGCTGTATTAATTTATGAACAACTGTTTTCTATTTAGAGAATGGTGTTCAAAATTCAAAATTGACCTCTTATTGTTCTTCTAAATAGCCTAATGTTAATTTTAATGCATTTATGAGTGGAAGCTAATTTTATACTATATATATTTAGTACTGCGATTATAAGCATTGGATATTTGCCGTTTGCTGAGTGTTGATCAAAGTGATTATATTGTTCAAGAATTATCTATATCACTCTCATTGTCACATAGTAGATATCATTTGATCAATCTACTCTAAGAAAAAAAAATAGATGAGGCTTTTCGTAATTATTTATAAACCTTTCCAAGTTTAGGAATGAATTAAATAACCTTTTGACAAATCTGCCGGGTGTCTCACAAGACATCTCAAGAATGTAATAAGATACTCATAAAAAATACCTTAAATTCATGTAGCAAATGTAATTTCAAAATTGGTTTTCAAAAATAGTGAGATTATTGGATACAATTTAAAAAAATTTAAAGTGAATATTTTGTGCTGTGTGGATATTTTTATAGTGGGTTCATCAAAATGTTTTTTTTTATTTAGAAAAAAATTCTTGTCGCCAAAAGATACTGCAGGAAGGATTTCCTACTTTTGTAAAAAGCTTTTATTAGTAGTGTTAGATCGATGACTATTACAACTAAAAAGGACAATATTACTAGAAGACCGATAAAAAAAGGAAAGGGGAAACTATTCGCTAGCCGAATAAATTTTTTTTATTCAACTTTTAAAATTCTGATATTTTTAGTTTAATACTTTTATTGTAAAATTTTAACAATAAAGCATGTTTCTCTTCGCATATTAATGCTTAATATTGCTCCTTCTTAAACTGACTTGTTATGAATTTAAATTTTTGTATCATGTCTCGAAACACACGCATAATTAGAGAAAAAGGAAGAATGTTTGGGTGAACAATCCATCAATGTACATGTGTAACAATGTGCAAAATTTGTGTTTAATTATTACTTCTTTTCATGTTTTCCATTAATGAAGTATTACTCCTCTTTTTGCAGTTTTATACGATGGTGGGTCGGACGCCGGAGGCGAACAGCACGTTGGAATACCGACATGCGACCGTCTTCGCGCCAACCAACATGGCCTTTCAGAACTTTGAAAAGTCCGAGATTGAGAAACAATCTCTCGTCCTCTATCATATATGTAAGTAAAAAAGAATAGCCTATCACTTTTGAATAAGTTAATTCTTCTATCATGCTTGCAATTTACCTATGACTTCTTTTTCATTGTATTAGCAAAAATGTACTATAAAGAAAATTATTGCACAAGATACATTGTTGTTGATTGGAAGAAAGTTTGAAATTTACTACTTTTTTCACAAGTTGTGTACGAACTATGCTCCGCAAGTATACAAATAGTGAACAAACGTTTAAAAAATTAGCATATGTGAATGTATTTTAGATTAGAATTAAAAACAAAAAATGAAAATCTCACAGAAATGAAAAGTATTCGAACAAAAATAAATTATAAAAACTAAAAAAATGAACTGAGCTCGCAAAATTGTCTGACGCAGTACCACATTTCTATTGTCAGTGTGTAACTTGGTCGGAAATGCTCATTAAATTTTAATACATGATTCGTGAATTGACATTTAAGGAATACGCTATCGGTATGGTAGTATGAGAAAGTTAAGGCAAGAAAACTAAGAGTTGTCGTTTTTCATTGGAGCAACACTTATTTGCTTCTTACGGGATTTTACCTTTCAAAGTATCACAGTGCTATCCCTCTTTCCCAAAATCTATTAAAACCTCATAAGACGACTAAAATATCATGTGACAGTCATTTCACGTTATGCCACGGCAGTTTCCTCTGAAGGGCTACAACGACGAATGACAGATAGGGCAGATCAAAAACCAAAGGGTGTTACAACAACCCCATGTTATACCCCTGGGGTTCGTGGTGGGTAAGAGCTACGCAATTTCTTGGCCCTGACATAAGGAGGAGATTTTGTGACTAGCGTCATGCTCCGGCTGTTTTGACCCCTCGGGATAGTCCTAATACTCATTGTACAGTAAGCTGCGTAGATTTGGGACCAGAGTAGTTGAGTCGTGAGTAAATATCCTATGACTCCTCCGGAATTCGATCCCCGGCTGTCCAGGGTTAAACGGAAGAAAGAAATATAATTGCTTTTAATTCTGACTTTGATACAACACTAGTGTATTTGTAGTATGTGCTGCTACAGGACGACTAAAATGAAATTTTTTTAACAAAAACAACATTACTGAAATATCACTTTTGATGAATTAGAGTAAATTTTTAATTCCTTATTACTAAAAATTTTTCCGATTTTTTACTATTAGTAAAAACACCTTTTACCAGAATATCTTACCAGGCAAACAATATCACCAACTGACGACACCATGAAAGCTATATCTTTACTCTTATTCTAATTTCTTGTACTCCACACGTAACATGTTGTAAATGTAATTAAAATGTGTGAACATCTAAAGTAGAAACGAGAACATAAAGAAAAGTGTATCATTCAATCAAGACTGACGTTTATGGGAGTTCGACCTTCATACACTAGTTACATTTTCATGAGCCATGTTGACAAAACTGTTATAATTTCATGGACGAATCAATTTGTGTTAGAAGTAGGTGAATAGTCATAAAATATTAAGTGTTAATTTTGCTTTATGTCACTTGAACGTAAAATTTTCTTCCAAGACTTTTCTGACAACGCACGTTTAAAACATCCTTAAATCTCAATGCAAACTTATCGATTCCTGATGCTGAGGTTTTCATTACATTTTTTTGTTAAATAATATTTTAATAGCATAGTGATGTTTTAGTAGGATGCTAGTGGCTTGATGATAATAGTTTCATTATTTATTGTTAATTGTTAATTACATTTACAACACATATTTAGATTATACCATATTAATATCATATCAGTTTTATTAAAGTGTAATTATCATAATTATGATTTAAATTGACATGGTGCTTCTTGTAGTAAACATTAATCATAAGAGATAAACAAATATTGGTTTTCGTAATAAAAAACACATGGTGCAGCACACAAAATCTTTATTTTAACTCAAAGTAGTAACATAACACTTCGTAAAGTGGTAAAAGCTTTAATACGGCTTTTAAGGCCTCTTTGAGTTTTTTCTTATTTTATCTCATTCTAAAAAAATTAATAAAATTTGGCCTGGTTCAACTATTACAAAACCTAATACAGGTACGTATTATTATACCGACATAATAATACGTTACCGTCATACTTACTAAAGATATACAAGTATGCACAAGAGGCAAGTAGTAACGTGTTACAAATTATTCCCGTGTTTTTGTTACAACCTTCCCCATCAGCTCATTTAAATGTTTTTTTAATTATCTTAAAAACTATAAAATTTAGAATGGAATTCAATGTTCAAAATCAAAGTTAGATATTTTACCATTCAAACAACAAAAACCAAACAATCATTAATAGAATGTACGATAGTGAAAATCAAAAATTACGTGAGTATATTTCTTACGATACGTGACCAAATCGGAGCACGTGAGCACGTCCTCTCGCAGCGCGGTCTTGCGGGGCACTGGCGGCGCTTACGTAGTACCTTGCGTTATAAGGCAGAATTTAAGCCCGATATTTGGATCAAAACATTTGAAATTCCCTATTAAAATTGAGTGTTACTGCTTACCCCTGTTACATTAAGCCCCCCGCTACCCCTGTCTGGATTTTTAGCTCATTTTGCCCGACGTTATCCGGGATTCATATATAATATTACAAATTCATATGTCATTCCATATTTCTCTACTTTCGTGACATTAGATTTTAACTTTTTTAAATAAAAAAATTCCACGAAGGAAGCTTACAAAAATAGTCAGGATTTTCAGTATTGTAGAATTACATGTGCTTCAAAAAAATATAGAAATTCCTTTCTGTAATTGAACAGGTGAATAAATAGTATCGCAGCTTATCAATGTACAACAACTCATGTGTCGAACTAAGACCTTTGCTTTTGGTGCTCATAAGTTATATATGACAACTTGACATGCGATTGATATCAGAGCAAGCTTGTTTGTCTATTGTCAAAAGAGCAGTACTGGCTTTTTTCTAACAGCACACTCCCAGTAGCTCGTGTGATACTGTGAGGTTTCACCCTCTCTCTCGTACACCCGCTTGAAGACCCATGGTAGAAGGACCTGAAATGCATGACCCGAAATTTCAGGCTTTGTCGTGGCCCAAAATATTGGGTCGCGGAAAAGCCTGAAATATGGAGTCGGACCAAAATTCGTCGTTCCGTCTTCCATAACCAGGTGGCAGTGAAAGCGGAATCTCTCCTTGGGTGCATTTTTCACCGATAATTTATTTTGCTCACAGTTAATGAAACAAGTACTTTTAACATGTAGCGGATGGATTTTCGCCACCAAAAAAAAAGACCATCGGGATCGAACCTGCTCATGGGATGTTTTGAGATCGCTACGATAAACACTCAACCATCGGTGCCGATAGGTAAAAATTACCTCTTAGCGATGTTTTCGGAATAACTTAAGGAATTGTATATGCTTAATAAGAATTCCATTTAAACTGTTGAATATAAAACGTTGATTGGACTTCAGATTTTATAACGTTTTATTTCGTTCAGTTTTGAGAGACGCAGAAATTTTTAAATCTGTCACTGCCTTTGGACCCTTATGCTGGAATTTCATCTCAAGTAAATTGCTTTTTGCTGACAAACATTTTGTAACTGCATTTTCGACATTGAATTATTTATTTATTTACTAGCTGATAACGCGGGTTTGCCCTGGATTTTTCTTAGTACATTTACTCAGAAAAAAATTATCTATATAGTAAGATCAAAATCCTGTTACTTACTGGTTTTTAAAACATATGTATTAAGAGTTAATTTAACAAATTCATAATAATACAAATTTAATTCAAAACATGACTGTGTACCATCTCGCGGGAATTTTCTTCCGAGGCATGACGCGGATGCACTACTTCATTACAATTCTTGTAAAATCTAAACTATTCGTCGACATTTTACGATTTTAAGACGTTTTCTATCTTTGATAAATGAACAAAAAATAGCTCATTAAATTTGTTTATGATTGATTTTTTTCCTTAAATTGAATTCTATATTTAACAACGATCTATCAACAATTTAGGTTAATTTTTATAACTTTAACTGAAAAAAATCTTTAACTGAAATGAAGTTAAGCACGAGGCGGATCATTCTTATATTCTAAAATATAAGAACTTTTGTGACACGAAATTTTAAAGAAATATTTATCTAAAAACACTCTTTTTACCTCTACCATTTCCATATAAAACATAATTAACTAAATTGAAGTGTGTTTCGAACGCGATGGTGCGGGCGTATGAAAAGTTAAGTAATTGGGTAAGTATTTGAAGGAAAGGTTAACTAATGAATTTGAGGTTAGTTAAACATAAAACCCGGATTATCCTTTCTACGTACGCAAAATTGTTTTAAATAATGCACATATTCATGAATATCCCTTCGTTATAAATCATAATTTTGCGTCCCCGTTGCAAACCTGTCAAAAAGTATTTTGTACATCTCTCTCCGCCTGTCAAAGCTAATTCTGAATAAATCGTTAAAAAGCGTGTTGCCGACAGTTGACAAAAAGTTGGTTTCATTAATAATATATGAAAGTGGTATCGTATACTCTGTTTATTGGTGTTGGATAATAATTTATGGGTTTTTCAGTACAGAGTGTATTTGATGTTTCTGAATATTTCTTCGATCAATAATTTATATAATCTACTACTCCGTAGAGGAATGATTACGATTTCCTCTTCACCATTTAAAGGTTCTATTGATATAAGAATGGCATTTAGCAATTTTTTGCATTGTTTATCTTTATCATCGTTCAGAAGACGCGAAATAAATCTCTCACTTTCACGTGTTGACTCGACGATTTATTCATGATTAGTCGATGAGTACCTCTACTATCCCCATGTTTCTGCGATGACGTTGGTGAATTCCACGTCAGAGGTGCATATGTTTCCACTCTCAATTCATATTAGATTCACTTCCGTGCACACAGAGAATGGGTTTGTATAACGCTGAACAAAATGCGAGACCATTCGTCAGAGCTAAAGAACAGGCGCGAATATTGGCATTTTTCCTACGACAGCAGCTACACTGGAAGCCGTTCCGTGTTACTCTACTCTCTGCCATTCCACCTCATTCCAACTGAACATTCAAAAGGTTGATTTTTTGTTTTGCTTTCACCAGATTATTCTAATAAATAAATTTATGTTATGTTCGATCAATTATTTTTATTTATTTACCTAATTCAAAAAGGGAGAGAAATAAATTTTGGTAAATATTTTTATGAAATTTTTATTTGAAACGAAAAGTTTTATTGAGATGTTCTTAAGTTCCGGAAGTCCACAAGTTCGCGTCTAGATAGATTAAAATTAGTATTTTTAACTTAACTGCTATATTTCTTCTATACCATTAGTAAAGTTGGGATCGGCTGGCTTTTTTCAAATGAATGCATTCAAATTCCTTACAATACTACTTACATTTCTGAAGTGATCCATGAAAACTTTTATTACAGAAAACTAGTAATGAAGTTGACGAAATACCAAATCAAATTTCAAGAGGTTCACAATTTTTTTAAATTGAACATTACTTAATTCTCTGTTTTGTAGTTTTCCTGATGGATGTACGTTGTCAAGGGTCATAGGTTTGAATCAAGTAGGGATGTACTATTGAGGAATATCTTCCCCAAAACCCGTCCTTGCAGTCCATGAAGCAGGAAGAAACATTTTGACTTTTCTTGTTTGGACCATCCACTTGGACCATCCACTTGCAAATCATCTTTCATAAGATGATTTGCAGAACACTGGTGCTCTGTGGATTGTCCAAACTTTTCATTATCCTTTTTATTTTCCAGTTTTAGTCCAGGAAATATAGACATCCCACGAAATAAAAATTCGCTAAGAGATGAAATTTGGTACAAATCTTCAGGTCATTTCAAATGAAATAATTCCTCATCGGTCCGATTTGAGCTAAAAATTTTATTCGTGGTCAATAGTCACGAAAAACGGTTCTTTTTAGAATATCACTTCAGCGATGCAGTTTATCGTAAAAACAGTTATAATTAATTGTGTAGATTATGAAATTGTTCACTAAAAAGGTTCTAATTCTTTGTTGTTTTTTCTCCGAAGCATCATTTGCGAGCAAGCGCGGTTTAAAAAACGATGAATAGTGCGTTGCGCCCTCAATTCGCACGTGTGCGAATACACGCATACGGACTTAGCAAACGTAATACACACTTCCCTTTCATGGTTTAATTGTTATGACATTTCCGAAGATATCTAAGTCTACAATCAGCCTGTATAAACCTCTGCACCCTTAGGAAAGGGGATGCTATAAAAGAATTATCGAACATGATAGATACCAGTGACGAGTCCACATTTTCGGCGTCGCTGAGTTGATAGTGAAATCCCGATATCGCGCAAGTCTAAATTCAGCCCTCATGAAAGAAAAAATCCACTAGCACCCCTTGGGGGCGGGGTGAATTTAAAATAATTTATGGATAAAAATAATTCAAAACTTATTTTGAAACATAAGAAAATGAAAATTACATCGGATCCATAGTTTTAGATTTGAAAACAATTGTAAACTATGAATGTCATTATGTTCAAGACATTTGGATCACATAGGGGTACGGTATCCTCAGAGCTGGGGTTGGGTAGAGTGAGATGTAAAAAGACCGATATTGGGGTCGAGTCCATGGTTATCGTGTATTCTGAGATGAACAATCATATTTCCAATAACATTATGTACTCTTCAGACCTTATGAGATGCACGACACCCCTAAAGGTGGAGTTTGGGAAGAGTGTTGTGACACGAAGAATTATCGAAAATGTCTGCTAGGAAAGGATTTTTCTAAATTCACCCATATGGGAGGAAAATTGGTTTTCCAAAAGCTTTCCTCAATTACATCAGTGAAAATAAGGTATTGAGGATACACACCAATACTATTAATCCACAAACATTAATGGATTATATTCTCACTGGGTATCAATGATAATGTGAGAAAGAATAAAGTGGTAGTCATTTTACAAAATTCGCGTGAGCAATATCGCGGGGATCTCTGCGTTTTACTGGGAAACAACGAGGATCTGATATCTCTTCATTCATCAGGTGGGTTGTTAGTAGACGTACCGGATTCTTATGTATGTACCTATTTGTCTTACAGCTGCAGCAATACTTCTCTTACGAGTATATCATGTGCGACAGTGAATATGAATAGTCACTCAATAGAATATTGTTTTTTGTCCAAATATTGAATATTTCTATCACTTCCTTTATTACTGGAAACTATCAGTTTTCATTTCTCTTTCAAATACAACATTTTAACCTTCTGACAAAGGTTACAATGAAACAATCTTGTGACATTTTAAAAACCAACATTGACGTCACAATATCGGAACAAATTATAATTTCAATAAACGTCTGTTCAGTAAATACACCTCTGTTCACTGCAATGAATCGCTCAGACTTCCCACCCAAATATAATTTTAGATAATTCGCGTTCCTTAGCTAGTACACAGGGCCTCACTTGTCCACAACAACGAAGTGGTGAAGAATATACTACTGTTCAAAATGACAAATTAGGAGGGATAGTCTTCAATGGTGTAAACAGCTCGTTCTTCAGAAGAAGAGACAGAAAGTGCTTCTGGATATATTGAGAAACGTCTTCCGAGAGTGAAACGCAGACAGTCGTACAAGCTGAAACAGATATCCTTTACGATTTTTATTTTTTAGTTTATCTTCTTTGCAGTTAATGATTTGGAAATGTATTATAATCGAAAGACAATTTAGAAAAATGAGATGATGAAAATATGATTTTTCCTATGGAATTTGGAACTGATTAATCTTAAAATATTTCGATGTAAAATAACAAAAACTAATATTTCTTTGATCCGAACCGCTCGAGGATAATACCATCAGTGAACACCACGATAAAAAAAATGGCCCGAATACTCTACCTCGTAGGTGGCGTAGAAAGGAGTACTATTATTGAATAATTGTAATGTGAATTTCACACTAGAACCAACACCTACCAGACTCACGGAATGCAAATTACGTGACAGAACGAAACATTGCTATACAACGTTTCATTGTAAAACCCGGGTTGTTTGCGTAAATTAAAAAGTTCTGATTTGCAGATATTTATTAAAAAAAATTATTTTGTATACTTTGTTGTTCCTTTTCAAGCTTATTTTGTTTTGAAATCGTTTGTTTAGAAATGTATTATAATCACAATCATCGACTATATTCCTTTTTTTATTCAAAGATATTTATCTATAAACATACATATGCAAATTCTAAACATTAATAAATCGATGCAAAACAAAATGTCTTGATATTTATAATATAAGTACTATAAGTATAGACCTAAATTAGAAAAGATAATATAATTAAATAAATAAATTTATTGTCAAAAAACAGTACAAACTGCGTATGACCACGTGGAGGAAAAAAAACTAATTTACTCTCCGGAAGCAAGCAAGGGACCATCCCATCAATTCCAATCAAGGGCCCTAAGGCAGAGGCGGATTCAAAAAATTCAGCAAAAATTCCTAGATAAGATAAAAAGTTAGCTGCGAGTTATAATACTAATAGAATGTCAATATGTTTGTAATTTTAAGCAAAAAATTACATGTAAGTTATTATCGAACTATAGATTATTCTGAGTATAGTGCTTAAAAATTGAAATAACACTAAATTCACGATTTATTGTTACAATAGACCCGCCCCTAGACAAAGCCTAGAGAACCTGTATGATAAATCCGCCTCTACCCGAAGGAAAACCGGAGAAAAACCCGGGCCAGGATGGGGCTACAGAATTTATGTACACAAACGTGCCAATGTTGAGTACACATAAAACTAAATTAATATGAGCCATAAGACAACACAATCATGCAAGAAAATAGTTTTTGAAATTGTTATAAGTTGTTTAAAAAGTACTACAGCAATGGCGTGATAAAGCACAAGACGAATTTAACTTTTGTTAAAATCAATAAATTCTTTTACAGTGTAGAAGCACTGGTGCAGGAGGTAGTTTTTAACCGCGGATTTGAAGATATTCAATTTCATAATATCTTTTATATTCTTGGGCAGGGAATTATATAGAACGATTCCCGAATGGTATGGTCCCTTTTGGCAAAGAGTGGTTGACACTCTAGGGCGATGAATATTACTACTATTGCGTGTATAGTGTTCGTGAACGAGACTGTTTCGTATAAAGCAAGGGTGGCACTTCAGTAATTCGGACTTAACAAACACGACTGTTTCATAAATATAAATGCAGGGAAGTGTTAATATATTTAATTCCTTGAATAAAGGTTTACAAGAGTTTCGGGGGTGAGATTTACAAATTATCCGAACTATCCTCTTCTGAATTCTGAAAGTTTGAATACTCTGACCGGAATTACCCCAGAAGGTAATGCCGTAACGTAAATGGGAGTAAACGTTTGCAAAATATACGCAACGGGAAATACGTGGACTAACTGCGTTAACTAAGATTCGGAATGCGTAACACAATTTGCTTAATTGGGAATTAAGATTGTCAATGTGACAATTCCATTTGAGGTTGTCTTGAATATGGAGACCTAAGAATTTTGTATTTGTAACAGTTTTTAATTGTGTTCCGTTTAAAGAAAGAGAAACCTGGGGTAAAGATTTTGTGATACTATTGTGAAATGACATAGACACTGTTTTGTCAGTGTTTACAATGAGACGATTTGCATGGAACCAAGTCGAAAGGTTAGACAAAACTTTTTGAGCATTGGCGTGTTTACATAGTAAATTAGTGTCATCAGCAAAAAGAACCATTTTGCAATCTGATGTGGATGATGACATGTCGTTCACATACAATAAAAAGAGTATAGGGCCGAGAATTGATCCTTGGGGTACTCCGCAAGTAAGTGGCTTTGTTTCTGAAAGACAACGCTCAAGTATTTTATTTTTAGTATAGGATATTTCTACTTGTTGATATCTATCTTTTAAATAAGAAGTTAGCCATTGATGTGGAAGTCCACGAATGCCTAAAGAATGCAATTTGGTAAGGAGAATTCCGTGATCGATGACATCGAATGCTTTGGATAAGTCAAGAAAAACACCCTGAGGATTTTCTCCACTGTCTAGAGATGTGGTAACATCGTTTAAGAAGGAAAATATGGCGCTTGTAGTGGAAAAGGATTTCCTAAAACCGTGTTGATCGTCAGAGAGAATGTTATATTTTGATAAAAAATCTAGAAGACGCTTATAGAACAATTTTTCTAGGATTTTTGAGAAAGTGGGTAGTAGAGATATTGGTCGGTAATTTCCAATATTAAGTTTGTTTCCTTTCTTGTGTAAAGGTTTCACTTTAGCTCTCTTAAATATATTGGGAAACACCCCTTCCGATAAAGAACTATTAAAAATATTTACGAGTGGATTTAATATAGCGTGGGACGAAGATTTAACAATAAACTCAGGTATATCATCTATGCCTCGTGAAAATTTGTTTTTTAAGGAGCTGATGATTCCCATGACTTCACTGGCGTTAGTTTCGGAAGTGAACATAGAATTGGGTATGTGGGTGGTAATAATTGGAGGACATTGATTTGGATATATTGAGTTCGTTATTTTACCAACTTCTGAGAAGTGAGAATTAAACAAACTTGCGATGTCCTGAGGATTTGACACGATCTTGCCATCGTTTAGTAAAGAAACATTTTCTTCGCGATTTTCAGAAGTTGACATGTAATTGTTAACAAGTTAATTGTTAACAAGAGAAGAGCCTATTAAGTTGCGGAGTGTAAGTCCGTATGCGTGTGCTCGCACTTGTGCTCATTGTGGGCGCAAAGCACTATTCATTGTTTTTTAAACCGCGCTTGCTCGCAAATGATGCTTCGGAGGAAAAAACGTATCAGAACCTTTTTTGTGAGCAATTTCATAATCTATACAATTCATTCTAGCTGTTTTTACGATAAAACGCATCGTTGAGAGATATTCTCGAAAAACCGTTTTAAGTGACCTTTGACCTCGAATAAAATTTTTGCACTAGTCGGATCACTGAGAACTTTTGACATTTCATTTGAAATGATGACCTTATGATTTGTACCAAATTTCATCTCTATGCGAATTTTTGTCGAACTTCGTATCTTTTCTATTTTTCCTGGGTTATTTATAGAGAATGTATAAGGGAATTGTTATCGGTCAAAAAGAGAGAGAGAGAGATCTCTTTGGAACTTAACGAATTGGTTCCAAGAGAGTTTATTTTCAAATTTTGGTGATGTCCAATGTCGTGATGTCCAATGAGTGTTAAGAATTTTGTTCCCCCGATAACTCATGAACAAATCGTTGCATCGAAACCAAAATTGAGATTTGACTTGGAGTGCATTGGGAATAGAAGCCAAATTCTGGACAGGTCATACCAACTTCATTTACACACCGCATTCCACTTCCTGTTTCTTAAAATTCAATATTTTGAAAATATGAATAAAATTATTTTATTGTAATAATAATAAATTTATTGTCAAAAAAGCAGTACAAAGGGCTCTAATGACCTTGACGTTGACGAGCCCTAAAGCTCCAAGAAAAAAAGAAGTACAAACCGTATGATCACGTGGAAGACAATAAACTAATTTCCATTCAGTTGTTCTGCGTACATTGTTCCGCTAATTCTGCGCACAGATTACTAACCCGTATTTCTGTCCGTATTTGATAATTATAATGTATATTATGATTTCTATTTTAGAAGTGTTTTCCTATTTCCTTATATTTTTCTTGTATTGTAAGGTGTTTAGTGCTATGTCCTTTTTGTTATGAATTATGATTGGAAAGTTGAGTGGGGCAAATTCCAGATATTTTACTATATTCCAGAAAGTAGTCTCTATGGCAAAGTCTCTTGCTATGTCTCTGCAGAATTTCTCGTTTGAGAATTTTTGGTCGTTTTGAAATGAAGAGGAACAAAGCACATTCATTCCTTTCCTTTCTTAAATACTTTTTCTGAAAAACGAAGAAACAATGTTTTCGAGATGTCTTTGAATTCGCCGCTTTTGAAACGAGCATTAGGACACTGCGTTAGAATCGTTGAATGCGAGCAATTTTCGGCATTTTATTTTTCATTTTTTGTAGTATTTGAATGTGCCTGGTAGAGGGTTGCCGTCGTTGCTTTCCTTGCAGTCTCATAACTTTGTGTATTTCTCAGAAAAAGTTTTGCTGCCATTAGCGTTTCCATTCGTTCCACATATTTTGGTGTAGTGATTAGGGTGATATAATGATAAGTCGGCAAAGGAGAAATATTGAGCCAAGAGTTTGATGGGAAGTGTAACATCAGAGCCAAGACATTCTATGGGTTTGTGAATTGTATTTTTACGCCTTTCAGAGTCATTAAGGTGCTCAACCGGAGGCCGCAAGAGGAGGAAAGGTGGCGGGTGACAACCCTCAGCCTCTTCAATGATTGTGTTATTGTTTGACCGTACCCTTCTCTTCCGGGTGTGACCTTTCCCTTTGTTTTATACTATTTCTGGGAAAGTACATTTGTTCGTCATATCTTATCGGGGCGAGGCACCTTATGGAATGTAAGTTGTATTATGCTATTTCTGTGAAAGGGACTTGCTCGCCATGTGTACCGAGGCGAGGCCGGTAAAAACCCTAAGGAAGGAATGTTAAGACGTTGTGAATGAAGTACCTTCACCAACTGCAGAGACAATGACGGACTCAAGTGAAGAGTACGTTCAACACCTAGCGTGGATCGGCCGCGGCGCCCTCGCGAGATCATTGCGTTCCCAGGAAAGCTGAGGGGTGAACAAGATGATTGGATTGCACGTTGTGGCAGCGAAGGCGTGGTTACTTGCTGGTCTTCCTCTTCTGTATATATTGGAAGGACTGAGGGTCCTCGAAGATTTTTACGGGTGGGTTGAGTCCGCAGGTTACTTGAGATGTGACCTGGCTAGTATTGGTCGCCAGACCACTTAAGAATTACTGAGGTAATTTAAATACACTTGCTACTAGTTGCGAGTGACGTAACTTGTAACAGTTAGTTATTCCGGAAAGCAACTTGTAATTTTGGAGGTTCAGATAATCTAGGTGGATTTCCGAATTAATTGTTAACATCTGTATTCATATCTGTGTGTAATTGATGCTTTCTGATAGCATTACCTGTGTAATGACAAATTTATACTAGTATTGATAATTTTGAGAGTTTATGCAAGTTTGTAAATACTCAGATTTCTATTTAATTGTATTAAATCATTAACCATCGTTATTACATATGTGTTTAATTGCCCGGGAAACCGAGCTGGTGGCAGCGGACTATCTACCATAAGGGTTGTGGTATATATGTGAATACCGCTTCTTCCCAAAAGAACTCACACTGCATCTGGGCTTGTAGTGTGTGGTTACAGGAAGATGTAACCGATGTTTGAAGGGATACGTTACGATTCTGAACGTAAATGGACTGAAGATGCTGAAGGCAAGGGTACCGCTGGATGTAGGTTTTGAACGAATCTACTGAAGGTATCTGTGAGAAAATCCATAGGGATTCCATTCATTTGAAATGACGTGTAGTAATGAATGACCCAGAGTAAAAGAAGGTGGACTTCAATCAACATTAAAGCAAATAGCGTTACAAGATATGAAATAAAGAGTAATGAGGTATCAGTATCCCTTATTGATGATATATACTATGTACTGAATAGATGAGGATAAGAGAATCTACTATTTTCTAATTGTTAAATTGTACTATTGGTTGTAATACATACTTTGTTTGTGAAGAATAGAATCTAGTGTGTTACAGAGTTATTTTCATATTGATTTTTCCTTGGGAGCATACAAATCCCTGATGATACGAAAGTTGATTAATATAATTAACATATTAAAATTTTAATCCGATCACGTTAGTCGAGAATATGCTGTGAATAAAAGAATTCGGTCAATAGATTTGAGAACAGAAAAAAATTACTACGGAATTCACAAAGGAAAACTTGTGACGGAATATTGATCGGCAAGAAATTTCACACCGCAGGGGGAATGTCGTGCTGGAAAAATGCCAATTGTGCGAATGCAGGTTACCCAGGACAGTGCCAGGGCAGAGGGTTTTATAATGTCAAACGAACAATAAATGGTATACTCCAGAAGGTTTCCAATATTTTTTGTTCGCAAATACTTATAATTAGGAATGTATTAGTCAATTTTTCAAGATAAAGAAATTAATAACCCACACTTGCACGAATACAGGCGTAAGAAAAGGGGATGAATTACATATTACAATTACCCCTTTTACAGGCGAATGTTCAAATTTTAAAAAATACCAATAAACCACTCCACTATAAACATAAACATGAAGGAAGTAATATACCATATACCACTATAAAAAATAATGTAATGAAATGAGAGTAATAAGAAATTAGATGAAAAAAATGCTTTCATGTTATAATAAGCAAGGATTTGGATCGATCCATGTCCGAAACCGAAACACTATTTTTTCATTCTCATTCTAAAATATACAATTGATACATTTTAATATTAGTTTCTTAATAGAAATTTTTACTGAAATTAATAATGTTAACATTAGTTTAACGTAAAATCGTTAGTTTGCTGCTTCTACTTCTGTGGTGCTACAGCCAGCAGTCGGATCTTTGCCTTCCACTCCAATCCCTCCTGCACTCTTCTACGTCTTCCTAATTGTCTGTTAATAGAGAGTTTTTGCATAACATACACGCTTCCTAACGTATACATTAGGTTGATGACTCTAACCGCGTAACGTACATGGTGCAATCGATCAATTTTACATAGCATACCTTCGAATCAAATCATAATAGAAATTGTAAACCCAAACAAACTATTTCTATGCAAGTCTACACAATTAAACTGTACTGTGAGTACATCAGAACGTGCTCATACGGCAACAACCAACAAATCTCTCGCACACACTCTCAGATATCAACAAAACCTCAAATCTAGACCAGAATCCGCCATGACCTCGCTCACTAACGTACCAGTAACATCATCCGCAAACAGAGGCGTCGTAATGTACTACGCTAGGAGAGTTTGTGTACCACTAACTTCCCATTGTACATGACCAACCGTCTCGTCTCCGTTGCCGCACATATACTCGTATGTCTTGTCTGCAATCTTCCCTATCCTTGCTATATTTTGACCTTATTCGCTTAGTAAGGTCAGCTTATTCGCCATGCGCCATTTTCATGATTTGGTCCAAACAAAAGTTCAAACACTTTTCCTTTCGCGCCGTCTACGGCCAGATGAAAATTGCGTCGAACCGAGATTCGAACCCGACTCGACGGGTTGGGTGAATGTTGTGTACGGGCTTCGGGAGTCGGGGCGGGTGGTGTAGCGGTCGCACCCCTGCGGTCACAGCGGGAGGTCACGGGTTTTAAGTCCCAGTCCGTCTCAATTTTCACCTGGCCGTAGACGATGCAAACTTCTCTCGTCGAGTAGGTACTCGGAAGTTGTCAGTTGAGAAACTTTTCATTCAAACATAATATCTTATAAATCGTTCAGACTATAATAATGTTTTAAGTTGTTATTTTTTATTGTAATGATTGTAGTGATAAATGATTGGGTATGTTGCAGCGACATTGGCCCTGACGCTGGATCAGTTGGGAGGCAAAGTGCTGACCGACCTGGAAGGCAACCCTCCGCTGTGGGTGACGCGTCGACGCCAGCGTGGCGCCGAAGAAGTGTACGTGAACAACGCTCTCGTCTTGCCCAATCGCTCCAACTTCGTGACGCAGAACGCGCGTGGGCGTCAGCAAGTGCTGCACGTGGTAGACGAAGTGTTGGCGCCCGTCACGGCCACTGCGACCGCCCCGTCGCACCTGCAGATCAACAACCCCGACGCCTTCCTGTTCCTCAATCAGAGCGAGAACATCGATATCGGCAAACATCGCGTCAGGTGGGTGTATTTATGACTGGGTAGTTCTCATTTAAGAGTGCCGAAATACGTTCCTCTTACGTAAAGAGAACAATTCGCAGCTTCCTGGCATGAGATAGTTAGAATTTGAAATAATTCGTTTAAGAAAATAATATATGGCGTGCAGATATTTCAGTAGTTCTGTGTTCCAACATGGTTATCAAAGCATAAATTCACTTTGCTATAGCATGTCTCATTACCAAAAAGGTATAAAACTATTATTATTTTTCTGTGTTACCCGTGATTTTCCTTGAGGGAGACTTACTTTCAAATAAAAAAAGGTTTTGTCAATAATTTAGTCCCAAATACGATTGAAGAACAAGAGAAACAAGTAAAAATTCTAGCATTATTAGGTTTTTGTCTGTTAAGGAAATCACAGAATAATATTCCAAAAGCAGAATATTTTCCTTGCTGTCGGAAATTGTTTAAAATTTAGGTATGTATCAGGAATAAATAAAAAAGTTTTAATAATTTTGAACAAGTAACAAAACACGATTTTCATTCCTTTTTGCAGTGGAAAGTAATGTGAATTTCTTGCACTTTTCTCATTGTTTTGTACCGCAAGAAGATACTCCGCTGGTTACCACGTTTTAGTGATAAATTCTTATTCTCAGACCGCAAGTCATGATTTGAAATAATAACCGTACCCAGAACCCGGTATTTTATTTTGTTATTAAGTGTTTTTACTTGTGGTCTTCTTAAATGAGAATCACCCGACTCATTCAGTATGTTAAAGCATCCAAGCATTAGTTTTAGTAGGGGACTAGAGACTGTGTGAATAATCGATTCTCACGAAATAATAATAGTGTTTAAATATTCCCTGAGAAAGGTTTTTGACAAATCATCGACATTTAGTTCCAAAGAAAGTCAAGGGAAAGATTGGTTCAATAGGTCGTTTCTTTTTTATTTCACTCAAATTATGAACGCTCTCTTGGCCATTCCATCTTTCTTTGATAACTTTCTTAAGAAGGATAGTTATGATAACCTTTATACAACCTCATTGTAATTCGCTAATATGCCTTTTTAGCTCACCTTAATGATATTAACACATTTTAGAGCCTTCGGAAGTAGAATCTTAAATGTCTAGGTGGTTTTATTTTATTATTGTATTAGATTATTTCAATTTTCTTTTGTCACCCCTACATATCTTTATTTTCTTAATTTTTCTTTTATTACTATTTTTGTAATTATTGTTATATTGCGCACAATTTTAAGTAACCCGATGTTTCTTGAATGTTTATAACCTAATAATGATTAATGTTTGACGAAATAATTTCGCAGTAAGATCTTTTTAGAATGCGAGACAAATGTATCTAATCATTTCACACGGCTAATATGTTCCACATAAATCTTCGGTATACACTTCACGGTCAACAAAAATTACGTCTACCAAACAGGACGCTAACAGTCTTCAATATTTAACTGAAGAGCGACTGAAACACACGATAGTTTATCATCCACAGTGTAAATTAGCACCATTCAGGGTCATAATTCGTCCAAGATGTAAGATGTTCCCAATAATATAAATATGAATTTTGAGCAAATTGTCAGTTCCCAGAGCGGGAATCGAAAAAAAATATGACATTTTAATTTCCCAGTTACGATGCTGCATCACGTTGTCAAGGATAAATTATATGGCAATAGCGCTACGCAGCAACTGTGCTTTTATGTGCTAGTGAAATTCAGAGCTCATGAAATGCTTGTTTGATCTCATACACGCACTGTACTTGTCAGAAATGACATTTATTCTGATTGAATTTTTTATAGCGTGTCTTCATGGATCGGTGTACATTATTTTCTGAGTTCAAATTCAATTACATGAGCTTTAGATAGAAATTGAAAATGATAATAGATACAAGCGTTGTTTTGTTATTCGTACATCATATAAACGTATTTTACTTATTTTTCGTAATGAGAGATAGTGGAAGAAGGAAATTGCTGACCAAGGGAAGAAAATTCTTAAATACCTGAATTCTATAGGAGATTGGGCGTGGTTCCAAAATGGGTATCTTGTATTTCCGAATGGACTATCCATTACACGCACCCTAGAAGGAAGGGAAGCTTTTTGATATCGTTATACTGCATTACTGCAGTGAAGGGGATGTTAGCCTTTTCAAAAAAACAACAAAAACATTTCTTTGTGTAGGAGGGAGGTTTGGAGGGGCTGGTGTTAAATAATGATTAGTAGTTTCGAAATACCGTTAAGGACGGAGTTAAAATGTTATTTTTTCTTTACGTAATATAAAAACGGACCCGACCTTGGCTTCAAACACGATGCGTTTCTGACACGTGCTCTA
The DNA here is from genome assembly GCA_002313205.1 of Laupala kohalensis. Classification (NCBI taxonomy): domain Eukaryota; kingdom Metazoa; phylum Arthropoda; class Insecta; order Orthoptera; family Trigonidiidae; genus Laupala; species Laupala kohalensis. Next base: position 1,424,019 of record NNCF01126744.1, on the reverse strand, counting down.
TTGACACTACATGAAAATTCTTGCAAAACTTCTACCGGAACTTAAAATTAAGTTGTAGAACTATTGAGATCTACTATTTTTATCTGAAAGTCTAAAATCTGGCAGAACGTTGTTCAATATATTAACTTGCCTATTAAGGGTCGTTAAATTTCTTAACGTAAAAGAGAGTTGCGTCAAAATTTCTTCTCGGAGGTACTCAGGAGCATTACAATTTTATTTTATAATTTTGAGAAAATTAGTTATTCATGTGTTCCCATGACAGTTTGGATCACATGATTTTCATCTCACGTTCACCCTCTGGAATGTTACAAAGTATTCATTGTATATTCAGTTCATATAACCAATCGATACCTACAGACAGCTGGTTTTAGGGGAAATGAAGTACGCACTAATTGTGATCTTTGACGATGTGTTACCTCCAGTTGAGTTTATTGATTGTTGTTACTGCTACACGATGAGGTTGCAGTTTTAATAGTTGTCATTGTGATTCCAGGAAATTTCTTAATCTGGAATAATCAAAATATTGGTCCGATTCGACTAAACAAAGATCAAACTTTCCCTTTCATCAGATTCTTCGAGGTACACGAAAAGTCACGGAAGTTCCGCGATTACTCGCCACGCTGAGGAAGAGATGATGTGTCCACTATCACGGTCCGGTCAATTGGACCCGCGGGAGAGATCCGGTTACCGTTTTGCAGAAGGCTGAGTAGACTTGACAGACAGACATACAATTATTTTAATACTTTCACATTATGATATAGGGTCGGGTCCAAGAAAGATTTCTAGCTTCGTGTCGTTACGATTTTTAGCTACGACCATGGAGTACCTCTGAGCCCATTGTTGCATGGTCTCTTTTTGATAAAACTGAAGTTTTTATTTTTTATTTTTTACCTAATTCAAATCTTTGGAATAAGAACAACTTCATTTAAACTTTCAATGTCAGGCAATTTTTGTACCTTTTTTCTTTTTGTTTAAATAATACATGTAAATTTGTCACTAAACGTTCTTTGTGTGAATATTTCTCTGTTGTACCGCTCTGGCCTTTCGACGGTATTTCTTTCACCGGTAATGATTTTGAAAGTATTACGAATACACCCTTTTTTTATAAATGACATGTGGTGTCTACTGGTACAATATTTATTCAAAAGAAAGTACTTTCGCCAGCTTAACTGGCATCTTCAATCCAAGATTTTGAAAATTATTTGATTGGAAAATAATTAAGAATATAATAAAGTTTTAAAATGTATTCTAAACAGAGCAATATCAAGCAATACAACCTCTACTATCCTTCTAGAATAGGATTCATATTTTCACTCGGATATGCTACTTCCATGTTAATATGTATTTTACTATTCCTGTGTTGGGAGTACACATCATTACTAAATCGTCCGTGCCTCGATGACGTGTTCTTCAGGTCCTTCCGCCAGCGCGTGTTCATCAACAAAAAGGACAGCGTGTTCCGCACAGAAGGCAAGTTCACGTTCTTCGTACCGGTGGATGAAGGCTTCAAACCGCCCACGCGCACCGAGAAGATCGACCAGAAAGTGATCGACGGCCACATAGTGCCAGGCCACGCTCTCTTCACGCGCCCCACCCCTGCCGGCCAGCCGTACATCACTCTCGCCAACTCAGACATGCTTCGCGTCAACGTTTCCTTCACTAAAGAAGCTGACGGCAAAAGTGAGTAAATGTTTTTGTTACGCGTAGGAAAGACCGCACTCGCGTACGCAAGCTGAGCAACGCACTCAGCGTCAAGATTCAAACCAGTGGGAGAACTAGAACTACTTTTGTTTGATAGATGAGTTCGATAGATGTTCTTTCATGAGTTTCAATCTGGTCGCGTCGCGAGTCTCACCAAGAAATAGAAATGAATAAAAATTGTTTCTAATCTTGCTTCTTACTTCCCTAACTGAACTGCATACTTTAAGTAGTTAAGTGTCTACCTGATATTTTCAAGGGTGATAAAAATACTTCAAAAAAGTGTTTCAAAATGTTTTGTCGGAATAATTCGAAGATGTTTTAAACGCCTTAGTATAAAATGTTTTCTGTATTTTTCAATTTCCGTTTTGTTCCTAAATGACGAGTTAAAATTGACGTCGTGCCTGCAATAATGTCTTTTTGCACAGGGAATGCCAAAATAGCTAGTGCAAACCAAACAATACCTTGTCAACTTCGGTCCCAGTGCGGTTTATGACTTACAATTAGCATATTTCGCTTACGTGATGTCTCACTGTCCATTGTTTTGAAAAGTTCGTGCGAGGACCCTGGTACGCTCTAGTATGTCGACTACGTCATTAGACTTACTCAGTCATTTTCATGACCAACATAATCTAATCGACTCCTTCAATTTTATAACTTCGAAAAACGACCCCACTCGCCTCTCCAGCTCATCTCAAACATTGCTAGATTAGATTATACAATGAAATAACGTATTCTTCTCAAGTGTTCAACGCGGGATACAGTGATCAAGTATTGACTTTCGTAGTGTTTGTTAATGGGAAATGTAGGGCGCTGTTGAAGCTTATCTACATGGAGCGATTGGAGGTACGAGTTGAGTAGAAGGCTTTTGTTAGTAGGTGGGTCGCATACTGGTCGCATAGCTGGGTGAACCAATAACTTGGCCCAAGTGGAGGGGTTAGTAGGAGTTGTTAGTAATAGTTAGTTATTGATACTAGGAGGAGGTGGATAGAAGGAGGGTTCACATTTCTTTAGACTCAGAATTTTCAGTAGTCACATTAATGTAGCTACAAACTTTTTCTGGCACCACCAGGAACTGAACTCCAGATGACTTGGTTATGAGCTAGAACGCTACCACCTGAGCCATGGAGGGACTAGTAAATAGAAACTAAACCCACTTAAAATCCTTTACAAGTTTTCTAAACAGTATAACAACTAAAATTTATCCTTACTTATGAATTATTTGAGCAAGGAAACTTAGAAAGATGTTTAGAATTGCCTAAACACTGACAATAAATTTAATGTATTTTTTTTCCTCAATATTACTGAAATATTGCAACTAGCTTTCCCATAAAACACTAGTTAATTAACACCAAGACATAATAGATGGATCACCCAAGGGATAAGAATTTCTTCCAAAAGCAAGCGCTGTTTATATTATTTTTCAAAACTCTACAACCAATCACCCAAATTAAATGATATTTTCATAAAAATAAGACTTTTCTTCAAAAAGTAGACTACACAGCTAAAGTTATGGAAAATGACAGGTAGATACTAAAATCGAACAGCTGGACGAAAACCGTGAGGAATATTGTTAAAAATTACATGTCACATCTGAAAATCACGAAGAAAACTTTCCTCTACTAAACAATGACAAAATTTTAAATGAATTTGTTGGTATTCTGTTGATATTATAACATGTAGCTAATTTTATATTTTTATCTAAGGAGTGTGCTGAAATTTTCAATCTGCCTCTGCCCGAGGGCTCTTGATTGGAATTGATGGGATGGTCCCTTGCTTGCTTCCGGAGAGTTAATTTGTATTTTGTCCTCCATGTGGTCTTGGACAGTTTGGAACTAATTTTTTAATACTAAATATTATTACTAAAAAATATTTGGCATGCCTGTAAATTTTGGATAAAACAAAGAACAAAATGGATGCATAAACGAGATATTCTTATCAACCAATGATGAGTTACATGAATGAATTTTAGGTAATAAAAAGGAACCAATAGATGAGAGAATCTCAGGGCAGTCTCTTGTGTGACATGAGGAAACCTCTTCCAAGCTGGGACCTTTTGTGTGTCTGCTCCAGAATTGTTTAGTTCTTACCCTGCTCTGAAAAAGATACTCACCAGAGTATTGTATTTTTTTTATTTATCTTCTTTAGGGTAAGCATGACTTGATTTGTGTGCTTTAACTATCTTGTTTCATGACAACCTGGGTTTGAAGTACTGACAGCTGTGACATTGTGGTAGCATCTTTGCTCCCTACGTTTGGCCAAACTGGGTGAGGTTTCAAGCTGGTATTTCTCTCACCTACTCCAAACACAACTACTCAGTACCTTACATTCACCGGCAAAACCTAACATATTTCCTTCTCAATTCCTTCACCAATAATGTAGTTATATGGAAGAGTATAAAAATAATATATGAATAAAATAATAATAAATTGTTATGTTTAAGCATAGGGAAAAGATTTTACTAGGTCAATATAACTAAAATATAAAAAAATTATTACCCAGATTGTCGCAAATTAAGAATCCAATTTTACTAAAAAAATATATGACTTTTTCTGTGTGTAAAGAGAATAATGAAGAAAATGGGATAAAGCAGACGTGACATTCATTTAACGCATTCAACATTTGAAGCAAGATTGGGAGAAGTACTTTAATATGGTTTACAAACCATGATACATTTGTTTGTTATTTTATTTATTTATTTATTGATATTGATAAAAGAATATGAAGTTGGATGAATATTACAACTGAACCAACTTCATCACGTGAAAGTAATGTGATAAAACTCATATTAGAAACAAATCATTGTTTTCGTACAGAAACTTCTATTTGATATTGCAAATAATATTTTTTTATGTTATGTAATACATTCTAAGAATTATCATCAATATTTAATAATGACACTAATGATTAATAGTTGACATTTGACTAGCGTCTGAATCAGCTTTGAATTAAAATAAGTTCATAATTCCACCATGCGTTTCATAACCTGCGAATGTTTCAACTCTAAACATATCTGTACAGGTCAACCATGTGCTGCTCATTTTGCTTAGAATACAATGAATGCGGAATGAAATTCTCACCCACCTTACAATAAGCAGTTAACGTCTCTGGAACAAGACCTAATCACAGAATATACCTTGTATAATATAAAATCTTATATAATACCTTATATAATTGTAGTTCCAATAGGATCACTGTTTGTTTTTTTAATTAATAAATATAAATTTATTGTCAAAAAAGCAGTTCCAAACTGCAATTGTTAAATCTAAAATTTGAATATAATTTATCAATGCTTTCTGCTATATGTTAGGTTCAACCATACATAAAAAATTGTATGTAATATTTGGTTTTAAGAATCCCTCTCACTTATACCAGAATCAAAAACTTCATTTTCAGGATATGTATCATTTGAATTTTGAAAGATACAGTGATAAAATGCATCTTATGAAATGTGGTTCCTTCTTTCTGAACTTTTTGTACTTACTAACTCGAAATTACATTATAGCAATGGTAAATTAACCTTTATAACATGGATTCTAAAATGTCTTTTTTGGCTCATTCACAGTTTATGTGAAGAGTGACACCATCTTGGGTGACCAGAACCATGGCAATGGCGTTGTTCTGGCAGAGATTGTAATGCCCAACATCCCGGTGAAGAATGGAGTGGTGCATCTTATCCAGCGGCCGCTCATGGTCGTGGACAACACAGTGAAGCAGTTCCTTGAGGTCAGTTCGGGGCCCAGACCCCCTACCCCAGACCGAAGGGGGTTTCACCGCCTTCCCCTGAAGGCGATCCCTTTGCTGTTCTACTCTTAGCCCCTGTCCTAGCCCTTGTGGTGCCCTCCGTCTCGCCCTGCCTGCTGCGTCTTGCCCGCCTGCCAGCCCTTCTGCCCGCGACACTATCGATGACGGATAATAGAAATGTTGCCATCATTCCTTTGAAAGTGGATGGTCAGGCGAGTGTGGTTCATTACTTCAAAACTTTCGGAGGTGGGTTTTCAAAAACGCACCCTAGATATCCATAAAAGAAATGAATCATACTTTCTTGTCATCTGAGCTACATGAAACTCTAGAATTTGGACAGTTGGCATGTCATGATGTGTTTCAGATTGTGTATTAATAGGCTTTTTGAAAGAATCATGGTGTTTTCTGTCCAGATTAAGAAAATATTCATGTGTTGTATTGTAGCTTGTCGAGTTTCATGGATCATGCGATGGTTTGGGAATGGTTGCAGGACATTGCATTTATTCGATTCCTTCATTTCACATCCTCCAATTAAAGATCTGATTGAGATTAATAAATGATAAATATAGAGCAAAAAACAGAAACCTTTGTCACAACTGTTAGCACAATATATTACTTTGAAGAATTTGGCACTACCATGGTTCAGCCACTCAGCCACTCACTTTGTTTGATATAAAATTATTGGTGCTTTTATTTGTTGGATGTTAATAACAACTAACATACTGATTTGTATGATTTGTCTTTTGATTGGTTAACTAACAATGTATACTTGTATGAAAATTCTGATCATGTCTACCTTACAGAAATGTTACTGTGAAGATGTTTTTAATGTTTCATATTTTTAAGATATAAACATTTTTACTTCTATAATTTCTTTTAGATTTAAGCAATTTTATGATTATTTTATCCTTATTTGTTTTCATATTTTAGGATTTATGCAGGTGTAATCACTAAAAATGAAAGCACGTGTGAATACTAAAACATTGTGAACCTAAGTCAAGTTTTTGTGTTATTTTTATGCTCATTTAATTTGTTTTGCTTTTAATGGTTTCATTAGTTTGTTTAAACATTTTGAGGTAATTAAAATTGCAGGTATAATTAGAACATTTTTGTAAGGAAATGACAATTAAATGATATTTATTCCATTGTAAAACCTCAATCAGAAGAAGACGACTTTAGGTAGAGGACTTTTTGTTATGTGGGGGGAGGGTTATTAAATTCAACAATAATTTCAAGTTGATCAACACCATAACTATAAACAGGTCTTAAAATTGGTGGCTGTGATAAATGTACCCTGCTTGTATGTATTACAAACTGGAAGCTTACAGCTCTGAGACAAATGCATTATAGTTCATTAGTATATATATATATATATATATTTTTTTATGAAGGCTAAATAAATATATTTTTCTTGTGATAGTGTTTTTTTCTATTGAAAGACCACTGTCATTTTTTTCTTTTCTTTTCCATTCTTCTTATATTTTTTACATTTTTTATTTCATAAGCTTGCCAAGTTTTTTACTGGAAATATCGAATAATCTTATTCAGTGTGCTAATGTTGCTTTTGTTAGAAAGCAGTCCTATAACAGATCTTCAAATGAACAGTTTCTTCAGGAAAACTAATATCCCTATTTGTATCTTCATTCTACCTAGAAATCGTAGATATAACTTGAAATGTTTTTTATATCATCTGTAAATCAGGTAATGGAATTAAAACGAAATCATATTTATGAGGAACTATTACAATTTCTATCATAACCCAGAAAATAAAAGATGAGCTTGATATCTTGTATCAGTGGTAATACTGCTGCAAATGTCTGATGTCAGCCAAGGGTGACTGGGCTATTGCACCTCTGATGATGATAAACTTGTTCCTGACTATATACTATTCTTACAGTCAGATATTGGATTGTTGTCCCATTCTTTCTATACTGTTGTAGAGGTATCAATGACATATTTCTCTCTGGATTTTCCTTTTGATTGAGCATATTTTTCAGAATTGTTCTACTGTTTCTTTTACAATTGTGATTGTATAGTATCGAAAAGTACTGTTATATGTACTGTGATGATGCTGCTGTTTGATAAATGATTGAGTCCTGTCTTATATTATCAACCTTGATTATACTTTGGTTCTTTCTCTTTAACTGGTTGTAGTAGGAAACGTTTCATGTTTTTTCTTAGATTGATGTAAGAATATTTCTTTTGAATTTGAAAGTATTGTAATTAACACATTTATTCGTAGCCTGGAAAAATTAAAGGAGAAAATCTTCTGGCATTTGATTTGATTCATGATCATGAAAAAATTTACTTTCACGTAAGTTGTCATTGAAGTATCAAGTAGTTGCTAATGACATTGACATTGCCCAAGTTATGTATTTTATGTAAAACAAAAGTATTAGTTGAGTTGATTATACAGTATTCTAATAAAATAAAGAAGCACATTAGTCTCACTAGCATGACATCTCTGCCACATCTTTTTTCACAATGACATCAGAAAAAAAATGAGTAGAGCTCCATGATCTATTATTTTCAATGTTGTACTGATGTGTTTAGAGAGGAAGAAGGGGAGGATGTGTGTGAAAACAAGACTTGATAAATGAGATTTGTCATGCATATTATCATAGCAAGTTTTCTTTCTTTCCTTTTTTTTTTTTTCTTCTTATTCCTCCCTTTGGCAATAAATTATTTATTTATTTAAAAATGATGCCAACAATCTAGCATGTAGTGTAGAACATAAATGACTTGCTAAAAGCAATAATCTACAAATTGCTTTTTCTATGCTCATGACTACTGAATGAGCATTGCTTCTTCCTTGCTTAGTTTTCAGATAAATATATTTGAAATAAATAAAAATATTGGCACACATTTTTTGTTATTCACATGTTATTGGATGTTCTTTTTGCTAATACGGTTTGAGTGGGAATAAGTTGCCTTCAATTAATTATGTCTGAGGAGTTGTAGGCTTCTGAAAATGTCACTGTTAGAATAATTTGCAATTCTACCTCCTGTATTAGAATACCTTACAACTCTAGGACCATTTTTTAAATGCCTGTCTAGTGACATTGAGAAGGATTTATTTTCTGGCTGCCTGTAGGTTCTTAGATTTACTTCTTCATTTTATTACAGCTTTTTTTTAGATACAAACATTCAACATAATACATTTAGAGCAGTCAGTCAGTTTACAAAATCAGTCGATCTATCAATCAGCCAATGTATCATTCAGACAGTACAAAGCAAACTCCTTCTATACAGTGAGACAGTGCAGTTACTTGGCTCTCACTTACCAGCACTCAAAATGTACAGTCTGAAACAAATTCACATAAAGAACATTGCTTCTTTGCCATTTTTAACATGGTTATCCACCATTGAGGAATGATTCATCTGAAGAAAAAAAATTGTATTGAAAATTTGAATCAAAACAGTGTGTACCTATTTACAAAATGTGTACTACTGAAATTTAAGTATGTTTAACAATGCACGTAATTGTTTATTCATGTATATTTCTTCCTCAGTGGTGTGATTCAGTACATGCACATATCCGGGTGCTATGTGTGGTTACAGACAAGGCAACAGAGAAAGCTTATGTCAGGATTGCTATTCTTCTCTCCAATTTTCCAGAAACTTTATTGACCTGTCATATGAAAATGCATTGTTATGCTATCTCTTACTTGTGCCGTAAAAAGAAATTGAAATTGAAATGAAGTTTCTTTTTTTAGAGCTAACAATTTTTCCTTTTAGTGATGGAAGCAATTATTTTCAATTTATCTTGAAAAAAAAATTTATATTTCATGCCAATGGCTTTTCTTGGTCTAAATATTCTGGAGCATATACTTATCAAAATTGTTATGAGATACTTGTGAAAATTCTACTTTTTTGGTAAAAGAAGCAACAATTTTATCACTAAACAATTCTATAACTTCTTATTGATTATAAATTTATTGGACAATTTTAAGTTTTGTTTCTTAATTTAATGTTTATCTCTCTCTACTATTTTTATCATTAAATTTTAATCTCTAATTTTTTGTATTAATTCTTTTGTAGCATTACTGTTCATAGTGCATTCTTTGTTGCTTAATGGGTACCTACAGACACCTGTGTACTAATCACTTTTATTCTAGCACTACATATATCAGCATCATCAACTGTTACCATTTCAAGCACAATACAACTAAATAATTTTTTTTTCCTTTTCATATTTGGGTATCTTGACTATCCTCTGAAGTCATTCAAGGTAATCTGAATTTCCACATTTTTCCATATTTTTTCTTACTAATTCTTGCTAATTTCTGGTGTTCATTTACTTGCTTGTGATATGATGTAATTCATCATCTTATTACCTTGCTGTAGATGTTTACTAACAACATTGTTCTCATTACATATCATAATATATGTGTGTCCCTTGCAAGGTTACTTTAAATATTAATCAGTATGTGCTGTCTGTATCTGAGGTTTGTGTACATGTTATACCTTTTTTTCAATATTTGACTTGATCTTTTTTTCAATGTTGAATCATTTGTGTTTCATACCAGATACACACAGCACACAGGTATTTATGTGACAATTTAGTTTTATTGCATTAACACATCACCTCATTTCCTCAAAGAGAGTACTTTTAAATTATGAGACCGGCATAAGAAGTCCTTTGATTTCTGATAAAATTATAAATATATCAAATTGGTAGCAAAGAGATAAACACCATTTATTTACTCTGTAAAAGAAAACATATCTTGAGTGTGCTAGGACCAAATCCTGTTGATCCTTGCCAAATAGGCTGGCTAAATTTTTTATCTCAAAATACTCAAGACATCATGGACAAGTAATTTATCTCAGATACTCTTCAAATCAATTTAAAAAATGAATTTGTTTGCTAAAGATAATGAAATAACATTTAAAATTTCAACAATTTTGACAGAGTGATCACTACATTTCAAAGATGGGAATTACAGAAAATTATGTTTGATGGTTTTAATATCATTAAGTAGTATATATCCTTTACTTTTTCAATTAACCTCTTCAAAATCTGTTACACATTGTGAGATTGTATTCCCTTATTAATGTATATAACTTTAGGAACAATCTCTTTTATTCTTCATATATTCTTGGAAATGTTATCACAATAAATTTTTGGTTTATCTTCACTTGTTATTTTTCTTGTAAAGCTGTATTTAGTTCCTTTTTGGACTAAAGGTTTTAAATACAACCTTGTCAGTGTTTGTTATTATCAAATATGTCTTCCAAAAATCTGGGAATTTGCAACTGTATATTTCTTTTGTACCAAAGAGAGAATAAAGGACTTCTTAATTTGTCTCTGGCATAGTGTACCTTTCTCACAACCTATGTAATATATAATTGCAGAGAATCCTTTGTCAATGAAGATAAATTCTCTTCAAAATAAGATCTAACCTCTGCGCATTTCCCATTTATTTCTTGTTTAAAGATGCAACTAGATTGTTCATGCTGCTAAATGTAGATAATAGCTGAATTAATGCGAACTTTGTGTATATTCATAGAATTTCATTTTGTACATATATTTTTACTTTTGCTGCTTTATTTAAGCTGGAGTAGTATCTTCCTGTAAAAACCATGCAACGTGAAGCATATGAACTTATCATGAATTTCGTTTCTTTGCCATTAATCTGTGTTTCTTAAAGAAAAAAAGTCTCTTCTTTTAATGCATGTTGTACAAACATGCCACATAAGATTGCAGATTATGAAGAAATGGCTGGCCTTTTTGTGGAAGATTTTGAGATTAGAGAACTGCTTGAGGAGCTTTTTCAAACAAACCTGCTGTTAATTTTCGGACAATTCTTGAAAGACAAATTCAGAAATACTTCTATTTTTAAATTTCTTGTTGTATACATTCCTTTTTATTTTTAGTTTATTTGTTTTCTTTTCTTCTCTGTTTGGTAGCGATAGTTGTTTATTACAATAATAATTCTGTAATTGGTGACATTTTGGTTGACTTCAAAATAAAAGAAGTAAAATGGGGAGTTCTCACAACCAATTTATTTATTTACTAATTTATTTATTTTTTGTCCAAAACTGTTTTTGACAGTGTTGCTGTCATGCACTCCTACCCGCTCTCTCATAGCATAAAAGCAGAATCACTGAAGATGCTAGCAATGTTTTTGTTTGGGACAAAACGGTGTTGGACAAAATAAATCTGTTGGATGTGACAGCACATTCTTTTACTTCTTTTGTTGCAATTATTTTCAGCTTTCTTTCATTAAGAATAAGATGCTCAACAATGAGATTTGAGTGAATTGTTATATTATAAAAATAAATTGGTTTTCCTATATTCTTCTTGCAAAATGAGGCTGGCCCAAATGAGCATTTGCTCAAGATTTAGTTGTCTCTTGAATGTTATTTTAGTGAAAGTTATGAAAAATTTGTTTTTATCTCTCAAATAATGAAATAAATATTTAGTAACAAATTGTAAGATGTCTGGATAATTATAGCATCTCAAAAATAAACGAATCTATATATTGAACCATTGGCATGCATGAATTGTATATATAAGTGTGGCTGACATAAAGTGAACATTCATGATAATGTTCTAAGGCTGAATTTCTTATTATTTGTTCAAAAAATTGTCTGAAAATTTATGCTAAATATGCATGTTTTCAAATTATAACTGGAAATTCAATATTTGGTTTTTCCTCATTTTTCATTTTGCCGCCTGTCATTCATCCATTGGCCCTTATCCTCCAGAGATTTAATGTTCTTTTCCTTGAGCTATTGCACTTTAGAGTGGATTTTGTTAAGCTGTTTCACTTTGCAGAAGTTATTATCTAATGGTGTCGTCGATAATACCTACATTTGGGGGAATTCTGTTATATATTGTTTAATAAATATTGTGTTTTCAAATTTTACATGTTTTTTAAATTTTGAAAGAATATTGAAGATTTGAAGAGACATTGATGGCTTCTATGTTATAATGCACGAATGTGCTTTTAGCTTAAGTTTCCTGATAATTTCCGAAGGACGCTGGTAGTAATTACTTAGTTATTCTGTTTTGAACATGAATGCAGATTTAAAGTTATTGATATGTGCTCTTTATTATTATGTAGAAATATTTTATGAGACAATCATCAAAATGAAAGGGATTTCTGGACTCTACTTAAGAGAATTATGCTTTTTTAAATGCTTTCTCTGCATGGGTTATTTTGCACATTTATAAAACTAATTTTTAAAAGTAATCTTTGTTTTGTTATTCTACTTATTTTAGCACTTTGTGAGGCAGTGTTGTGTATTTTGTGTATGTCTAGAAAGTTTAAGTTTGTTATGCATGATATTAGTGCATGCGTTTTAGATTTGTGAATATTATTTCAATAACAATTGGGTCAATGTCTGTGTGCTTCGATCTGTTGGTGGTGAAGCTTCTTACTGTGTATTATTTGTAACCTGTGCGTTAACCCTGGATATTTCTTCTCTTTAATTAGTTGCTGTGTTCCCCTGGGTACTAAAATTGATTTTTAAACATATGTTGTGATAAAATATTTTACTATAGAATTACTCTTTCAAATTTCTTGTGTTTCAAAAATGGAAAACATTTACTCATGAACACAGTAGCTGGAGCATCATTGCAGGATGCCAAACAATCAGAACTCAATTGAATAATTGTAAATAAATTTTATATTCTGAGATTTTACTTAAGGAAGAGAGATGTAACAAAACACTTCCTGGGAACAACATTGATGTGGAAGATGAATGTGCTCCAGTAAAGGGAATTTATTTTTAGTATTTGTTGTTATAAAGCAGAAAATTAATTTCCACTTTTATCACTATACATAAGATAATCATAAATTTGCCTTTCAAAATCAAGTATGGTTTGGCATCCTTTTTCAGTTTCATTAAAGTCAGCACATAACCTTTCCCTGTACCTCTTCTAACAGAATGAAAAACTGTTTCAAATCAATATGCTGGTACAATATAAACAGTGTTAAAAACTATGCCATCTATTCTCATTCACATTTCTGATTTAGATATATTATGCATTTACTTTAACATCAGAAATAAGTCTGGCAGTGAAATAAAAGTATTTTACTCTAAAATAGATTTGGTAGTAAATTCTTAAGAGATGTTAAAGAAAATACATAATAATCTCTAACATAGGTTATTTTAATATAACTGGTTTACAAATTTGTGACTGATTGGTGTCTTTTTTTTTCAATGTAATTAATGTACTTCTTCCCTTGCTTTGCATGTGCTGTCGTATTGCGGGCTGCATGGTGTGACAAAAATAGGGCATTGTAAGTACTGAGACAAGTCCTCAAGTGAAACAAGTTAATAGTCGTTGTTGTTTTAGGATGGCTAACCTTAAAAGTTCGTTTTAGGATGGCTAACCTTAAAAGTTAGTTTTAGGATGGCTAAACTTAAAATATTAGTCTTTCACACCATGCCTTAAAGCCATTACAAAATATTTGATTTTATTGAATTATTAGTTTGTAATATTTATTCAATGAAGAAACTTTTTTTTCTCCAAAGTTTTTTTCTTGTTGAGTATACATTTTCAAAATTATAATAAAAGGAGAAAAGAAAAATGGAAAACATTTTTGGCTTGCTAAATTTGTATTATTTTTTATTTAGTTTAATATTATTCATACAGATCAAATAGATGTTTATTTATACCTAGCCAGTAAAAAACTTCAGTGCTAAGTAAAAAGATGGTATTAGTTGTTATTATAACAGTGGTAGCTGCCAGCAAAGATTTTCCAAATGGTTACAGGGTGGGGTTTTTTCTTTGATTTGTGTGTGCATTTAATTGTATTTTTTATTTTTTTAGCTACCACAAATGTGAGCTTCCTTTGTTTAAGACTTTGCTTGCTTTTGAATGAGATATCACCTTCATTCACATTTGTGAAAGATAGGTTTCCTTTTTGAACACCTGTCACATATTGGTAGAGTGTTTGTGTGTTGGTGGTCAAATAATCTTGGTTGGTACTAATATTTCTTATAGTTGGTTTGTTCAAGGGATATGTTACTCAGTATTGCTTCTTATTTTTTCTTTTTCTTGGTCTATTATTTCTAGCCTTTAATTTTTTTTATTACAAAGTATTTGGTCTCATGTGGGAAAGGGTGATAAGTTATGATACATCAGAAGTTTGAATTGTATTCAGTGCCTAGAACTGTGTAAGTAATAAAATTATCTGTGTGTTATATTCATGTATAAAAAACTTGGTACTGAAATATGGTCTGTATGTTTTCTTATTGAGGAAAGACGAATTATATATTATTTATTTTTCTTGGGTATTAATACATATTTACTAGGCAAATAATAAAAAATATACTTTTTCATCTTACAACCAATAAATTTCAAAACAATGTTTTATAGGAAATTGAATGACCCCAACCGAGGGACCTTATCCATAGAACCTAATAAAGTGCTGTGTAAAATGTGTAACTGTCTCACAATGGTTCTGACATTCGTCTTACATTTGAATCAATTGCAAATATCATTTTTCAAATCTTCGAACTAGAAAGAATATTCTGCTTGCATCATGCTTATAGCTTGTTGCTAAATTAATGGAATTGCCATCCTACAGCAACCGGCTGAACAGGGTCCAGAACTCTCATGGCTACATGGGGCAACTTGAGCTTAGATCGATGCCATCAGGCTCTCGGTTTATATATATAAGCGTCATTGTGCATCTTTGGAAAGTGTCAAGAGTGATATATTTAATTTGAAATAAAATGCTCAACTCGTGTACTATATGTAAGCTTTGGTAACTTGCTTCATCCTTTTTCCCCCTTTTATACTAAAAAAAGAAAGTATCCTTAAAATATTTACTTTCACTCTCTGTAAAAATATTAGTTTTTCAATTTATTTCACATTGTTTGTGGGTATTTGTAAATAAAGAAGGTACCTGTTCTTGTCGTGAATCAGTATGTAATAGAGATTTGAAAGAGACTTCGATCCACTTCGAGTGATTATGAAAAGGTGAGTGGGAGATTGTTCACACTTTTGCCCAGCATAGAGCTCTGGGCCCATTTGTAGAGTGTAGTTTCTAAAATTTTTATCTTTATTATTAATGTTCTGGTTGTCTTTTACATTTTTTATGCTACTATAAATGTATTTCCATACTTCAGTGGTGTCTTCAGCACAAACATTGCACATATTGTTTATTTCTACATTTAACAATTCTGAACATGTACATGTTTAGCAGATACATTTTATATGAGGGAAAAAATCATTCATTTGCTCATGAAATTAACTTTTATTCAGAAAATCTTCAATTATAAAGTATCATTAACCTTCTCTACACTGTTCATATTTATTCTGGTAATCTATTGTATTTTGTACAACTCAATAAGACAGTATTTAATTAATTTATTTATTTTTAAAAGAATTATCAGGAAATTCACTTTGTTTACTTGAAGTTTGTGTATCTACAATTTAAAACTTAAAGTTCAGTAACCCCATATAAAGTGCTTTGAAATAAAAACAGAATTAGGTGAATGAACTGGCTTGTTATGAACACATTTTACTTAACTAATCATACTCGTTTTGAATTTAAATAAATATCTATAAATGTAATATCTTATTACATTGTAAATGGTAGCACTAATTTACTACCAGAGCATGTTTCTTTTTTAATTTATTTTGTGGAGAACATGGAAGTGCAATGTTTAGTCTAGATATAAAGTTTCAAATATTCTCTTGGTTCCTTAGATTTCATAGTTTTATTCGTTCTGGCATTGATCAGCTCCATAATTTAACAAAATATAGGAAAAATACATGTTTCAATTATTTTATAACCTATATTATATTAGGGGAGGCTTAGAAATAAAATTTTAAAAATTACAAAACTATGCAGAATTGTGCTAGTTAAAAGCTATAATAATTTATTAGCAGATCATTTTGTTCCCTATCTTAACATTCTTATTATTCTGAACTAAATTATTCTGACACACTTGAACTACCATTTTTGAGTATATTTGAGAAAATGTTTATCTTCGACATTTTTTGTTGAGTTATATTTTGTATTTATTAAATTCATCAAATCCAGATATTTAACAAAATCTTCAATTTATTGTTTACCATTCAAATTGGCAAATAAATTATGTATAGTGTTAAAAGATTTACATCTTCATATTAATTTTTTATCATATTTTTTCTTTGTAAGAGCTAGTACAAACATTAAAAACCAAGAAAATAATTGTTGGACTGTAACTTGATATTTTATTGTAAAATTTGCTGTTCTGTAAGCATCTTTCCTCTTGTGGCATCTCAAGCATTGCATTGTATGAATTATAATGGTCAAATACATGTTTGATTCTCAGGAAAAGGAAGATGGTCCATTGTACAAATTCTATGAAGTCATCATGGATCAAGATTCAGAATTCCTGACTACTATAACCAACATGAAAGAAATGACCCTTTTTGCACCTTCAAATGCAGCTTGGCAAGATCCAAGTATAAATAAAATTCTGCGAGACAAACGACGTTTACGAGATGTCCTGTACCTTCATCTGGTGGAGAAACGCTTACCTGTTGAGGAGATCATTGAGAAAAACAAAAATCAGGTGAGAACTTTGTTTATGAATTTCTGTATAGTCAAATGCATGAATTGCACATGTATCAAGAAATTTTATTTTCACCCAACACAATTTAAGTTTCTTGTGTTGGGTTATTTGAGTCATGACTTAGAGCTTTCATGCTTGTAAGAGCTTTGTTACCAGAAAATACCTGAAGCATTTGATTGATATATTTATTTAATTTACTCATAAGTTTATGCAAATTATTTCCAAATCTTTGATTAATATTAAGAGAGAATGTAAAGTAATGCCGATATCCAATATTTTAAAATTTGTTCATTTAATGGTCTTCTGAACTGCATTAATTTGGCAATATAGCTTACATTTTGGAGAATGATAAATTCAATAGAACCATCCCTCAACATTTTGCAATACATGACAAAATACATTTTATTCTACAAGCAAACCAATTTTTTAAATTCCTCTCCAAATTTAGTAAATAAACACTTACCAGTTCTAAAGATGAGCAAATAATGAAAATAATATTTTGGTAATCATACACACAACTGTAAATTTCTTCTTGGGAAGATTATCATAAAAATTTAATCTCTTGATTACTAGTGCAATATTTTAAAATGGTAGAGTGCATGTGAAGAGGAACTGGAAATGGTAGATTGTATATGTGTAACGCTTGGGTGTAATTTCCCCTCTCATTGGTATATCCTATTGACATGCTGAAAAATTAATGCTTTGTTGCATTTGTGGTGAGAAAAGGTATCTCTCATTACATTTTTCTTCCTGACTTTCATGGTCCTCTCATTTTATGTATGGTTGGACCAACTATTTACTCATAGACATGTAAATCTCATTAAATGTATGGTAAAATTCATTCATGGGAGAACTACATTTTTTTTTTTTAAATCTGTATTTTCTTTGTAAGACAATAATGAAACTATTTTCCTTAGATTATGGTAGAACCCTGCCTTTACATACCAGAATTTACATTTTCCCATCATTTACATCATATTTTTTCGGTTCCTTCAAAATGTTCATAATTTCATTTTTATTTTGAATATATGCTCTCCTCATTTTGAATTTCTCGCAATTTACACCATTCGAAGGCACTCAAGAGTACTTTCAAAATACTGTTGGCCAATGCTCTTTGATTTGTTTCATGTGTTTTAGGGTTGAATCACAATATAATATACCCTGGTTTTGAATCAATTGCAAAGCGATATGAATTGGCAAATTTTGGAGAATGTAAAGAATATCGCGTAGATAGTTTATCTTAATACAATTTTTACCAAGAGTTTAAAGAATGCAAAATCCACAGCTAGGGAGAAATTTGCTCCCTCCTCCCAGCTAAATTGTACTAATTCTAAAAGTACTTTTATTTGTGTACAATATTGTCAATTCACAATTAGTTTATTAATTAACAATGTGAATTATGCAATGAGAAGATCACAGTATTGGAAAAAAATTATTCAAGTACTGGAAAATAATTATTCAAACAAACCTAGAAGAGAGATTGTGCCTTTCATTGCTTCAACATAATGCCATGATGGAGTACAAGCAGAAGTAGAATCTTGTGAAAGAGACCTTAAGGGTATTTTATGGAGAATTAAATTCTGAATTTAGTCCATTGATTTTGAAGTTTTCATTTGGTATTTTTTTAAAGTATATTTCATGTGGTTTTATATTTAGAATGGCAAAAAATTCATTGGATATTAGTACATCTTATTCTTCTTATAATTCTTCTCTTTTTTTAAAAGTATTTTCTTTAATCACATTTTCCGTAATTTACACATATTTTTCTCAGACTCTTGTAAAGTATAAAAGTAAGGTTCTACTGTATAGAAAATGTTAATAATTTTTTTTTTAATTCTGTATTCTACAATTTTTTCCAAACAGAGTATAAGCAATTTCTTACCTTTGAAATAATTGAACTTTACACACCCGTTTATTCTGAACTTTTGGATGAAGAAGGGATTGAGCTCTCTTTAACACTCATTTCTTACTGTAGGGAACAAGCTCTTGGAACTTATTTTGCTGCAAATATTTGTATTGTTCAAATGTAAAAAATATTTTAAGGTTTTTCTTTAAAAGTGAAATCTAATTGTTTTTCACTAAATTTCCTGCTTTTTAGATTTTTATGTACAAGTAAAGTCTATTGATCATAAGTAAATTCAGGTGGCTGAGTAAATTACAAGGGGAGTGTATTAATTCTAATGCTCTATGATGCAAAGAGCAATATTGGAGAAGATTTTTCTAAATAGTTTTTGTTTAAATTTTATTGACTTGTCATTCAACAAGCACCAGATGATTTGTTCTGAAAACATAATTGCTAGACCTTTTCTCTCTAAAACTTGTAATTTCAGTACATGCTTCCCTGTAAGTGTTAGTGTTAGTGTAAGAACAAACACTGCTACATACTAGGAATGGATGGTCTAAAATTCTTAAAATTAATTGTCTTCAAATTTATTCCTTTTGTTTTGAATATTTGAATTTTATAAATGAACATCAATTATTCATAAATATAGATTATGGATATTTGTAGAATGTAAACTTCTATGAACTATTCCATGCTTCATGTTTTTCAATAAACTTCATAATTGGGAAAGTACAAGAATTAAGACATAATATTGTTGAAAATTTTAAGTTGACCTGGTCTATATCACATGATTATTAAAGTAACCTTAATGTAATTTAAATAAACTTACAGTTTCAAACAATTGATGTTTCAAAACGAAACAGCAGTCATGAGAAGTGGTAGCCTAATTCATATACTTGCCCTTTTTCTTCACTGACAACTGCAGTGTCTTCTATATGTCTTAATGGTGCTTTCTATGGACTGTTGAATATCATTGATATCAAAGAAAATAATTTACTTTACTCAGGCAAAACACATCCCATAACACCATTGGGAAATTTGAGTAATGTTTACAAGTAATAAAATGATCATGTAACAAATTAAATTTTCTTGTTCAGGGAAAATGTGTGAGGAGATAAGTTTCTTGGGAATTTACTTTACTAGTCACTATGGGACATGTCTTACATTATAAATCTATTATTAGCAGGTGAAGTCCAAATCAATATTTTTTTTTCTTTGAGACATGATTTATGGATTGTCCCTTATATTTTTTTGAAACTACAAATTCTGAAAATATGTTAAATTCTCTTAGCGATATTAAAATATGCTATTTATTACAAGATATTAAAATGAATTAAAATATTCAAATATTTCATAGGTTTTCTTATTCTC
The DNA here is from genome assembly GCA_002313205.1 of Laupala kohalensis. Taxonomy (NCBI): domain Eukaryota; kingdom Metazoa; phylum Arthropoda; class Insecta; order Orthoptera; family Trigonidiidae; genus Laupala; species Laupala kohalensis. Next base: position 1,403,837 of record NNCF01126744.1, on the reverse strand, counting down.
TGTCTGTAAGTTTAGAGATCAAAAAAAGGCATTATAATCTTCTCATCTCCTAGCACACATTTGCTGTGCATAAAAATATATTGGGTGAAATGTGCCATGTAGAAGTGGTAACTCCAAGTTTTAGTTATTGCTTGCATTAGGATTTCCTGATAATTCTTTTTTGTACACAAGTGACTCCTAACCCCTGAACTCGCACTGCTTATAATTGTATTAGATCTTTTTGACTGGAAATATTATACATACAACACAAAAAAAATTAAATATTGCTGATATTTACTTACATTAAATACTAATACTCTCAACCTTTTGAAATTTTGATGCCACCCCATGAATAATCTTTTTTTCCATGAATAATCCTTAAGTGATGGATTTTGTTTTAAAATGAATAATTTTTTGAGGATTCCAAGAAGTATTCCTCATTTTTTTTGTGTCTGTCACTTCTTGTATCTTTTTAGATGAATTATGCTGAAGACTTGTCTAAGGGTATGTATTTGTAGAACTAAGCTACTCAATTGTACTAATACCTAGAATGTCTTCCTTGTTACAGACAACAAATTTTCATAAAAAATTTGAATATAGCGTATTTAGTATCTAATTTAAATTATTTCTAGTTTTAAAAAGTGAGAAATAAGTTTGTCTCTAAACATCTTCCAAAATACCACTAAAATTGGAAATATTTTGTACAATAGTAGTCAAAATGTT
>NNCF01126744.1:1360635-1398135 GCA_002313205.1 Laupala kohalensis | reverse complement strand
ACACATCACGTGATGATCACTTAATGTCAATTGTGTGGAGCGATGTTCCCCCTTGGTGGCCTGCTCTGGATGGAGACAGACATGATGCAGTGCTGAGTCATTGCAGAAAGGAGTTTCTAGGTGGTTTTTGATAGCCTGAGGCACTTACCGTTCTTTGGCTGTGACCATAGAGCAAATTGTATTTCTCCCTCCTCTTTGCTGCAGAGTCTACATACACAGGCGGTAGTCGATTTTTTCCACCTTTCTGTCCATGTATCACTTTCTCACTGACTGGTAGCGTTACCTCTGTCTTATCTTTACAGACTTCATCTGTAACAGCAATTCATATCACATTAAAAAAATTTCACACCATTCATGCAAAACCTTTGTAACATCATACACAAATGTGTGTTGTACAAACTGGGACAATATCATAAGCCATTTATCAAATTTAATATCTTAAGTTATCAGTTGTTTAGATAAGAATTGGAGTATATTAATAATTAATCAAATTTACTTTACAATATGTATATTGTGAACTTGCATGTTGAGTAAAATTTTCAATATGCCTATCTGTTAAAAGTGTAGGAAAAACTTGAATTTTCCTTCCAGCAATATTTGCTAAAAGATTGTGCATTGCTTTCATTGTAATTCTGTGAGTTTGTACAGTAAAACTTATTCTACATGGGTTACAATACATAGCCAAGCTATTCATGAAGAACAACTGTAATAGAAAATAATTGTATTTTATGTTAATTTCTACTTAACCTAAGTTAAATGAATATGGTTAAATGTATCAAAATTAATATAATGTTGTTATTCTTATATGTAAATATTATTGTTATTGTTAGTTCTATGACTCACCATACATCATTGTTATGATCTATGTGGTTCAATAAAATATTATAATAATAATAATAAGTTTGGGAACCCCTGTCCTAGATGACTCTATGAAGAATATCAAGGAAAAAGGGAGATTGGATTGTCAGAAATACTTCAGTCCTTGTAGTTTCACTTATGTTGAGACACAGGGAAGGGAGACAATAAAGAAGATCATTCACATTGCTCTAAAATATTCTCTATGTACCCCCTATCCACATACTATTTTATCTATCTTATATTGTCTACCCTTAGTTCTGGGCTGCAGGATATTATAGAATACCTGCTTGCTTCTTTAAGAAGACACTAAAACTATAGTTTCAAACAGATAATGTATTTGAAATGGATGTCTGTACTTAAAAATCAATTCTCAGTTTTACTCTAAATATTAAAAAAATATTTTTTCACTCCTGTGCCCTTGAAGGTGCAGGTCTCTGGGCATATACCCATCTTGTTCCCCACTGTTGCTGGCCCTGATCTTGATCATCTTATGCAAATCCCTCATGAAACTGTCATAAGGAAGACTATGTGTCCACAATATTATCATGAAACATTACTTTATTGTTCAGAACTACTATAATGAACATCTTTCTATGTGCTGGCTCACCGTTGTTTATCAGTTTATTATAACAAAGCTGTCTTTATATTACTATGCATTTATACAACTATGTTAGTCATCATAGAATATATTGTTTAGGATATTTTATAACTATATTTCATGGGCATTGTACGATAGGTTATAGTTTGTAGGATCCACTTTTCAATAATTTGTCTTACTCCATGTTCTGCAATTAGAAATCTAAATAAAAAGTTGACATTTTTCCTCTCTTTGATGCTGCTTGTGACACTATGTGGTTCATTTATTCAAACTATTCACATATAATACACCAGCTACTGTTACATGTGTAAACTCAATTAAAGGTTATTTCTTTTTTTCTCTTAATAAATTAGCATTGTTTTTATCAGTACATGTACCTTCCACTTACAGTCTATTAAAGACAGGAGCTGAAAAGGTTAGTCACTTATTTCTTGTGACTCTAATTCAGCTGGTATTTGGACATGGATTTTATTTTGTGTTTTCTTTCCAGTAAAGGAATGAAGTTATTTCCCCGAGACTTTTCTGGTTTCTTGTTTGAGTATTTTCCATTAATAGAGGATTTTCCCCCTTTAATACCTTATATTAACTTCAAAAACTTTTTGAATAGAAGACTGTTGTATGTGGGCATTGTTTTGTCACTTAGTCCATCTTTAAAAATTATTAATTTTTGTATCTTCTTCTTATAAAAAAGTACAGTGAAAATAAAAGTTTTTAATCTTCATGGAAGGCAAAGGAGCAAATCATACATTGAGTCTTATTATAAATAAAGGCATTTATATTTTTCATTGTTGCTTGAATCACATATGAATTATTTTCCTCCTTGCATATTTATTTCTGTCTAATTTTAATGTCAAAGCAAAAATTAAATATATATTAATACAAACAAATGTTCTTAAAACCATTCTTATGTGACTAACAATTAAGTCCTCATTGTTTAAACAAGAAAGTATTCATCAATTTGATGATAATTCTTGTAATAAACTCTTTATGGATTACACATTTCCTGCTGTGGTATTGAAACAAATAATTTTTATTTCTAAAAATTGTAATATTTTGTTAAGGTTTCAGTTTGAGAGTAAATTTCAGAAACAATTTTCTCTCTTGAATTAAATAAAGAATTCAATGTTAGTAACTACCTAGGAATGGAAAAGTTGGGTTTTATTGTGGAAAACTGTAAGTTAGTACTTTTAAACTTTTGTAAGTGAAATGTTTCTCCAACATCTATACTAAGCAAGTTCATGCAACATGTACATTTTTTTCATCTGTACAATTAATTTTAGTGCTCTGATACTGTAACAAAATTTTTATCTAAAGGAAGAATATAGTTTATTTCCTATAATTTGATTGTTTATGCATGTGTTGTTGTAACAGCTAATTTTTCAACTACTTTCTTCAATGTACCTGTGTTGCATGTAACAGCTTTCAACTTGGTCTGTCAGTGTTGTGCAAGTTGTTACCGGTAGAGGAATTCAGGATTTTTTATTATATTTTTTTGTTTCCTGAAATTAAAATAGAGTAAATAAGCAATTTCTTGGGAAAGAAAAACTCATTGCATGTTTGTAGCATTGAGGAAGGTCTTACATGTTTATTAAATGTCTTTTTGCAAAGTTAGGGTCATTTGGTATGTTATCTATTTTAATTAGAAAAGTATAATTTTGATGTTTTTCCTAAGTAATTTTGGAATTCTTTTCCTATTCCTTTATGTTAATTTTCAAGATGGATAGTAAATACTGTTAAATTCCTCTATGGGTTGTAAGTGTTATATGTAGTAGTACTGGTGATAGCATGTTTTATGTTTGGTGATGGGCATGTTGAGGAAGGGCTGGGTCTCACACCAGTTGTTCCAGGTTCCTACGGCAGTCGAGCACAAGAATCTGTATTTCAACGTCATCCAAGGTGATCATAATTATACTTTAACTGTTGAGGGGGGTGGTGTTAATGCAACAGTTGTTCAGCCAAACATTGCAGCTACAAATGGCATCGTCCACATAATTGACCGAATATTAGGAGTACCGTATACCACTGTGAAGGAGAAGCTGGCCACCGATCCCATGTTAAAGTAAGAGTTTTAATATTTAATTTTTGATAAACATTATTATGAGACTACATTCTCAGTAAAGTTAAAATCTGTTTCTTTTATTGTGTTTTTATTTTTTATCTATTTTTAAAATCTGTTTCTTTTATTTTATTTTTATTGCATAATTTATACATTGCAATCATTAGAAGAAATGGAAATGGTTTTAATATTAGACTAGTTTAGACAAATGCCATTCATACTTTATGTTATCAGGTATTTGGATGTCAGTTAATTGTGATTAATTGTCAAATGATAATTTTCATGCAGATTTTTTTAAGTTTCAGGAATGGTCAGTTAAAAATATATTTAATTTGTTTTCTATATGCTCATTGTTTTTGTTAAATAATATTGCATAATTTTATTTTGCAGTCAAACTTATCATTTGGGTGAGACTGACAAATTTAATGAGCAGCTTGGTGACAAAGACAAGAAATTCACATACTTTGTTCCTCGTGACCTTGCTTGGAAAAAACTGGAAATCAGGTTCCCATCCACTCATAAGAAATTATTTATGAAGGACTTCAATTATCATGTAGGTTTGGCATTGTAAAGAAGTTAAAAGAGTGCTATTGTAGTCTGAAAATATTAAATATGTAGTAAATTTCCCTGATTTAGAGATAATATATCCAATTTCTTATTTCAAAGGTACGTCAAATTCTTGAAAGGCACTTGGTTGTATCAGACCAAGTTTTCACCATGGCAACACTGAAGGAACGATCACACAATTCAAGTGAAGTACTACCAACCCTCCGGGACCATCTTCGAGTCAAAGTGAAGGAAGTTGAAAAACGTAATGATCTTTTTTTTAAATGCTAAATTCCATCAAGTTATAGAGTTTTCAATAATTTTTAATGACTTCTAGTAGAAATTTTTTAATAATATGTTTTTTACAAATTTGAAAGAATTTTATTTCTATAATGTTTATTTTGTTACTGCCAAATATTCTTGTTGAATTATTCATCTCTCTTATACACATGCCTGCCAATCTCTTTAACACACATGTTGCATTGTGCACATAATTTGTACACTATCACTTCTTTTGGTGCACTTGTAAATCACATGGTTATGTTTTTATTTCTGTACAACAGCTAATACTTCATGAGCTCCAATTTTATGTGGAGCTGCAGTCTTATGATTATGTAGTTGTAGTACAATTCAAGTTTTCTATTGTATTTTCAGCATGTCTTTATTTGTAAATTAAGCAATGAGTATGTATTGTTTCATTATTAGTGTACAGTTGCTCTACCTAAAATTTAAATCGCATGGGACCACATATTTCTTGTATTAAGCATCTCGTGTACTGACTTGTGAAAGAACAAATTCAAGTACAGGAACATGATCCTAACCTGAAGAGATTTTAAAAATTTCTTCTTAAGTTATAATAAATGCAGTATGTATAATAAATATAACATCGGTAAAATGTAAGATAGGGAACTTATAGTGAAGTCACTATAATAAAATATTTATTGAGTGGTGTCGGCTGCACATTCCAATGTTTAGTACATAAACATCAGTGGACTGCGTGGTCGACATCACTTAGTTTATCTTTTAAAACATCTATGTTACTTGTTTGTGTTTCTCTAGCAGTCTTCAGTTAGAATTCCTTTTGTTACAAAGGAGAGATCTCATTATCTCTCAGATTATTCTTTGTTAAGAACTTATCATTTAGGGTGGGGGAACTGTACCTCTATATTATTTTCATAATTATTGTATTCTTTCATAATCCTTATTTCTTGAAGAAGCAATTTTTCAGAACTGTTTTTTTCTTTTCCCATTTTCTCTGACTGTAGCTGAGATGGAGAATAAGAATGACCATCAGCCGGGTGAGTCAGGCTGTGTGGAGTTGTATTGAGTGTTCACAATGCCACAGCTATGTTAGAGGGCTCAGCTCACAGTCTTAATCACACATGAGCTCTTAACCAGTCTTGCTGAACACACAATCCACCACCTTGCTCCTTTTCTGAATAATTTATTTATTTTTTGGCTGTGTGATTAATATTTGTGATATTAATTTAAGATATTAAAATACTTGTTTGTGATGTCAGCTCACGGTTCTTTTCCTCACATATGATTGTTCAAGTATGTTAATGAAATAGGCTAGTGAATAAAATCGTTTTGCTTAGCAGGATTTTATTAAGAGTAAATTTAATGAACATAATGGATAACTAAATGTTAAAAATTTTTGTAGTAAATAATAGTGGGTAGTATTAATTTACCCATGAAAAAGCAGGTTCATAGTATGTCCTCTCTGAAATCCTACCTGTGCACTACACCTATTATTAATTCAATTCATATATTACAAAAAAACTCATTTGTTGTACATTAGAAAGAACACCAATTGATTTATCAAGTTTATCATAAGATAAAATAGTAATTGAGTAGAGTTCTCACATTGCCACATTTGGCTCTACACCCTTACTCAAATGTGGAAATGTGGCAGTGTGAGAAACTTGTAAATACTATACTACTGTAATATTGTCTACATTGAATACATTGATGCGGCGCTTGAAACAGCATTGATCCCATAACCAAAGCAGTACTGGTGCGCCTCACCAATATGATCTCATTTCCCTGCGCTTCATTGTATTGGGCATAAAACCTTCTTTTTTGTGCTAACACATTCTTATATTTATTATCAATCTTTAAAATTGGGGAAAATAATTTAATATTTCTTTTGTAGCTATCACAATATTTCTCTTTTGATCTGGTAATGTTTAATTGGTCAAGTAATAAAATATCTCTGATAAGTTGTTATCGACAAAAATACACAAGGGTTGCAGCAGCTATTGACGGACTGTATTCTTTATCATTTATCGCAGATTTCCTAAATTTTACCTATGGTGCATTTTTTATTCTTTCTTTCCATTGCTGTAGGGGAAACATGGAACAATAATTTTATTATATTCTTGGTGTTCATAGTTAACTGATCTGAATGCTGTTGTAATCATTGTTGTATATGAGTATATAGGATTGTGGTTGCTAATAGAAAAAAGTAGATTTATGATAGTGAGAATGTGTAATGACAAAGTCCATCCATCTTATATACAGTTAGGTGTTTTCTTTAATTGTAACACCTTTCTCAAAAAACTTTCATGAAAATGCAGTAATTTGAAGAGAAATTTCTTTTTAATGGTATATATTATTGACTTATATATTTTTTATACTTCAGCATAAGATAATGCATTTTCAAAGACTTAATTGACTTATTTTATACAATAGCAATTATTGGAGTTTTTCTAATTATGACTGATAAATGAATTCCATTAAATTCTAGCATATTTTATAGCTTTATTGTTCAGTTATTTGGTTGAAATAAGTTTACAAAGGATTGTACAGAATGCAGTAGATTGGTGTGGCTCGTGTTGTAATTTAAAATGTATCACTTGCATGGTATTGTTTTTATTAATGATGTTTTGTGGTGACTTAAAGGGGATTATACGAGTGCCTGGTACATGGTCAGTTCACACGTCACAGGAATTTTATTTTAGTTCCTTAATTTCTAAACTTAATTAGAGCACATTGAAATTATCATTCGACCAGCAAAATAAAATAATTTATTGCAAAGTATCAATAATGTCAGTCTTCCTCAGAAGTGGAGGAAGTTTTTGCAAAGCTTGTCATGGGAAACATTCTCTGCATGAAATTAAACATAATGCATAGTATCTCTGATAATTGATTGAAGTTGTGAAATAAAAAAAATTCACGTGCAAGCTTGAGTACTTTGTTGGTGAACTATTTTCCCAGCATACTTGCGGCCAAAAGAGAAAAATTAGTGAAGAAATTTGTGAAATCATTATTGAATTTACTATATTATGAAGAATTTACTGTATGGAGTTCCTTAATAGAAATAAAATAAACTGTCTACTTCCTTCTATATTATTATGGAATTAAGCTAATAGGTGTTTTGTTGTTGTTGTTGTTGTTTATTTGTTTTCACTCTTTGTGTGAAATCTGTGTTGAATGATGAAAGAAAAGGAGCTGACACACTAACATGCTAGAGCTGTAGTTGTATTGTGGCCTGATAATTCAACTGTGAATATCCTATATGATTTGCAAATACTTCTGTTTTGATAGGCTGTGGATATAATAGTGCAGATATCAATATGATGAATTATTGCCTTAGTTATTAATGAATTTAACATTTACTTGAGCCTGTTTTAGAAAAATTAATGCTGAGAGATCTTTTATATATTTTACACTTAGTACTACATGGTTTGCACCAAACAGCTTTTATGACAGAAGTATTTGATATATTTATATGATTTAAGTCTCCGCTTTATTGATAAGTGAAGTTTTAAACCAGATATTCTATAGCACAGTGGAATGTTGTCAGTATTAGTTATGTCTCTAAAAGCTTTAAATGTTCTTCTTGAATGTTTTCCAAAACTTTAAGAACCCATTGGAAACAAAACTTCCAAACAATAAAAATAAATCAACACACAGTATTTGACATTTCCTTTTATACTTATTAACAGATTTACACTTCAGGAAGGCTTCTGGGAGCAGAAATCTATGTACTCTTGTATTTTCTCTCACTGACATTTAGGGGTCCAAAGGTTAATATTTTTGCTGAGGAAGGACTACTTACAAGCTCCCAAAACACTCTAGCTTTCTTAACTGAACATACTTCTGTGCCAGACTTCTTTTTCAGTGTTATACCTTGCACAGGGATCACCACCCAAGATAATTACACCACAAGCAGCACATCTTCTCAACTGATTCTAAACTGTGATTATTTGCATGACATAGCTTGTCTATACCAGTAGCTCTTTAAGTCCATTTCAATTGAAAACTTAAAATTGAATATTTTGATATATTATAACATTTCTAATTGTAAAATTTATTCTCATATCAGTGACTTACACATGTCATATTGTCTTAATCTCTCACAACTCTTTCTTCTTTGTATTTAACCATTTAATCTTTCTTATCATTAGGTTTGTGTATTCTGATCACAATGTCTACAAAAACTGTTCTGAGTTATTAAAAAGCAAGTCTAATTTTATTTTTATAAATTTTATGAAAATGTATGAGGTTTTGTGCATATGTACAATTTTCAAATGCACTTGAAGAGCTGGTTATAGATACGTCTTACTTCTGCCTTTCCACTCATGGTGTCTTATGCTTCTGGCTTCTCTGTGTTCAAATCCAGAATATCAAACTAGTGTGATTCTAATAACTTCCCTGAGTCACACAACACTGCCTGTTACTCAGTTTCTGTGAGTTGCATCTGCTTTGGTTAGAGAAAGCAATATATGTTGTAGAGCCTGATAAATCTCTCTTTCAAAAGCAATAGTACATTAAGATAAAACCGAGTCTAATATATTTCTTCTCTCGTAGGTTACGTCATTGAATGGGAAGGTGAGAAGATCAATGTTGTCCGACCAGATGTAGAATGCACCAATGGCGTCATCCATGTTATTGATTCAGTGCTTCTGAAGGAGCGTGATGTGTCAGTGACTGGCGGCGATGCTAATGCAGCAGCAGCTCTAGTCCTGTCTCACTCTGTGATGCTACTGACAGCCTGGCTGCTGCTGTAGAACTCTGGAACCATCGACATGAGCTCCTGGCTCGGTTCAATGTTTCAATGCAGCTTAGCTCACAGGCCTCAGAACAGTGGGGAATGAACATATTCTATGCTTTACCCAAGATCTCTTTACCATTTCCCTAACAAAATTGTTTATAGAGAGATATTTTATTGCTGTTTATCATAATGTAGTACTTTAAATCTGAAGATGCTACCAAGGCAAACAAATTTTCTTGTTCATTTACTAAAACACACTTTGGAAGAACTTTGTTTCCAATAATTTGTTCATATTTTAAGCAGTGGGCCTCATTGAAATATAAAAAAATAGTTTAAGTTACAATAAATAATTCATTCCATTAATTTCATTTTTCACATCCAATACAATAGATGTTATAGGTTTTTACATTTTCTTTTTTTCTCTGTTAATTTTTAATCTCATTCTCATCAGAATTTTGTTTAAATTATTATTATCTCTTTGACAGTTATATATTTTATGAATACTTCTTATATTTTTACTAAGTCAACAACTATTTTTCACAAAAATGTGTCTCACTCTACTCAGAAATCTCATTCGTTCATTCATTCTTCATCCATTACTCATTCATTGATTCAATCATGCAATCATTCATAACTTCATAAAAGTTAATTAACATTATTTTCAATATACATAGAATATTTTGAAGTGCTGCTTATAAGGCATAGCAATGCATATGAACTTCATCATTTTTTAATTTCTTTCTTTCAAGATGATTTTATCATTCATAAATCTCCAATCTCTATGTCAACATTACTGTTATGAAATATTAATTGGAAAAGTATAATCTCCAACCGCAGTTGGTTTTGAAGCTTAAATAAATATGCTTGTAATAATTTATATTATTTAGTCTCAGAAATCTAATTTTGTACCTCCAGGACATTTTTATTCTTCGTATGATAAGATAAAATTACTTGGGGGAAGAAAATTATTATTTTGTCTTAAAAGTAACTTGGAAAGTGTTACATATGAGTGTTGCTCTCAACACCCAAAATGAAAATTCAAACATGTCAATGTCCTCTTCTTATTGTATTTGATAATTCTTTTACATTGGTATGCCCTATATGACACACTGCCAAGCATTTTAAATATTTGCAACAGGGATCTGAAATGGGCACTACTTGGTACTTGCTTGAGAAAAATTATTTAACAACGGTGTGTTAGTGTCATATTTGTGTAACAAACTGCCACTTTTCCTTTGCAAGCAAGATCTGTGCTTCCTAGGAAGAATCAGTGCCCTGATTAAAAGTAGATGTAAGCATTGCCCTTGGAAATTAGGGTACGATGACTGATAGACACATCTTGCAATACTCTTTTTAAAATATAAGATTTATTACCTTTGTGGTTCTTATCTTGTGTATGGTAGGAACATACGTTGTGAAAAGATGTGTAACGATAAACGAAGGAAAATCTTTATCTGAATACATAGTTGTATGTATGAGGGAATTTTTTTTATCGACTGTGGTCTTGGGGATGTTGAGTGAAGGAAAGCAGTAGTTGGAAATTTAAGTTGTTTTGCATTGTCTGGATATCAAGGATGCCTACTTCATTTCAATTAGTTTCTAAGGAGAGAGAGAAATATTCCCTATTTTTCATTATTACCACCCTTACCATTCCCACATCCATGAAGTATTTTTTTCTTTCAATCGCTGGACATTCCCAGAGAAATGAATTCTTGTCCAGTTAGTGTGTTAAATCAAGTTACATGTGATGTGTAAAATTGGTAAAGAAGAATATTTATCTTATCTTACCTTATTCCTCTCTCATTCACTGCTCATAGCTTGTTGTTATTAAGTAGTGATATTGTAAGATCACAAAATTCCTTTTTAAGAGGAACCAAAATTAATATACTTGTTTAGTATGTAAAGGTTATTAAAACTGTTGAATTTATCTCTACTACAAAATAATGGCTTGAGCTGTGACAGAAACTCAGTTCGCTTACACTGAGGAATCAGAGGTGGATGGATAGAGGAGGATAGTGCTTGTGCAATTGCCTTTGTTTCACCTGGATAGTTGAAGACTGTTCGACCTGTTTGTCTACTTTTTCGTGATTAGAATTATTTTCAGAGCTTTTCTTTCAAAATGCGCAGTATCAAAATTAATTGACTGTCACCAATATATACATACATATATATAAAATAGTGTTACTTTTAAATCATAGAGTAATTGTTGAGGTTATGCTTTATAGTGCAAGAATGACTTGAATACTGTGTTCTTTTGTATTTATGAAATTCACTGTGAAGCACTGAATTAAATCAGGCTCTGAAAATTTAACCTTTGTGTATTGAGAATCAAAATATTTATCTTTAATATAACATTCCAGAGAATAGGTGTACCAGTTTTTAAATGTAAAGCATAAGAGAATGTGCATTTGATACCTGTGAAGTGTAAATAAACGTTCACAGATACTGCCAAATAGAATAATGAAAAAGTCTACATCAAGCTACATATCTGTAGTTTTTTGTGTTTGTTGTTATTATTCTGTATACTTTGCAGTATTGTCCAAAAGCTGTGCATTTTTGAAGAAGAATAAATAATTAAAATATTAACCATAATAATGCATAATAAAGGCAGATAATGTGAAAATGTACATACATATATATATAAATAATTATAAGAAATAAATAGCTCGCCCAGATATTTATTTTATTGATGCAAATAAACTTAGAGTAAGTATATAATTTTATGTGAGTATCCGCAAAAGTAGAACTATGTCAGAAAAGAATTGCTAAAAGCTGTTTTTAGATATTTATCCTAAACATTGATTACAAAATTTGAAGCATTTCTGAAGGCATGAGTGTTTGGTACATTTCATCCCAACAAACATGGCTCAATGTGTTTTTGCTCTGCCTTGCTCAGTGTTTCTGTGGTTCAATACACAGGGAATGAGCTTATTCTGTGTAGAAAAACCACTTGCATAGTTCATGAAATCAGTCTGCAACATCTATAAGCCTTTCATTTTAGTCTGCACGTAGAAAGAATATTTTTGCAACTTTTGTACTTTCTTGATGTCTTTGCCTTGTTGTTTACTGCTGCATAGTACTTGTGCTGTGAATTTATAGTCACTGGTTCACATTATTAGTCATTACTATCATATTAAAGTGTTGTGTGATTGAAGTGGGATTCTTCAAGTCTTGAGGTGCTTCACAGAAACCTCAGCTTTCTTTTTTTACTGAATCAACTTAAATTGTTATAATGTTATGGGGTGTCAAAATTGAACTGTATCATACAGAGTTTTCTCCACTGTTTGTGTTTATTGTAAGTGTATCAGATTAGCATGAGTGATGAATATTTGTGACCCAAACCAGAGTGTAACTATATTGGAAAGCAGCTTTTTACATGAATATGTATATAAGAATAAGTGGTGAAATGCTTCACATTTTGAGAAACCTTTTGCTCATGTTTTACTGATATGTACATTATTAACCTGATGTTGGTAATAAATTTGCTCTGTAAATGTAATAAATACCATGTTACATGGATGTAAAACATTTTTCTCTTTGTTCAGTTTTTAACAATATTGTTGTCCAAGTTTGGATCTCAGAAGTTGTTTGTTAGTAAGTGGAGAAAATTATTTATATTTGGTGTGTCTTTGAGAAGAGACGATTGATATACCACTCTGTCAACTTGTTAACTTCGCATACACAAACATACGCAACACATCAGTTATAGCAAAATGTACAAGTCAGACTTAAGAAGTAAACATGCATCGAGCAAGTTGTTCACCTTGTATAGTTTAACTTCACTTGTTGAGAGAGTCATTGCTGGATTATGGTACAGAATTTCAGACGTGTTAAATTAGATTAATGCTCTAAATTTTATTTTATCACAAACCACCAGCTGGCTGCATGAGTGATGTTAAAAGTGAAATAGTAATATGCTGAATTACAGCATTTTTTGTCTTTTAATCTTTCAAATGTGAGCAAAGAAAAATTGAAAGAATTTTTGCTATCCAAGCTTTTTCAGGAGCTGAATAATTTTGATTCTCGAATAGGGTCACCAATCGTGTCTATCGTCATTTTGTTCACTTTCACAAGACTTGAGTCCCTTCTGTAGAAGTGTAAATTGTTGTAAGGACCAATTCAAATAAAGTGGAGTTTCACTCCAGTGATATGGGTGCTTTTTGTTTTTAATTATTTAGACTACCAACAAAAATTATAGTGATTATTTTCCTTTAGACTTCATGAAAAAAATACCTCTTAATAATTAAATAAATCAACAAGAATTTCATGGATACAGTATTTTTAATGTGGGTGAAATTTGAAGAACAGTTCCAGAATTTGAAATAAATTCCTTTATTATTAAGCAATGCTTTTGTTGTTCAAGTATGTGTACTGTTAATCTTTTAATTGAAAACATTGTGTTGAAACTTGATATTTATTGCTTAAAAGTGTGTATGTAGATGATTCCATCATTTAATGGTCAAATTATGGTGTCAGGAAGTATCAATTAATTAACTATCATCGATAGATATAGATTGCAGTATTCTATTATGGGAATCTGTTTTATTTTGTTTTTACCCATTCACTGCCACCAGTTACCAGGTTGTTCAAATATGATACCNTTTTTTTCCCCCCCCCCCCCCCCCAAAAAAAAAAAAAGGACTGGAATTACAAATATTCAAATTATTCAAAAGTTTATTTAAAAGTAAAACTTAAACTTAAGTAAAAGTAAAACTTATGATTGAAATAATGTCTCAATCAATGATATTTCATTTTGCATTCTTCACTCGTGTAGAACTCAATATAAATAGATGTAATACTTAAAAAATATTGTTAACACCTTTTTCATAGAAATATTATGTTTAAACCCATTTCATGTTTTCTAGTACTTTCATGTATAACACTCCAGTTCTCAATCCTAAACTTTGTAATACATGAGCGGTTCAGAAAGTAACCTTCATTGGGCTGTAAATTTCATATCTGAATAGATATAAATACTGTACACTTTGATTTATGATTTTGTTAGGTCCAGTGTCGAAGTATAAAATTCGTTCTTCCAGTCAAAGTTTTGAATTAACTTAAACTTCTTTGACCCTTTCTACTACAAATTAACTTTAGGATGAAGAACACATTTTTTATATTATTATTTACTAACATTATATAAAGAGACTATTTACATTATAGTGAATTCATACTCGCACGATAATAATAATTTTGCTAACACTTTCCCTTTTCCTTTCTAACAGTCAAATAATAGATCAATATCTGAAAAATGCTGAGATGCATGCCAGTTCTTTGTGTATGAGAACAGGTGAAAATCATTTGGTGCTATGTATGAAGTTTATAGGGAAATGATCAAAAGAGTTTCATTTGAACTAATACCCAGAAAGTTTAATGTTCAGCGAGCACCATGAAGACAAGAGTTGTTATGCAAAAATCACCAGACATCAAAGAACCAAGATTTTTGTTTGTATAGTTTTTTCTCAAAAGACATCAGTAGTGATAGTTACCTGTTTTTCATACATTCAACTAGATTCCCTTGACATTCTACTATTGGCAGGATTTTCCATTTTGGCAGATCTACATTTTGAAGCATTCATTTGTTGAAATTATAATGAGTAAACACACTGCTGTGCAACATACTATCAGCACTTTTGGAGAAGTGCTAAATTATAGAACTAAAAAGTACCAAGATAATAGTAATTATTTATAAGCTGATGTAGCAAGATCTGCATTTTCTTCAACACTCGCTCTGTGTAATCAGGAAGTTTAGTTCTCATTCTCGTTCTTCCCCTTCCTCCCCGACCCCAAATATGCTGTATTATCTGGAAGGAGGGACCAATTGTGTCAATATTTATATCTTACGTTATATTATGATAATTACTTTTTGTGTGTGTTTTTTACGAGGGCAGGTGGAAATTTTCTAAAGACATCTTGTAGTCCGTACCACAAGGCGTGTGGGATTACTACCCACCAAAACAACATACCTTTACGCCGTCACACCTCCCACGGGACAGTCGTCAAGCAAGTGAGAGGAGTTAACTGGCACCTGGCCTAATCTTCTATTGGAGTGTTCGTTCCTTCTCCTGAGGACATAGGGTTCGTATAAGGAAGGCTGAGTAGTTGGTCACTGTCTCCCACATCTCTCTCTTCGCTAGCGGAGTAACTATTCCTTCAGGCTCAGGTCGTCCGCCATCTGTTGATACATTTCGTCTCTTGCGCTTTGAAAGCGGAGGCATACGAAGAATAAAGTTCTGTAACTTCGGAGCACACAGGACACGTCGGAGCTTCATCCACTTGAAACCGGTGTTGATACAACCGGAAACAACCATGGCCTGTTAGGATTTGGGTGACGTAGTGATCAACTTTACTATGACATCTGCTGGTCCACTTTCTTATGTTTGGCATCAGTCTATGCGTCCTCTGTCCCTTATCCACACTATCCCACCGAGTCTGCAGCTTGATCGTAGTGGTTTCTCTTTCTTCAGCTTTATGCAGCGCCTCAGTGTCCTAACACCGTTCTCGTAGATACTCTTTCTTTCGTCCGCCAGCAGTTCAATGGGAGTCATACTCGATATTACACAAACTGCTTCTTGGGATACCGTATGGAAAGCCTCTGCTAACTTCAATGCACTTCTGCGATAGGTCGATACCATTTCTCGTTTGTAGCTTTCAATACTTACTGCATCGGCCCATATTGGAGCAATATACAAGTTCACAGACACTAGAAGCTTGCTTCGATTTTGTCTCGGACCACCGATGTTTTGCATTATACATGACAGGACGCTCACAAAATTTGCGGCCTTCTTGCTCACACTCTGCAGGTGTTTCTTCAAGTTCAATTGTGAGTCAATGAGTACGCCTAGGTATCTCACTGAAGGTTGAGAACGAATATCCGCATCTCCAACAGTGAGAGTGATGGACTAGAACCATTTCGGTCTTATGGTCAACGAGTGTTAGGCCAACAGTGGAAAGCCATCAGCGAATAATCGCAAAAGACTCATCCGCTATGCACGTCACTTCCTCCAGGAGCTTGACTACGACGACCACTGCAACGTCATTTGCGAAGCCAATTACTTTCGCACCTTTAGGAAGAGTCAGCCTGAGAATGGTATCGTACATTATGTTCCTCAGGATAGAGCCCAGCACTAACCCCTGAGTATTCCACCACTGACGCAGTACGCTCTTGGCCCTCCCTCTGTATCGTACAAGAGAAGTCGGTCTCGGAAGTAATTCCCATTGATGCGTCTAATGTACGATGGGATCCCCGTGATCTTCAGTGCTTCCATTATGCAGTTCCATCATGCCGAGTTCTTGACGTCCAGGATTACTGCCCTATTCCACCTCTTAACTTGAGTAGCATTCTCAGCCATGCTGACTACTCCTGTAGTGGCGTCCACTGTAATAAATAATAATACATTTTATTGTCAAAAAAGCAGTGCAAACTGCGTACGACCACATGGAGGACAGTAAACTAATTACTCTCCGGAAGCAAGCAAGGGATCAATTCCGATCAAGGTCTCTAAGGCAGAGGCAAATTGAAAAATTTCAGTAAAGATTTCTAGTTATGATAAAAAAATAGTTACGCGTTATAATACTAATAGAATGTCAATATGTTTGTTATTTAATACAAAAAATTTATTTTACATGTACAACTACATACATAGAACTAGATTATTTTATGTATAGTGTTTAAAAATCATAAGAATTGAAATAACACTAAATTCACGATTTATTGTTACAATAAATACGCCCCTAGACAAAGCCTAGAGAACCTGTATAAGAAATCCGCCTCTACCCGAAGGAAAACCGGAGCAAAACCCGGACCAGGATGAGGAGACTTTCTAAATCCATCTGTCGAACAAGA
Source organism: Laupala kohalensis (assembly GCA_002313205.1). Taxonomy (NCBI): domain Eukaryota; kingdom Metazoa; phylum Arthropoda; class Insecta; order Orthoptera; family Trigonidiidae; genus Laupala; species Laupala kohalensis. The sequence continues at coordinate 1,381,232 of NNCF01126744.1, read as the reverse complement.
CTTTCTAAATCCATAGTTTCTAGCAAGATCTGTTGAACAAGACTTTCTAAAGCCAAGCCGTTTCACCCCTCCGTAGATTGCAGCAGTCGATTAAAAATAATCATTTCCAACACTTTATCAACTGTATCTAGCAAGATATTGGATGATAGGAGGATGGATCCTCAAATAATCCCTTACCCTTCGAAAGGAGCACCAATTGTCGGGGGAACATACCTTCGCGCAGACAATCATTGTATACCAGCAGAAAATCTTACGGGTACTTCTTAATCGCTGCCTAGAAGACAGCGTTGGTGATTCCATCGAGCCCTGGTGTTTCACAGAATTCCTCCACTATGCTGTATGCTAGCTTCAGTTCATTGAGTGTAATGGTAGGTATGGATTCTTCAGACTGTTTCATCAACAACTATGTTGACCTCCCACTGCTGCGGAAACATAGTTCTAACAATTATCTCCAGCAGTTTAGGGCAGATTGGCACTAAGCTTGGGGATTTCCTTAGTTTGGTCATGACAATCTTGTCTTCCCCAAAGATCACTGTCAAGAGTTTCATACAACTCTTTCCATCGTTGCCTCTTGCTTGCTTTAATCGTCAATTTCAGCTCTCTACTGGTCTATCTATACTCTTGCTGAAGAGTATTCTAATTTCACTTACTCCTTGCTCGTTGAAACAGTCTTCTGGACGAATGGCATATTACAGAGTTGTGCAATCCTCCAGTAAACTGGAGATCTCTGAGATTTTCTCTTCGATTTCGGCATCAACGCGTCTCAGGCATTGCAAATGATATTTGTTGTGTCATGTCCGCTGATCCTGTTACTTCTCTTTTCTTAATGAAATCGAAGGTATCCCTATCGAATGCGTTGGCCTTCCACCTGCTCTCCTGCAAATTCTCTGAGACTTCCTGGACTGCCAATGGTTGAAAAGGATGGCAAGATGGTCTCTGTTGGTATAGATATTGCTCAATTGCCAAGTTGTGACCCTTTTACTGAGACACCCTCTCTGCTCATGAATGTGAGGTCAATGATTGAGCACTTACCATCTTCGATAAAAGTGGAAGCAATACCATAGTTGAGTAACACAATATCAAAAGTTACAAAGGACTCAGGCAGAGTAATGCCCCTTTGATTTGTGTCACGGTTACCCCATTCAGTAGCCTAGGCATTGAAATCACAGGATATCTCACTTTAGCATCACTGACAAGTCACTCCACCATTACCTCATACTCTTTGGGGTGCAGGTTGGGTGCGGTATAACAGCTATAAATAAAAATGTTATATATTTTAGCCCAAACAAATCAGAATTTCGGGTTTTACGTTCTCTCTTGTATAGGGAATTTACCATATGCCCAGAGAGCCCTGTGGCCAGGTGAATCAGCACCCATGCACCACTTACCGAATCTGTGTATTGTTCTCACAGAGTTGCGACGTCAAAGTCGAATCCCGCATAGTTTACCACATTAGATCCTGTGCAACCTCACAGTATTTCATATTAGTCAGGAAAATTCTCATCGTCGACTCTTAAATCAATCCTGGAGTGCCTTTTGGAAAACTGGGCACTTCCTGCTTCCGAGCGGATGGTCGTATTTCAATTCCCCTTGCAGTGCACGCAGATGGACTTGCAGAGCACGCCCTTCCCAAACGTCCCTTGACTTCACATTTATAGCATTGCTTTGATCTGTCCTCTCCAGAACAGTTCTTAGCAATTTGATCGAAGACCAGACCTCGGGAACACCTCACGACAGATTGCTTCTCACGGATTCGACAGTTAACCCAGCCGATCCGGATTTTACTAAGAGATAGAGCCTTTTTCGCTAGGTCGACAGGAAGGCGTAACACGGCATTGAACTGCAGCAAGTGACAAAACAGACGTCTCCAGACGTTGCTCAATTGCTGCAAGAACTTCCTCCTTCGTTATGCGCTTTGTTGTCCCAGTCTTTAATTTCTAGTGAGGTCTCATTCACTAGGTGTCTTGCTTCCACTGCCTCACCAAGAGCTTTTACAATCGAAACTTTCAATTGCTGTATTTTATTCTATCCAGCTCAAGTTTCAGTTCTTCAATTGCCATCCTCTTAATCTTCTTTTTACTCTCTCCAACCTCTTTCAGAGTTGAGTCACTCTTTCAGAGTTCATAAGTTGCAGGATTTCAGCATACGACTTCGAACTTTTTGTCTTAGTGACAAGCGCTGTTGGTCAGTTTGATCTAGGACGGCGACCTTGGCTTTCTTTCTTGCCTACTACTTGCCATGGTTGTTCCTCCGATTGTTGAAGGTGCGGCTAGATTAGGCTCCTGTACTCAGACTCCTCATAGACGGGTGATACGGGCACGGGCTGAGATACAACTGAAGACTCACTTTTTGAGCGTTCAGAGTCTCTTGTACTATTGGGACATTTGAGACCCTTAGAAGGGTTTTTCTCCTTGCCTCTCACTCGAGACTTTGGTACTGCCAAAGGCAGATTCTCCATTTTGGAAGCAATCCTCTGGCTTGGAGATTTCTTTATAACTCCATTCAATTTCGCATAACTCCTTTGAATTGAGGCCGCCAGTCTTCTTATTTCCTTGTGGACATTGCCCTTGCCAACGATGAAATCAGAAAGCTCATCAATCTGACCTCGTAATACTTGGGCGAGACTACCCATATTTTTCTCATCTGTCATTGTACTACCAAAGCTCCTGTCTGCCACCTGTGTCACAAGAAGACGCATCCTCAATACTGACCGTCACCAATATAGCCTTCTCCATATCGTTTCCTTCGATATTTAATAGAGTAACATTTTTCATAATGTTCCCACGAGTAGCTAGAGAATTTGACTTTCGTTTACTAAATAAATTATTAAAACTCGAAATTTCACAATATTTCAAGCCGCGTTTAATAAGTTTGTTCAGTTGCTTCATCAACGGCTGCTCGATGTCGGTTGGAAACTGGCGTGAGAAAAAGCAATAGAGAAAATCGGTTGAAAAACGTTAGCAGGTAAAGGCAGGAGAAAAGGCCGTTAAAACCTAAAGTTCCAGAAAGACATAAGGCAACCAAGTAGGAGGCGTGAGAACTCAACTGACGAACAGAGTACGATGTGATTGGCTCACTTAGGTAAGACTCAGTTGTAGAAATCACCAGAGGAAACTCCAGAAAACGATCGGACATTCTCCCGCGCGGGGCACTGCGTTTCATTACCGCCAGTACCGTGGCCGAATACAACTAGTTATCACAGGTACGCCGAGAATTCGAGTAGAGTCCAGTAGCCGTGTGTATCCAAGGCGACGCCGAAATCACACGCACTCGAATAGCTTAAATCAGTGAGCGTTACTTTATTGCGAGTACGTCTAGTGTAGGAATACGCATTTCAGGATAACTTGAGTATTATGTGTTCTGTCGTGCTGTGCAAATTGACAGTCACCATGAAGGGACTAGCTAACAAGGGCCATCAGTTCTAAATCTATCAGCTTGAAGCGTCCGTGAAAAGCCCGAATTTTCCGTGAAAGTTTTCGCGAAGAAACAAATACACCGCGAATTTACGAACTTAATGGAGTGTACAGAAGCTAAGTACTGCAACCACTCATCAAGGTCAAGACGAGGGAAAGGATTGGAACTGCGTCGCCGCTGCTGCCGGATTCGTCAATGAATCAGTTGTCATCGATGGTGAGATCCATCCAATTATATGTCTAAAACCGCGAATCAGTTACAACTTATTATTCAGCTGAGAAGACCAAATTATTATTCCATGAACTGTCTGAAGTCATTCCCATCATAAAGAGTGGTTATTAATCCAAAGAGACAATTTCATGAATGCGCTGAGCGAACTTTGTAACTATTTTGGAGGGGAAGGAAATGTATACTGTGCGAATGTATGAATGTTTTGGGGGAGAAAGAAGTTTTTTTTTAATTGTGTGCCTAAATTTTTGTGATTCTTTTATGAATAAATGTAAATTGTTCCATGTTAAGTTCTTTTATTCCATCAGTATGGATGTAGACATATGTTGGCTCAATAGGTTGTAATTTTCGCGAACCCACGTCGTGATAAAACAAAATAAATAAATAACAGTAGCGAAGGGTACGCGACAGGAAGGGAAGTCCACCTGGGCAGAGCCACGCATGCTCATGTGAAGCTTATTACTGTGGGAGGTTGCTAGGTATCCCAGAGGCTCCGTTTGTGATGCAGATACCCCCCTGCATCATTCAGGCCCCGGCGCGGGTCGCATATTACTGTGGGGTTTAAGAGTAAAATGGTGAAAGAAACAAGATAGACACGCTCTAGCCCTAGAAACATAATAGCGTCAGAGTCGAAGATAACAAGAGTTGGCCAAGGAACGCAGATAGTAAAGTATACAGGGAGAATCAAGCATAAGTGGAAGGAAAACTTGATTAAGCTCAGGACCACTAGGTTGCTACCCACGAACTCCCAAGGTGAAGGGAATGGTTGAGGAAGCGAGAAGTGTATAGGGGCAGACTGGTTCTTGCAGGATGCACTTAGATTGACTCTTCAACTGGGACGTATTGGGCTAGCCACGGCCTTGATGATGCAACTGCCACCGACATAGTCCCCAGCATCATCAGAGCACGCAAGCCCTCAAAACCCGCATGGTCAGTGCTCCATCATGGTGGTGTCCCACTGGAGGTTGTGTGTGTGACGTGTGCGTGTGTACAAATTGATTGGCATAGGTTTCATTAGAGAAAGAAAGTATCTGCTTTTTTGAAAGGTCCTACCATTCTCAAATAATGCATGTTTTCTAAACATGCTTTTTTATTTAACTATTTATTAAACACTATACTCAGAATAATCTTTAGTTCGATAATAATTTGTACATGTAAAATAAGTTTTTTATGTTAAATTACAAACACATTGACATTCTATTAGTATTATAACTCGCCGCTAACTTTTTATCTTATCAAGGAAATTTTTGCTGAAATTTTTGAATCCACCTCTGCTTTAGAGCCCTTGATCGGAATTGATGGGATGGTCTCTTGCTTGCTTGCGGAATGTAAATTAGTTTATTGTCCTCCACGTGATCATACGCAGATATACATTTTTGACAATAAATTTATTATTATTTTGTGCTCCCATCATAAATATGAACCTTTTTTTGCTTGTAACAGTTCGTTATGCAGTAAAATCTTTTCTTTTCTTATTGTACAAAGAGAAAATCTTATTTATTTTATGCATATGGAGACAGATTTTAAATATTAATATTAGAATATATGTGTGTAAAACAAATGATGACTGAAAATTAATATAGTGGATTATTATGGTTTCACGAGAAATAAAAAAGTGTAACTAAATATGAACATTCGAGGGGTAGTCAATGTATAAGTTACAAACGTCAGTTTCCCTTACACCGTTTTAAATAACGTACGCATGTTTTGCCAATGTATGCTTTTCATATAGGCTACATGACATCTCATAGGCACGCAGACAGCCAGACCACAGTTTCTCTGGGAAAGCTGTGTTCAGTTGGATCCAGAAGTTAAACAAGGGAAGGCAAAGCATCAGAGATGGGGAGCGTCCTTGTTATCCTGCGGAGGTGTCAACTGCAGTCACAGGGCAACGTGTGGAAAAATCAATCGTAAAAAATCATTTTAAAATAGATGATGCCGTAAACGAAGAGGTTACTCGTTGGCTGCGACTTCGTCATAGGGTTACAAGGACATTAAAAAGATGGAATAAGTGTATAAATGTACAGGGGGATTATGTCGAAAAGGAATAAATATCTGGAAGTTACTTTGATTATTATTTTGTGACTTATTTATTGACTTGTCTATGTACTTCATGGCGAGGGAGTAACAAGAAAATAAAAATCACTGTAATGCGTTTAGTCAAATTATGCTCAGTTTATGCTGTAAAGTCATTGTTTTCTGGAAGAAAAAGATAAAATAAGTTTCATGGGAAATCGGTTCCAGCCATTTCTATTCTTAATACAGTTAAAATAGTGATCTACTATACTTTGTAGCAGCAATAAGAGATCCAAGTCAATCACTATGAAGAAAAAACAACCAAGAAAATGGAACATACTTTCCATGATGTTGCTTAGAACGCGAATAAAAAATGAAATTGGGTGCTGCTAGAATGTTTCCAGCGACTTTCGCTCGTATAGCATATGATTTAGACTTCTGATGAGAAGTTCCTGCGTATTGGTGAGTAAAGTTATTATAATAAGCACGAAGACCAGAAAAAGCAGAAAGTTTCGTATTTGCAATAATTCCAGCTCAATATCCTCCTAACTCTTTTCAACAATTTCGTCTATTTTGATATAATAGCTAAGGATAACTCCATTATAGAGGAGCAGCTTAATATCTCTGAGCGTCAAATTCAGCTCAATTAATGCAGATGGAAACCGGAGGGCATCTGTCGTGTAGTAAAGGGAACTGATAATTTTGCTTGCAAATACATCATGAAAAAATCCTTTTTTTACTCTCTAAACATATGGTTCCCAACTTTGTTTAATATCCTTTATTTCAGGAATTATTTTATTCATTCTTCATCCAAGACAAAGGCGACATCTTGTCCAGAGCTACCCACTGAAAATTATGATGCTGCTCACCAGAACCAAAGTTATAATAAATTGAAGCAGTCCATTGATTGGGGTATTTAAATTTGATTTTTTTTCAAAGATGTATTTCACGAAACTATTCATTTTCCCAATAGAAAACATAATACGTTATGTTCTACACATGCAACTATGTTAATGTATGAGTCACAATTACTGATTCTTATTTTCTTAGTTCTTGACAGTGATGTCTCTATATTAGTAGACAAAATACTCCGTACCCATGTAGGCTATGATTGACGACATTGAATTTAGGAGAGAGAAATTAATAATGTAATTTTTGTATTTGAAAAACAGATTCACAAAATACTTGTTTTGTGAATTGCAAAAGAAAATGTTTAAAAATACAAAATGGTCAAAGTATCTGGGTTTCCAATCTGCTATATTGTCCGTACTACTATTTTCCCTCTGATTTAATAGTTCCAGTGTGCATGGATGAGTTATTTTTTCTCTGAAACCGCATACTTTCTTTCATTTTTCTTTTTTTGCAATAAATTAAAAATTGAGGAAAGTTTTATGTGGGCACATTACTTATTTCACTTAAATTAATCGACCTTTCCACAAAACCAAGAAATAAGGATGTACTGCTTATAAAATCATTGCTGCCCCTGCCGGAGAGATATAGAATTTTCTGTGAAAATTTTTTATTTTAGCCATTGGGTTTTCTATCGTAAATTAGCTACAGAAGGCTTGTGTCACCCCAGAGTACTCTATAGTAACGTACAGCTGCGCTTACTATTGACCAACATTTACCTTAAGTTGTTCAGTAACTATAAACTAATAGATTTTTTGTGGAGTTTTACGGCTCGTTTACATCAAGATCATTAGATCCCTAAAATTCTGTACAGGTAGGGAATATGCAGTTACGCACTAAGGAGAGCCAACATGACTCTCCCCGCGTGTGAGACTGACCGAATGACTCAACCATATCCACTAAAAAGCCTCCTGAATTACAATATATCAAAACATTACTCAAAACATATATCAAAACATCAAAAAAGGAAAAAGTTAGATACCCTACCCCTCGCAAGCGAGTAGCGTCGGGATTGAAAAGAAAGAAGGAAGGTCAGGAAAGAAAAAGAAAGGAGTCTTGCACAAGTAAGTGGCAGTAATGCCAGACTCAGCTCGGGGTCCCGTGTTTGCCAAATACGTACTTACTAGATGTAAGTCCCCTGAGGAAAATATAAACTAATCGAGTCTTGAGACACGTTCGTACTGGTCCGCCGGCACATCGGCCCCACAAAATAATACACATAAAATAAGAAACAAAATAATATAATCACAGGACGAAGGCGCTGAGGAGAAAGTAAGACTGAACATAAAGGCGCCATGAGAAACGCCTCAAACGTCAATTCACGCTTTGTATACTGTCCAAAATATCAGAAGGTGCCAGGCTACTGTCACGGGGCTGACATTACGCAAAGGTTTATAATATTACTCAAAGCTGACATTACGCAAGAATTTTATAATATATTTCCTGGGCGGATCTTTAAATCGATAGTTAAAATAGTTAGTGTCATTTTAATCGTGACTCGCCAGACGGATCTCCATGGCTTCAGCCGCGAGAGATAAGAACTTTTCCTGTTTGTCCCGTCTTTGTGGTGAGGTTCCCAGAGAACCTATTTTTCTCTGCGGTCAAGCCCGAGATGACACACGATCGTATGACTCGCCACGGCACTGCACTCTGTCACCCCCCTCCATGTGACATTCCTCCCTCTTTCTTCCTAATTGCATTTAAATGCATGAGACAACGCTTTTCCATCTCCACAAATTATCGTAGAGCCGTGTGCAACGACTCCCTTCCCAATGACTTCTCCTACCATGAAGAGCTCAATACATTCAAATATCCACATGGAACCCCCCACCCCTACCAGGGCAGTTTCCAGGGTACGAGGTGCTTTCGGGAAGTTACAAACCAATCCCCCGCACACCCCTCACGGTTCCTTAAACTGGTGACCGCCCATCCGAGGGCCTTCTCTTCTTCTTGATCGTCATCTCTTCTATGGGGAACTCGCTGGAGACGATGTGACGTGCCCGAGACAGGGTGTGTCGGCGACGGGACGTACGAAGCGTCCCGCGCGGCTTCACGGGGCGCAGCTGACAACAGTTCTGATGACGGTCTGTATTGACGATAAATGGAAGCATATGGAACATTCTAAATGGACCTTGACGTCCTTACGAGTCTTTAGAACATGTTAATGCAATATATTGATATCTCGCTCCGATAAGGGCATTTAACATAACTATGTAATCACTTGCTTATGGGAGCATCATTATAACTTTTTAATTATAAGCTCTCTTCGAGCTTATGTGCAAATTCAATTATTAAACCTTTGTTATAGTTTATATGTGTCAATGTTTTATTAACCAAACGCCAAAAACCTGAATAGAGAATTACTCTAACTATTGCCAAGCGAGTATTCTAATTATTTCATCTGGGGTCTATCCTCTCCCGACGTTGGGACAAAGACAACGCTAAATATATACATAGCAACGACCAACGTGACATAGTATATTATTGTTGTATCGCTATGTACCAACGCGACACTACTAACCTCACTCTGTCACCACATCCTCGTTCAGAGACGTCTTGACCTAGTGATGCTCCCTGACTCATCATCTTCGACTCACATTATCATTTTTATCCTAGGTGATCGGAATGATTCATTTACTGGGGAGATGCTTACACTACCGTTGGCAAATATAATGCTTGAAAACGGTTATTGTTTAGTGTAATTTGTCTTAAAATTTTGTGCCGAATCAGAAATTATACTATCTTTTGCCTTATGCGTGCACCGTAAAAATCTTTGCAACAATAATAATAATAATAATATCTAGTAAGTGAATCATTTCGGCCGCGAAGTTTAACGATGTTAGTTAGTTTGGGCGTAAGGTGATGTATCAGGGAGGATCACAAGGTCAATCTCGGAACGAGGAAGTAGTGACAGTGAGGGAGGTTGCCAGGCGCCTTACGGTATTTTACACACTGGTAGGAAGAGATCAGGGAGTTTTAATCGCTTACTAATCTGTCAATGGATTCTTTTATTCTCTGAATGCTTAGGTTATAATTTGTCCCGTCGAATAAGATACATTATGATTACACAGTGTTGTACTTTTTAATGTGCCGTCAACAGGCGCATGGTACAAGTTACTTAAACAATGAAGCAATAAGGATAAATAAGAAAACGGATTTATATAATGATTTCACAAATGTTTATTCTAAAAATCTACAAATAATATCATTGGAATTTCAGGTTTCTGATGGAAGTCGCAAATTTAATGTTAATCGAATTCAACATTTTTGTGAACGTAATAGAGGCGTTATTACGACATCGCGTACACGCATTGTACCGGAAGAATGGCTCTTAAATGATATACTAAATTATCAAATTTCCTCTCTGCTTTTGTTGCAATATGTTCGGTCTATGTTAAGAGAGGTTTTTTTGTTTATTGAATATTTTAACAATGGACCTACTCATGTGATTAAAATGTTGTGACTGCGAGTGCTGAGCAAAAGGAGCATATGATTTTGGAAATCAAATGTGTCAAGACAAAAGCAATGGCGCATGATTCGATGATCGTTCAAGTTCATTTCATGAAGGAACACTCGAGAGACCCGGGATATCATTCGGTTCTGTGACGGGACAAAGATTCATTCAGTTCGTTGTCTGTTCGAGTTCAGTGCTGATGCGTTTCGTTTAAGTTTGGTAAAAGTGTCATCGTTTGATTCGACCGATATATTTTCAGACTTGTTGATGCTTCAATTCGTATAGTTATAGTGTTATTGTTTGCTTTGCTGTCTGTTTTTTACCTATGCACGATTACGTGGTGCGTCTCGGACAAAAAATTCATCCTTTCCTTATGTATAAACAAAATCGTATAACTAAATACATACTCGAAAATAAAGCAATGAAATATAAAGAAAATTTGAGCATAATGTTTTGAACAAAAGAAGACCCGCCCTAGAAAATGTCGATTTAATAATATGGTGATTAAAAAAAATTGGTTTTATTTCACAAATAACGTTTATTATTTATTGGCACATGAGTGATCATTTACGTGGTTTGAGTTTTGTTGGAAACAATATAAAATTCTGAATTCATACTTTGTGAAAAATTTCTACTAGCTGACTTCTCAATAACTATTTGTAGACATAAAACCAAAGAAATATGTTCATTTACCTCTATAATAATTTACTTGATACGTAACATTTTAATACATTTCGTATGGGTATTTTGATTTAATTCCATATCAAGTTAGTTTCTAACGCATAATGCTAAAGCGTGCTTCAAACATGATTATACTGATAATAAACGTAAAATAATTAACTATACTACCTGTTAAATAATATAGATACATGTGAATATTTCATATTATGTATAGCTTATGTACAGGCAAATTTTGATTTTACATGCACAAGAAATGATAGTATGAAGAGTAAAGTATGAAATAAGGATAAGGAGCAATATGAATACTGATTAGTAATAAGAATGGTTTAATGGCGTGCCATGAAATTAATGAGAAACAATAATAATATACTAGCTTTCCAAGAGAGCGTGCTGATGACATGATATAAAATGATCTTGGAAATCAGTTGAGTTGATTGTAGAGTACACGTGGATCGGTGTCGTGTTACCAGATCCAGCGATTGACGATCGATGACCTCGTAGTCGTAAGTGCCTTCAGTAGAATGGAAGCGAGGGCTTGAACTTGCGACAATATCGGTTAGTTGCCGACCCAAAATGGCAGTGGTGTGATGAAGGGGCTAGATGCCCGGGTTGACTCCTCGCGTAAGAATGTCGGTGTTCTCTGCTGAGCAGCTAGCGAAAGAGTACTGGCATGGCGCCAGACGATGATTTCGCGTGAGCAAGTGATGTTGATCACACGATGCAGAGCGAGAGAGTATGCTCTGGCTAGCGGCAGGCGAGCGAGTGCTGTTCGCTCAGCGTCAGGCGAAAGAGTGACGTGTGGTCCGCTCAGCTGCGGGCGAGAGAGCGTCCCACCGCTGGCGAGCGGCGGGCGAGTTGACTCAATGCCCGCGAGAGAGTGATATAGTTTGGCTCGCAGCAGACGATAGAGTGTGCCGGCTACCAGCCGGCGAGCGAGTGTGATGTGACCCGCTCAGCAGCGGGTGAGAGAGAGACCTGCTCCGCTCAGCAGCGGCGAGAGAGTGATTGCCGTCTGCCCGTGCTCGCGACAGGTAAGCACTGGTTAGGCTCCCCGTGCGAAGACTTGCACGGCAAGCACGAGCCGGCGCCAATTGTAAGGCGAGACGCCGCGACGGCTGGCCGATTTAGGCGGGAGGCACCGCCCCAGCACAGAGTCCACGGCTGGTTGAGGTGCACTAGTAAGGTATAGAGAGTACACCCATGTACTTGATATTTTACCCCCTCCCCGTCGGCTACACTGGTGTGCCAACGATTTTGGGTCTACGCCCTTTTGGGAGTCGTAGTCCGACCCTGTCTTGAGGGACATTATCCTACACTAAGCTTTGTTGTGCCCAGTACATTTCAATGTTTCCAGCTATGGATGTGGTATTACTGGCGGAGCTGTGGTTTAAGAAAACAAAAAGAATCCAAAAATGTGCAGTGAAAGTCAATCAAACTCAAAACATTTTGGAGAAAACATTTGAACATGTTTAATATTCACCTTTTATTTCATTGTTCACACAATGATATAATAAATTTCATAAATACATATTATCACTCAAATTATTTTAGTCCAGTAGACATGGGAATAAAAGAGGCCAATCCAGGACAAACATATAAAAGTCTTTTTCTCAATCGTTTCTTGTTTACCGAGGTGCTGCATCCGAATTTTCACTTTGCCTCCTCGTAAACCCTGTGCGTTCTGACAAAAATTCAAAAAACTTCGATAAAAATGCACCTTTTTACTTTTTTGTTTATAACTCGAAAAGTACGCGCTTCTGGAGAAACGTATACGAATGCAAAATTAATGTGCTTTAAATATTCTACATATTAGGTTTTTATAGTTTTTGGTTTGACGAACAGATATTGCACTAGTGTGGTGCGTTTTGCCCAAAATTTTGAAATGGACCCCCAAAACAAGTGTGTTTTATGTTGTTTACTTACTACTAAAAAATTACACATTTTTAGAGAATATTGTCCAATACAAAAATAAACATCAAATTTCCTTCAAATTATGTTTTGTAGAGTATTTTTCGTCAGATGAACATTTTAGACTTAAGTCAACACGTCAGAGCTCGCTTAAATTGAGTGTATACCTGAGTGCGTCTAGAGAGTGTGGCCGATCTATCCCCACCACCAAGGTCCGCCATGTTTCCATCAAAGTGGCGCGTGATTCAAATACACTGATGTAAGTATAAAATGTTTTTACGTGATGCATCACAATGTAGCATGCCAATCAAATGCTTGCCTAGTCCTCCCGAGGGCGGGGGCCGCGACTGCTCGTAAAACTAAAACGCGTATAAAATCTAAAATATTCGTGCTCGTTTAACGATTTAAAGAAAGTTTTCATCTTTCTTCAATGGACGAAACAGAATGCATTTAATTGGATTAGGATTTATTTTCATCTACTTGAATTACTCTTAAGAATTTTAACACGTCTATTTTTAAAACTTTTTTCAATAATTTTGGTTAACGCTTGTAAGAGATATGCTTTCGCGGACTTTTTTGTATAACTTTTTGAGGCGAACAATATTGCCTTGTATTGTTGTCACCTATCTCTAACCGCATAGGCAGCGTATGCAATAATCTCTCTCCGAAGATTCATCCCCCCCCGACTTGATTGTTTATTATCGTTCTTACCTATTACTTGTGATACCTAAGATAACAAACTATATACACATACCTTGCCAGAGAACATATCTATGAATTAAAATCTAATCACGAAAATCGGATTAGTGGTTCTCGAGTTTTAGGAGATGTAATAGGTTAGCTGTCCGGCAGACATCAAAGTGACATGAATTGAATGAATTCAATTACAATGTATCTTGGAATGCTACGGAAAAATTGCGCAGCCAATCAACAATGTAACGCGTATCGGCCAAATTCTCTCTAGACGTACTCTGTGCAACTGAATTTATTTAATTTGTCACTTTAATGCCTGGCGGCTAGCAAGCCTATTGCACCCCCTAAAACTCGAGAACCACTATCTCGATCGTAATATGGTTTTTACTGAATATATATTCATGCAAATTTAACATGTAAACCTACACAAGCACAGCACAGGAATCGTTGGTGATAAAAGGATCAACTGCAACTTGTCTAGGAAGCTGGGCTCTCGGTGCATATATCACATTGAAGCACATTTGATTAGATTTCGTCGCGCGTGGCCGAAACTTTCGCTGCTTTCTCCGAATTTTGCTAGTGATGCTGGCAGCTGTCGTGTGTTGATTTAGAAAACAGCAAGGAGTTAAACATCGTTTTGCGTTGCTACCAAACGTGGTGTGATACCAGCAAATGTTCGTTCGCGTTTCGGATCGTGGACTGAATTTACGTTATCCTTTCTGTACGTAACGTTGAGATAACTTTGTCTGTAGTTCGGTCACTTGTTTGGTTACGTTGTCCAAGGTTTGTAAAATATAGTTCATTACAAGGTCTGCAGTTGCTGTCTTTGCGTCGGAAAGAACAGGAGTATTAACATGAGCGGCTGCTACGGTTTCTGTAGTGACTACTGCGTCAAGAGTGCTCGTGTCGAGAATGTTATCAGGAATGTCCGGTGCAACATGAGTAGCTTCCACGGTATTAGAAGTGTGGAGTACTGCATCAATTCTGTTCCGCTTGTTCTGACAGGTCTCCTGTATATCCCGGTGTCAAGATATCTCGAATTGTAGCTGGTAGGGCTTTAAACCATATTTCTGCCAAAAACGAGTTGTCTTGAATTTCGGTTCCGGCGAGATTTTGAAGGTTGCGGAGAAATTCTGATGGTGTGCGATCACCGATTGCTTCCGCAGATAGAATATTGTCGATTTTAATTCGCGGGTTGGTGAACCGATTTATCAAAAATTGTTTTAGACGTTCGTACGACCTGCTGTCGTTGGGTATTAGTAATTCCGTGTCAAGGTCATAGATTACGGAGCTGTCCAAGTGGGAAATAACAATTTCGTGCTTGGCTAAAGGGGAGCTAATTCCTCGCATGTAGAACTGTATTTCCGCGTACGCGAACCAATTTTCGGGGCAGTCCTGCCAAAAGCTTGGAAGTCGTATTATTTCGGTCTGGCCTGGCGAAAATGCGCCTAGTGAGAGATTGCACGTTTTCATTAGACATTGTGAAATGCTAGCAAGTTTACTTGTATGAATAAAAAATAACAAGTGACAAACTACAAAGCGAAGTAAAACAATGTTACACAATAGACTGGCAATAAACTGAAAATAAGAATTACATTAGCATTGATTAAAGACAAGATATGTAATATATGTACCTAGTGAGTGCGAAAATTTTTTAGACTAGGAATTCAATTCCAATGGAGTACAATTTTTCGCGAAATCACGACTCGGTTGGCACAATTCGATTACACGTTCAGTGAGTGAATTATGGCAAAATTACGTAATGTAAGCGTGTTTTAACGCCAACACATAACTGTGATCAGAAGGATTTTTTGCGTGGTTAAGAACGGCGAGAGTCACCAGATTATATATAGTGATTTAACGCGGAAACAAAACTGTAATCAGAAGGATTTTGCGTGATCAAAAGCGTCGGAGGTCACCAGATTATATATGCTGGTCCGGGAAATTACTTCGCAAATCTCGATACCGAAATTTGCTTCGTAATAGCGTCTCCCTTCCCAAAATAAATATACATAGATATTTTCAAAAGTAAACAGGATTGGTTTATTTCTGCAATTTGACGAAGGTCAGTGGAAATGGTAACAGTATGTTCAATGACAGCAGGGGCACGCAAATTGCAAAAGTCCGTTGCCTTTCTTGAAGAGAAAATCTTAACTCACTACTGTTCTTCGCTTAGTGTCCGTAAGATGGTGCCACTGTTGAGTGCTTCCTGACAGCGTCGGTGTGAACCGCGGGTAACAATCCGTGAAGCGCCCCCTCTCGGCGTCCGGGAGAACTAGAGATCAATAGTCCGTAGAGCGCCGCTTGTTGGCATTAGCGTGAACTACGTAGTTGTTAAAAACGTGAGCGAGAACTATAGACGTTCGGACGTGTAGTGCCCCCTTTAGACGTTTGCATGTACTAATGCGTGGTGTGTTGGGCAGCGTAACGGCGTTCGTTCGCGTCGTCTGATTGAACTTCTCGAGTCGGAGATAGGAGTTCCGTCCGGGTCGAGAGCTAAATCAGAACTGAATGTTTGGTGGTTGCCATGTCGCTAATCTGACCTCGGGGCGATGCGTTGGTGACGTAACATAGCTGTTACGTTCATCTATCTGATCTTTCTCGAATCTTCTTAATAAACATACTACGCATGCTTGATCCATGCGCTTCTCGTGGAGTCACGGAATCTCTCAATGTTTATCAACAACGTGATGCGTGTAGAGACACTCTTGCGGGTGGCGTCGGTTATTCTGGCCTTGGAAGTAGAGCGTCTGTGTTGCTCGTCTTGACGACGGCGCAAACATCATGGCGCGTGATGTCTTTCTTTACAACATGCATTTGAATTTGCTAATGCATGTGGGGTTTTAGTGTATATGTAGAAGGTACGTCTACACACATTGTTGGTGGTAATTTCAGATCTATGAAATTCAAACGGAAAGACCTAGCGAAATCCCATGCCTCCATGAATTGTTTAATACAAGTTCACAGTCGAATCATTGTTAACAATCCCATCACTCTTTCGGAGAATATTGCAAAAGAATTAGATGAAGATGTAGAGAACTATGCCCTTATTCCTCAATAATTGTGGAAATAGTGAACCCATGTCAGACTCGCGGATCGCACAAGTTGTGGAAATAGTAAGCCTATTTATAGTGGGCTCCCTATTTCTACAACTTGTGCAAATATCATCTGGTTTTGCAATACGGTTTAACACTGGATATAGAAAACATCGTAACAATAGATTTCAATAAATTTGTATTCAGACAATTATAATATATTTTTCAATGTTAAATTTGATTGATTGCCCCCCACGTGGTCATAAGCAGTTTGACACTGAATCTTTTGACAATGAAGTTTATAAGTTCAATAAAAAATTTAGGTCTGTATAAAAAAGTAACTCAACAGAATTTATATTAACCATGCTGGAACATTTTTTGTAACGATATTTGTGAGATAATCCGTATTAAATTTAAAAAAATGAAATTTTTAATTTTCTCTATTAAATCTGTAATGTATGTAGTTTTGTACTACACAATTAATATTATGTCAATTTAACTTTTATGGCGGCTATAGTGAATATTTTATGGTGTTGTATACTTTTTCAGTAAAAATATTCCTTGGAAAATCGAAATTTTCCGTTAATTCCATCCCAGAAAGTAGGAATTATCATCACAATTATATGGGAATGGTCAACTTCTAGAGTTGGCGACATCAGTCTGCAAAGAATTACATATAGCAACACTAAACACCAAAAGTCTTTATTTACGTACTTTTATATATATTGGGTATTAGTTTATTTATTGATTAATTTAAAAAAGGCCATACTAAACTCCACCGATATCTTACGGCTCGGTGGAAGAAAGAAAAAATGACTTACGTCCGTGGTATTGTAAGATTACACCATGCTACGTCTGATCACGGTGGAACCAGAGTCAGTGTACCTCAATACTTTGATTTGTGCGTCTGATACGAATTGAGTTAAAATAAGTAATTTTGTTCTGGTTCTGCAGTAATAGTTAATGTATTGCTTCAAAGAGATAGCTAATAATAACAAAATCTCTGCTTATAATACAAAATTAATCTTATTCTGACTGTTAACCCTACCATGATAAGTTATATAGCAAGACATTGTTCTTTAACACTTCGTCCTTCATTATTTAAAGTGCTCTGTAAATATGTTTCTTCTGATGTTAATACAAAAGTTGCCAAGGATGTTGTTTTATTTAAATACGAAAATACAAGGTTCTTCAGGGTGTTAAATACTTTTGCTATATGTCAGTTCTCGTTTTGGACTTACCTTTCTTATACAATGGCAACATCTTTAAAAAATGTTCCTGTCTTGGATGATTCTTCTTTACCGTGGTGGAGAAAAATAAATTTTGGTGAATCGAAATACAAGTATGGGATGTCGTGTGGTTGCTTACTAATAGGTAATAGATGCTAATATATAGTGCTTTCAGTAGTAATATGTGAGAAAAGTGTTCTTCATCTCTTGCCTTAGAAAGGTATTAGTTTATCACGTTGATTCATTGTAAAAGTTACCTGTTTTGTCTGGTGGGACTTAACTGTTGAAACTAATGTTTATTTAGTATACATTTGTTCTAGTATATTTCTGGAGGTAATAAAGGGAGAAAGTATTTTCTTAATGCATATAAGCAATTCTTGTATAAAGCCGAGTTTTATGAACAATTTTTAAATGGATATTACAGTATCATAATAAATTTTCATTTTTGAATATACTAATGATATTGAGTACATTTGAAATAGTTTTGTTATCACTGCATTTATGACATACATTATTACAGGCTGTGGAATTATGGCTGCAAGTATTGGTTATGTCAGAAGATCTGTTAGATACTTAATCCTTCACAAAGGAGGTCAGAGGCTTACTCTTGTTACATATTCTTCATTTGGACAAGATCGAGCAATGACTATTAATTTAAATGAGGTGAATAACTTGTAGTTTATTGTGTGAAAAGTATTTCTTTTTTCCATAATTTATTTCATATTAAGTAATTATCATGTAAATAGTGTTTGTGGTTATTATCAGTAAGAAATGTTTAAGATGTATGTTTTACATTTTTAACTTCTTGTAGACATTATTTTTTGCCTATATGAGGTTTCGAAGTATATGAGGCAACTGTATTGTGAATTGGTTTTATAAAACTAGTTAATCCTCTAATCTTGAATAGTTTTCCTTTTTGTAACCATTAATGTTTTTAATTGGAAATCAGAAGAAAAATTCAGGGATATATTGCATAACATATATCATTGTACAAGGTGTCTAAGTTTAATGAGTTAGTTTTAGAATAAACAGTTTTGTAATAATATTTATGTAGGACAATTCTTAATAATATTTATTTATGACTAAATTAAGAGTTTTTTGAATGAATTTTCATAAAGATGTTTAAAATAAGTATATTTTATCTATCTATTTCAGTATTCTTTCAATGCTTGTTGAGATTTAATACTTATAATTTGTTATTTCTTTTAGGTGAGTTGTGAGTATAGTCGTCACAGTTCAAGAGTGCAAGTTCCGTTAAAAGTGTCGGGACACAGGTTTCATTATGTTTTAGATTTGCGGGGACAATTTATGAATGGTAGACTTTTTGACCATACTGCTGGTATGAAGAGAATGTTAAATTGTTAGTTTTGAATGCATTATTAGTACTTGTTAAAATAACATCTTTGTTATGTGTTCTTTTGTAAATAGAAATATGTGAAAAGTAGTGTGTTTATTCAAAGTAAAAATTGTAACATTTACCTATTTTTATTGTATTCTGTTGTTGAAATTCCTCAAAAGCATATGTGAACAGTCTATCCATGCTCCAAGGTTGTAAAATGAAGGTTACTAAACAAACTTATTTACAATTCACATGCTTGGGAAATAATTTGTATATACATTGATATTTTAGGTGCAGGAAATACAGAAATGACAACTATTAATTTATTTCATTTAACATTTTAATTTAATTACTGTGTGCTTGGACTAGTAATTTGTCAACATAAGAATTTTTGTTGTGATTACTCTCTAGCTTTTGGATTTGATAACTGGACAAGAATTCATACTAGTTTCTCAAAATTGTTATATTGAGCAAATATTGTGATTTTAGAGCATATATCTTTTATCTGTATTCAGGGCTGTATTTTTGTTTAAAGCTAAGGTTTTTAAGTGATGGGACTGTTTGTATGACCAACTGTCCTATTTCAACAATTAATTGTGTTGAATGTTGTATGGAAAATTATGGACCTTTTTAGTTAAGTCATCGCTGTCCAACTGACGGTTCATGAGCCGTATGCAGCCTACTAAACATTTTAATGGCCCAGAAGTTATATTACATTTTACATCAAATTATTTATCTAATGTTAGGAAGCACAACGTGTGCATTATGGATCTATGGTGTCAGAATTAGTACTTGATGTGACACATCCAGTGGGAGAAAATAAAAAATTATGTTTGGAGTTCTCATCGTACATTACAATATGAAAACATTTTATTATGGTATTGAATATTAAAAATAAAGAAATATACTAAATTTTATTTTAATCTTGTATTTTGGAAATTGATATTAATTAGTATCCCACAAATTCTTTTGGGCTTTGTGGAGAGTGGAACCCTAAGCTGGATCACTTTGCTTACACCTAAATCTAGCTCTGGTTGTTTTATATTTTGATGTTATCAGGCAACATGTTCATGTAATGAGTATGTTTGTGAAAAGATATACAGAATAGTCCACGCCACGCTAATTCTGAGTCAGCTCAGAGTACCTGCGCCGGCCGCTAGATAACGCTAGTGCAGAGGATCCGAAACCGGTACCTTTGTGGAATGAGGGCACAGACTATAAACCAGACGCCCCTCTCCCATACTAACGGTGTGTAAACAGCTTTCAGCGCTCCTAACATTGTTTACGCCTAACTACAAGTTCAAAAACCGGCCACAGGGCGCGTGGCAGTTCCCGATTCCCCTCCCCCTTCCCCAACCAGGTACTGTACCCTTCACTCCCTCGACCTCATGCTTCATAATTTCACAATAAGTTATCTGAAAATACTTTCCCTATAAAAATTAACATTTGTTAATAGTTAACAGGATGTATAACTGAAATATTTTACTACACATATGAAATAGAAAATGAAAACAGGACAATTGACAGGAAATGTACACAAAGAAAATACATACTTGCTCTTAATTCTATTTATTCATAATAAAGATTCAGGACATTCTCATATGAATGGAAATATACAATCCAGTATACAAAAATGGGGTATACTTGCAATAAGGTACTCATTTATTTATATCCACCAACTATTCATATCA
>NNCF01126744.1:1322837-1359919 GCA_002313205.1 Laupala kohalensis | reverse complement strand
CAAGTTCACATTAAAACATAAAAAAAGATGGCTAAATGAAAAATGTAACTCTTCTACACACTACATCTTGTACTTGAACATGTTCGAACACTTCACTACCAAGACACCAACACAAGAGTACAAACCATGTTAAATAAATACAAATCGAGTGATGTAGGTTACTCTCTCCACTTACAACTTTCTACATACCACAGGAGACAATGCATCTGATTTAACAGGGAAATCTCAATGGTGCAAGTTGCCTTTCCTGACATACCTCCCCGAGGCAACCGATACATTATTATTATCATCATCATTATTATTATAGACCTTTATGGCTTGACAACATCTAGGTCATTAGCACTTTTGAGTGATACATGAATGACACGAGAGCAAATCATGAAAATTATTGTGGAATGAGAGGTATCTTGCCTTCATAATCTTGGATCAGACAGGATTTGAACCAGTTTCACCAGAGGTAGAAGTCTAGTATGCCATACCACCTTTAACCACAATACTAATTATTCATAGTACATGCCATCCATGATGTGATAGGCCCACTGATTTGTACTCTTATGTTCCTTTAAACACAGACTACATATGTCTGCATGTATACACAAAACATGATACAGTAGAACTTCGATTAACCATGGTGCTCACTCTCCCATCGAAAAAAATAATTTCTACCAGAGTAAATTATTTAATTATGCTTCACGTTGTCATAAAAAGTTTGAACTGCTTTTTTAACAATAAATGTATCATATATAAATCCAACCACTTCCTACTATTTCCACAGTTGTACATATGTTCCTCGAAACTTGGAGACAGAGACCCTCAGGTACCAATAAAATTTTGACTTTGAGAAATAAAATTAATGAATTTGAGAAATATTAGAAATGAAGGAAGAAAAATAATTTCAAACTACAAGAAACGAAAACATAACTTCATATTTCAACACACTCGTATACAAAATTCATTAAATAAAGTGTTTCAATTAACTGTGGTTTTCATGTATCCATGGGACCCCTCTCCTCCTGCAGATGTCCAGGCAAAATGTCCCGAAGCGTCACCAAAGCCATGTCTAAAACTTGAAGCATCTGCAACACACAATGTTATTATTAACAAAACACCAATATTAATCAGAAGGGTTAGCAGAAATATATTGCAGATTAGAAGAAAGGAGCAGAAGGTGCATGATGCAGAAAATGATACAACATAAATTACATTGTTTTACCATAATTATAGACCTCGACATAAATTAATAAAATAAAAGTAAAATAATAGAATTCCTACAATAGATATCTAATAACCCTAGCCTAATAAATATTAATATTCCGTTATAGTACAAAATAATGGTATTTTATAATAATATCTACGTTGTCTAAGTTAAATGAATATTATGAAATGTATCAAAATTATTATAGTGTTGTTATTCTTATATGCAAATATTATTGTCATTGTTGTCACTACTATGACACGCCATACATCATTGTTATGATCTATGTGGTTCAATAAAATATTATAATACTATATTTCTGTTCATCATTTCATACACAGACTTCATTCATCAATACATTACTTACATATTATAGATAATAAATTTTTATACAATACTTCATGTAACATTGGTTTTCATTTAACATACCATGGAAGTCGTCCGGGGTAAAATGTGTGGAGCACACTCTGGTACTAGTTCGTGAGACCCGCACATCAGTCATGCCAAGACACTTTATCTATTGCCGTTGTCTACAAGAGAA
This sequence comes from Laupala kohalensis, assembly GCA_002313205.1. NCBI lineage: Eukaryota > Metazoa > Arthropoda > Insecta > Orthoptera > Trigonidiidae > Laupala > Laupala kohalensis. Next base: position 1,358,183 of record NNCF01126744.1, on the reverse strand, counting down.
TGTAACAAATATATTTATAAATAAATAAACAAACAACAATAATCGCAGCAAAGCGACTGAGCTAAGTACGTCTGCCCATGTGGGTATTGGCGCTAAGACAACAAGAATTACTTACCTTTCTGGTGGGGTAGGGAAGGCGTGGAAAGTTATTTCCGGGTTGCCGGTTGCATTGTAACACCCCGGTACGGAACACACAAAAATTCGAGGCATTCCACTATATAAAATCCACTAAATGTGCGAATGTTGACTACAGCACAGTACAACCTGAACACCACACGCAAAACGTAATGTAACGAACAAAGAACACTACCAGCCAATAGGAGAAGGGTGAACACGATCTTGCAGCCATCTATTGAGCACTGGACAAACTGGGTGACTGGTAGCGCAGTCTGGTAAGTGTTTACGCCTAACTACTTGAAGCGTCAAATCTCAAGCATTTTCCCCGTATCTAGTTCCTTGGGCCCGAATGAGGGGCACGTAGAATTCTTTACTCGAGAGAAGCGACATCGAGCGACATGGACGTCGCGTCATCTAATTGGGACTGCTGCACTGCCGCTAGGAGACAGCAACGTAATAACAAAATATGAAATAACGTTAAAAAACAAAAATAACGTTTCGCGCAAAAACAGATGTATTTGATCTTACAAGTACACCGAGGAGACTTTTCGCGCTTCGTTTTCGTCGGTATATGAAATTTATTTTTCATTAAACTGTACATATGAATATCTATTAACTTTCCGAGAACGATTTTTATTAATTCAACGTATTTTTCAACACGTCTACGTCTTTTCTTTGTTGGCAAACTTGGGAGGAGCTCACGGTTTATTTTTATGAAAGGGATCTACACCATCTACGATATGCACTGGCACTGAATTCGCTAGCAATTTCAATTAGAGATGCGAAATTTCGTTCACCAGAAGGAACGAGTCGTTCACCGTTCACTCGATGTCGTTCCATCGTTTACATGTTTTCCCGCCAGTTTCCCGCTCTTGTCAGCGGTAGGTAATTGCGGGGACGTTCTTACGAATTTCACATTCTCGCGCCATATAATATATTAATGCCAGAATATGAGACATATAATTTAGAAATAGTTAATAAAGGTAATTATATATCAGAACTACGTAAAGAGAGGGAAAATAGAGATGTTACGTATTCCATATTGTGCCATAACCATATAAGAATAAAACGAAATAATTTGAGTTCACATTAATTTTGTAGTGATTTTTAAAAATATCTTTTTGTTCCCTGGGTACAACAATTAAACGGTTTGTGTCGAAGGTGCCACTTTGCTTCTGGACCATTGTAAGAACGGTAAGAACTTCCCTACCCAGTGAAGTGTTTTTGCACAGTGACACGATGGAACGATTGGACTACGTTCTGAAAGATCAGTTCTCGACTAATTATGCCAACTGTTGATGGTTATATTGGAAGATTGTATGGGTAATGATTGCGTAAAGAACAATATTGTTGGATTATCTATTCGAGGATATAAAACAATATATACTGATCATATTCTAAAAAATAATAAAAAATCACAGAAGTCAAAGCAGTGTTTATAAAAAACTTTTGATTGATTAATTAAATCCAGTATTGTTGAATATATCATACGATCTTTAGATGGGCTGAACACAATATTTGTTCTGACGGTTTTTGAGTTGCTAGCGTAAAAGTGTTTAGGTTTTTTATATTCCAATATGTTAACGTTATTTCATATTTTGTTATTACGTTGATGTGTTTACTATTTGTTTAATCTGTTGTAATCTATAAAAGAGGCTTGGGTATTATTAAACAGGTATATTTTCTACAATATCACTCGGTTTTCTGGAATAACTGAAGGTAGATAAAAAATTTAATATTTAGATGAACGAAGAACGACCGTTCACCAAAAGGAACGATTGATGTGAATGATTCACTGAAAGAACTCGTTCTTTTGAATTCGTTCGTTCACGAACGTCACATCTGGTCACATCTCTAATTTCAATGTAGAGCAAGGACCAGCTTCCATTATCTACGTGTTTAGTTCATTGGTAGAAGTTGGAGACGATTATGCTATAATTTCTAGAGATGTACATAACTTGATAGAAATGACGGATTTGGTGATGTGTGGATGTATGCTAATTTATCGTTGTGTTATTGAATGAGGGGTATTAGTTTTGTAAAGTTTTTATAGGTTAGTTGTTAATTTACTAAGGAAAATAAATGATGAAGAGAACTACAGTAGCTAAGAACTTATCTTCAACGAAGAAAAAAATCAGTCAAGATGATCTCCGACGTATTATGAATGAACAGAAGCTTAAATTATCCCAAGCCGTCAAGAAAATTGAATCTCCTCTGGCCAAATATCCTTTTATAAATTTTTTTAAGGAAATTATGATGCTTCATGATATAAAATCACATGTAGAGCTTTATAATTTTATTTTACTTTCTTATCTATGTTTTTTTCCCCTTTGGTTGATGGATCCTACCATCTGAGTTTTGCCAGTAAATTTAGTAAAATGTGTCAGTACTTTAAGGTAGAGAGTTTTTTTTCCTTAATATTTTTGTACATACAATGGTGATGGACAGTTGTCCTGCATTGTATGTGATTCTGTTGTTAGAAGTGAATCTGTATGGACAATACACCTAAACAGCAAACAACACAGAGATAACATAGTCAAACTCAAAAGGAAAAGGGACAGTGACACAGTTGTGGTGCAAACAGTAACCCCTGTGCCTACATTTAAAAGACCTGCTAGTGTTACTGTTCCTGTTCCACCCAAGAAAGTGAAAGGTATTTATTGAATTATGATAAACTGTATTAGTATTTTGTATGTCATTGATGACATTAGGAAATACACCAGCAACTGCTTTCAGTATGGGGTACTGAAATTTGGTCATTTATAAAAATGATATGCTTTAAATCAGTAGTTTTCTGTTTTAATCAGCCTTTGTTTTCTTTGATCATTTGAAAAATGAACAGAATGAATGAATGAATGAAATGAAATGAAATGAACATTGGTTTTGTATTGGTTCAGATAAATGTTTGTTCAAACTTTTAAACTCGTTGGTTGCATCTTTCTTCATTTCAGCTTAGCTTAGGAATTGTGTATTTGTATGGATGTAAATAGCCTATGATAACTTGAGAAAACCTTTGGGCTACCAAAGTTTCTATCAAAAATTGAAGATATATTTTAGCTCTTTCTTCGACCTGAAATGGGATTACTTCTTTATATGTTTTGAAACTTTTCTTGTTCTTCTTAGAAATACTAGCTACATGCTATTTACTGTTTACTCTCTACAGTGCTACATGCTACGCATTCATAGTCGAGTGAGATACAAATTATTTTGTAAGAGATATGGGCTATAAGATAGTTACTTTTTTAATGGTATGTGTTTCTTATATAATTATTTTATGATAATGCAATAACTTGATGTAATAAATTGTATTGATGGTTGAATTTTGTAGGTATGAAATAAAATTCTGTGAGTTAATCGTTTACTTACCTAGTCATTAATATCATCAATATTGTTTTAGGAATTCTGAAAAATGCCACTCCAAGTGTGCCTGCAGATTTTTTTGACAACACCAAAAATTCTAGTTCTGATAATGCAGGAAAAGTGAATAAAAGTGTTAGTAGTGCTTTAGAAAGATTGGCCGAGGAAAGTGGTGATTCTGAAGAAGAAGAGAAAAGAGAAGAAGAAAATAAAGTAGAGGAACCTGAGGAAGAAATAGAAAATGCTGCGAGTCAAAAGAGTGTTGTTCAAGATGATGCATTACCTGAAGGATTTTTTGATGATCCTCTTCTTGATGCAAAGGTATAATAGCTTCAGATTGGAACACAGTTCTGTACCAAAAAAGAAGCTTTTATGTATTGCAATCAATCTGATAACTTATATTTACTCTGTGATAGCAAACAAGAGATTGTATGAGAGTTAGGACAATAGATTAGGAACTATTCCTACTATTTAGGCAACCATTGAGAAAAATGTATTCCTTTTTGACTTGCGAACTGTTACGGACTTCCTCTTGATCAAGACTTTCAAGTCTTTCACTGACACCAATGATTCAAGTTACAATTGTAGGGCAACTATGACTTCATTCTTTCCANCCCCCCCCCCCCCCCCCCCACTTTTTCAGGGAAAAATAAAAAATTCTAATAATCTAAAACTGGGAAATAAAAAAAGCATTTATACTATCCTTGATGTGGTAAACACTGAATTGTCTTTCCTTTGATTTATTTAATTATTTAAAACATTCTGAGTGGAAATATGTAAAAAGTGTCATGCGATTGATACAGCACCGCAGGCTGTGGTGTAGACTCGCACACATCTTTTGAATCTAAGTCCTGTCGTTGTTACCCAATGATTCTTTCTTCTGAGGTCCATAGATTCATTTCGAGCATCCAGATTTTGTCACAACAATGATGGATATAGTTTTAAATAGTTTTACACTTGAAGATATTATTTTGGAGTATGTTCAGTACTACCACTTCATTTATGTATTATTGCAGGTGTGATATTAGCTATTCTGTGATAAGCATTGAAATTTCTACATATTCCGATTTTCGTACAGAGTAGTTTCACTAGGAAGTTTAGCTGTCTCTTTGTGGATGTTTTGTGTTAATAAACTGACCCGGGTTGTTCCTAGTTGTTTTGCTACCCCAAGTAATCCAAAATTTTGTCACCCTCCCAGTGGCGTAACCTACACCCCTGTAGTCCCTGCAATGCGTGGGTACCAGGGGTCAAGAGGGCCCAAAGGACTAGAAAGCTAGGTAGGTAGCATTTTTGGCTGTTTTAGTAAAGAGCCTAAACCGTCGAGAACGGTTCTTCGATAAATTAAATCTTGAATACATGAAATGAAAAGAAACACACTGTAGTAGATTTCGCAAATGCATGGAGAGTCATTAGACAGTTTCAAGAAACTATTTGAAATGTATGAGCTGAGAAAAAAATTTAGATACACATCTTAAATTCCTCAATTTTATTTTATGGAAACAAATTTAAGTCTGATGTTGTTTGTTATTGTATTAAAAATGAAATAAAAGTAAAAAGTTCAAAAATTGTTTTACTTGTTTCATCTTGTAAAAATATGTATTTCAGATTTTTTGAAAAACTGTAAAATGTAGTCAACTAGATTTTTCTATATTAGCTGGTAAGTAAAACACATGAACCGTTTGTATAGTAGCAGAACAGCGACATATATTGATATGATGTACATTGTTTTCATAATAAAATATATTATGCNTGTAGTGGTTAACACTCCTGCAATCAATCAGTAGTCCGAGGTTCGATTCCTGACTCATCGCTATTTTTACCTGAATGAAAGTTATCACATATCTTCTCCAAGTGTAGGGTACACGAAAGAAATATATGCAAAAGTTATAACTGTTCATGTTTTGAGGGATATTTCTCTCTTCTTCACTCATCCTACACCGAATGTGCGTTCTTAAGACTGATGATACCAATAAACTGACCGACAAAATTCATCCATCCATGACCTTGTTATCTCCAGGGTACAGACCCAGTTGTGTTTAGTTGAAGATAGTCCCCTCGAAACATGACTGTAAGCAAGGGACTGGTGCCAAATTTGGCAGTGTGGGAGCTCTGATGTCAGAAGTTAGTATAGAATAGCTAACCCTCTACCAGTAACAGCTGTTTGGTATTCTTTCTATTATTTTAAATTCAAATGGTGAGTGTATTTGCTCTGGTTTGGTTAGTTTGGATGGTTGATACTTGTAACAAAACATGTATATTGTTTATAATTTCATTTGTGTTATAATGTATTTCCAATTCTCAAACTTGTACAAATTGCACTATCAGGATTGGGTCCACATGCTTTCACTCCACTACACCCCTGACAATAAAGGTTGTGTGTCAATTGAAGTTATTCTATGTGATAGATCTTTTATTTAGGAATAGAATCTTCATTGAGAAGAATTGCTTAAGATAGCGCTGTTCAACTTATCATAGGCCATTTTCTACATACTTTTGATTGATGGGGCCGACATGGGATGGAGTTTGGCAAAATGTTGTGTGACTAATAAAACTAATGGGTTATAATTATTTATTTGTAAAGCAATAGTTATATTCTCATCAACAAATTTATATTATTTCAAGCTGGGAAAAATTAATAGTATATTTCTTTGTTTTTAAGAAGTATTTTTTAAATTATTATTATAATAAAATGTTTTCATATTTGGTTCTTTGTTGTGATTTTTTCAAATGTCTATTATTTTTAAAAGGCAAGAAATGTTGAATATAAAGATCCAATAGAAGAAGAATGGGAAAAATTTCAAAAGGAAATTAAAGAAGAGACCTCAGTGTCTGCTCAGATAATATCAGAGGATCAAGAGGAAGCTACTGCAGAAAGACAGATTGATGAAATTGATGAACAAATGAGAAATTGGTCAAGGTACGTATTTTGCCATCTTTTATTAATCATTGATATGTATCACCCCTGAATATTTTATCTTATCCACATGGGAATATCAACTAAGTACTTGACATTAATGTTATGTAAAAGCATAACATCACACGGTGTGTGATACTTTTAAAATATAAGTTATTGATACCCTAAATATGCTTCATATATGGAGGAATTGAGTGAACACTGAAATTAAAAGAAATGATTATATTAAATTATTTAACAGAAACCCTATTTAATTAGTTATTTGCATTACAGTAACAAACAGATTTCCCATAAGAATCCTGAGGCAACAGTGTTCTAGATGCATAACCTCCTAACCTTGTTTTTGTTCTTAAAAAGTGTATTGAATGAAAATATTGTTTAAATTTTGGATCAGAACTGTAGCACCTCCTCCCTCCAGATGTCAATAAATCAATGAATTACTAATTTAATAATTTCAACAATTATATACCTCAGATTTAGTATTGAATGTTTTGGGTAGTATACATTGATATTATTTCATTCTAAATTATTGTTAAATAAAATGAATACTTGGTTTAAATTAATATTATTTTCTGGCTCTCTGGGTTGGAAAATATGATAATTACCACCTTTATTATCATATTTTTCTGTAAGATAAAGGATAATCACATTATAAACAAAATAATTGGAAATTAATAACTTAACTTACTTTTTACAAATTAAAAAAACTAATAATTAAAAAAAACAAAAACCTTGGGCTTGTGTAATGAGATCTCCTCTTGTTAGTCAAGTGTTTAAAAAAAACAGCCTATCAAAGGACACTGATGTGGCAGTTAAATAAGTATATTTTAGTCCAAATGGATGTGAATTTTTTTGTTTTTTCCTGAACATTTATGGGATTTCCTTTCAACCTAGAGGCTTGAGTAATTCATATCATTGGGCTTTGCAGCACGAGACTTTTAACTCTTGTGTAATTTCAAACTTCCCTATCAGTTCATCTCTCTCTGTCATTTTTATTTTTGCATTTTCTTATCATTCTGTAAAATATCATAATTTCAATTAATTTATTTGGTTGAATTGTATATCTCAGTAAAAAGTAACAAATATTGGAAATAACCAAAAAATCAATCGATCGGCATGAATAATAATAGAGTAATTTGAAATTTGGACTAAATTTCTTCCATATCTAACACCCAACATTCTGCAGTGTGCACGAGTTTGATCCTATACTCGGTGTGTTTCAAAGTTTTCAGATTGTGTTACCTTGATGTCTTCCGAACAAAGCTTGGATTGATGGAATAAATTTATTCTTATTCTTACTGTCCACATCAACCCAAGAACTCTCCTTCCCAATTAATTCACTTTAAAATATATCATCAGGTTTAAAAGTACTTACCTCATAGTCTTAACTTTTCCACATCCAAATTCAGACAAAATGAATAAACAAGAGCTATTTTGGAATAATTTAAAAGGTAAAATATTTTTAAACTTATGTTAAATGTAATCTTTCTCCAAAGTAATGTACAAACTGCAGTTTGAAAATATTTTATCGTCTGTGTCATTGGTCATACAACACAACCTGTTCTTGTTTACTTCTTCAAAAGCCTCATGTATAAAAATTGATTTTATACTTTCCTAATTAATATTTTCAATTGAGATTTTTGTTGAAATAGTACTTTTGGAATATCATTTGTGACTCTCAATTTGGGCTTAGAGACTCTTCGTAAGTATTTAGCGCATGCATGAATATTTAATGATTTGATGAGGGTATGCATTTTGTAGTTGTACATTCTCTTGAAATCTTAAGAGTATTTCTTATCAAAAGAAAAGTAAATTTGAGAAAATTTCTTAAAAAGGCTATGGGTATTTTGTAAATTTGTGCCTTTATTTTAGAGAATGGAAAATATAATCTGTATTTTACTTTAATGTGTGTTGTGTGTGAAATCAGATGTGTTTTATGGAATGGGAAGAAAACTCATTCTGATAAAATAATGTAAGTGTAGCATATGTCCAACAAAACTGATCGCAACAAAAGGATTTCATGTTTTATTGAGAATTAATTTGGAGGTTGTCATAGAAATTATTTTAATCTCATTTAGAGTTAGGGGAAAGAGTACTCTATAATGGCATTTTAATGGTTTTCTTAAATTACCAGTTTATTGATTTTGTATTTACCCTATTGTATTTATTGTTTACTCTTGAGTCGTGAAATGTGTACATACTAGCTTGTTTAACCCAGGAAGAACACAATGTTATTCTGTGCTCCTATGAAAATATTAGTAGCCTTTTGTGTTTTTATCTGTTTAAATAATTTGTATTCTGATGTTTTCAGAGTGATTGACTTGGAGAAAAAGAAAGAGGAAGTGGTTCAAGTGGTCAGTGGACGAGGTGCTGGTTTGGAAGATGAAGAACTTTCTAGTGCCGATGAAGCAGAATTTGAAGAATATTTGGATTGGCGGTCAAAAAAGTCCTACAAATAACTTTTTTCTGTTGTATTTGTTTCATGTAAATATATATTTTTTCTGTGAAATGTTGTGGTCTTTTTAAGTATAGACCTAAAAATATTTTTCCTTTTCCTGTTTCCACGCATGGGAAATGTATTATTTTATTTTGGAAACAAATTTTATCTTTTAAACTTAATATTTTATGATGATTATACACAACACTTTTTTTCTCAACTTGAGTTGGCTTTTCCCTTGAGACAAATTCAGCAGTGGCTTATAAAATCTAGTGCTGGTGAGAGTATGCATCTACATCAAGTCCAAGAACTTTCTGGTCTTATGGACTGAGGACAGGACACCACTGTGTTGCAGGTTGCTGTGTATCAGTATTAATGTCAAGTTTCTTAACTGAATGATCTGGTCAGTTATACAGTGAAACCCTCTTATAAGATATTAGACATTATTGGAGTCCTAAGTACAAACATATGGGAAAAAAATGTTTTGTCTGCTATATAGGGAGGAGCTGTACTTGTATAGCTTTTCTACAAGTACCATGGGATGGAATACGGGATGCAGTTAATCACGTGCCCGTTGCGATCGAACACTCATTTACTCGTATGTATTGTGGAAGCATATCTTATATTTCTCCAGTATAAATTCCCCAAAACAAGAGTTTGCCTGAGTGGGGACCTTGCTGTCCATCATGTTTCATTAAGGCAAACTAAATTTTCTCTAATTTTTGTATGTGTAATTTCTTAATTTTGAAAGAAATATGATATTCATGAGGAAAAGATGATATGAAAACTGTAAATCTGCCTGTCTGAGCTCTAGTATATTTTAATATGATTATTGGGATGTTCTACAACCATCCTATCAATAGAAATGTGTAAAATTAGGTTCCACTTGTTAAAATCTTATTTTCCAAATATAGAAGTTCCTGCTTGTAAGAGAAATTTCTGTTCCCCCTGGTGTTAAAGGGTTTTACTGTAGTTGGTGATACAGATCATTGCTGTTGTATTTGTTGTTATATTAATTTATTACATTATAGGAACACTACAACTGACTTATTGTTTATTCATTTTGTGTGACATGAGGTTGGTTGAGGTCAGTTTCTTGATTCTCAGATTCTTAGTGTTAATCGATTGAGGTTTCTCATGGTAGTTTTGTATATAAATAACCTTATTTATCCAAGTTTGATGTTTAAACATGTCACAATCGAACTATTTGTTCAGATTTCCCTCCAGTCTATACTTCCACAAATTGAGCTTAAGTTAGTTGATTAATTATTTTTGCAATGAACTATGTGATATTTTGTCCACTTATTATTTGTATGACTTTGATGTAAAGAGAGCTAATGTTAGGACGCTAAATTTTCACTGAGAGCTATTGCCTAAGCTTTGGTTTCAACAAAGGTGATGTAATAATTGTACCAACCAACAATAATTATTGAAATCTGTACCCATCTGATTATGAGCCTTGAACGATTCAAAATAATTCTAAGTGGGAAATATTGAAACAAGTTGAAATATCCCTACTGCAACATCAACAAGTAAGGAGAACCTCCTAGAAACCTATTCTTGTTCATGCCCAAGATTCATTGGACTTGCTTGAATTAATATAAAGTACAGTCCCAGTGGAAAGTTGTAAGGGTATAAGCAAGTGTTAATTTTTACTTCACTTGTTTGTTTACAGTAGGTAAACAGTAGTTCACCAGTACTCAGGAATTTACATTGAAGGTAAAAAATTCATGCAAGGAAAAAATTACGTAAGAAAATTATAAAAGTATCTCTATTAAGTGGAAATTAGAAATTATATCTCTAAAAATACGGAAAATGTTAAATGGAAGTTGGAATAAAAACACCTAACTGTCAATTTTTTTGGTCCTTCGATAACAGGTCATATTACTAGAATATACTGTATGTTAGGTTTCTTTAAACTTCTACCAATACTCATTTACATGGTATTTCACCTCAAGGGGTCAAGAATTCTAGAGTGACCTTTAACTTAATACAACTACTTTACCTTTATTTGTTCTTAACTTCAATAATGAAAGAGTTCATTGGCCTTTTTCCATATTGGACTATTTGTGACATGCTATTTTAGTATATTAATTTACAGTTTTCAGAATTATAAAATTTACTGGGGTATTTTTATCTTACTTTCCACAATGGTAAACTTAACTGAAATTTGCCTCGAAATTACAATTTTTTACAGATAAAAGATATATTAAAACCAATGCAGGCAATTACCACGCAAATAATTATTATCCTTTCACCTAGATCTTGCTAGTAGTGATGAATGTATTTGGACTAGAGTATGTTAATAAGTTTATTAGTAATGATGTAATGCAATTTTTTTGTCAGTTTCCTTATTGGTTTGAAAGTTGATGGTACCTAAAGTGGTACCCAAATCAGGTTCTATTATTCTTGCAGAGTTCAATAATACATTATTTCACTTCTGGAAGAAAATTTTTTATTGTATTAAATGGGTTCAACTTTGTTCTGTTTTCTGATTGTTATATTTCTGTGTCTAAAAATTTCATTCTAATTTTTCTCTCATGTTTGTTTCATAGTAATATTCAATTATGTTTCTATATAAAACCATGGTTGTTCTCAAGAAATCACTTTCTTTGTTCTTTGAATATAATTTATGAAAACCAAGCAGCTGAAGTTAATAAACAAAGGGAGAACTTTCAGTGGATTTTTCCATTATTTTTTTATTAAAACATTTTGTTGTAGTGTTTTCTTCATTTAATTTTTGTAGTCTGAGCTAATTTTTTGATCAAACATTGATTTTCATTATGCCCTAAAAATGCTGAAAGTGTTGTTAGTTGGAAATGAGCTCAATGCCTTTCTCAGCTTTGTTAGGATCAAAAGAGCTCTCACTATCTAAATTTCAAATGGAGAAAACACTACAACAAAATTATTTAATACATTGTCCCCATCGTGGCCATGGTGTCCGTGTGATTGCTCATCACCAAGTCATCCCGGGTTCTATCCCTGGGCGGGGCAAGGTAAAATTTGTAAGAGTTTCATTTCCATGTCTCAGTTTAAATAGCTGGGATGTATGAAGAGTCTACCCTCTGTGACTAACAACGGCAATTATAATGCTCGAATACAGCAGTCTGGATCCAATCTAAATGCTGTTCCTCCGATCTTGGTAAAAGTTACGATGAGACTAGTGAGTAAACTCACACAAAAACTGAGCCTTACTGGTATTCATCATTCGTGGTCCTTAACTGGCCGGAATGATATACATGCATTAATTATACATCCTCCAATAGTGACTTACCAAAAACGTTTTTTTTTTCTAATTTCAATATTAATAATTACTGTAACTGAAATTTTAATAAAACGTATTGTTAGTAACTTGTATGTTAAAGATTTTGTGCTAAATAGAAAATACTTTAAGATTTTGGAAGAAATATGCTGAGCATGCAGAAAGAATATTTTGAATCCTTTCTTGTATTTTTAAAATATTTGTGAAGGTCAATTAGAAAAAAAATTGATATGATATAATGCATGTTAATATCATAGTGAATATACAAAAGAATGACAAGTAAATATTGAATTTATTTTTGTCCAAGTTTTATTTGGAGCCTATTTGTACCTTTTGCAACAGAGGCTCGATAATTTGGCATCCAGGGAGTCTTTATTTTGAAGTCTTGATTTTTTTTTTTATCTCTGCTGCAGGATCAATGATACTGAAGTCAAAATTTTTTAAAAAAATGCATTGAAACATTGTTCAAAATCTTAAAACTACAAATGTTCATAAAAAATAGTTATTAAATAAAAAAGTAGGATTTTTGAGATTTTGAAAAGAAATTTTTTTTCTTCCCTATGAAAATAATATAAATGATTTAAGACTCCTTCATCTTGCACTAAAGATATATAATTGAATGAGAAGTTTTCATTTTCTGAGATGGTAATATATCTATTCAGTTTGAAAAAATTCAACTTAACAGCTTCTTTGTGGATCATTTTTGAGGTTTCCCTACTTTCTGCCAGTTCAGACAAGTTTGTCTTGTTAAAAGTCTGAAAGTTAATGGATCTTACAGCTCTATGATATCTCCATCTTGTCAAGAGAAGATGATGTGGGGCGTCTTCCTCAAACCATGTAGCCCAGAAGAGGTCAGGTGTTCATCCATAGGCTTGAGGTATGTGAGAAATTCCTCACATACCATGGATTTTATTCCTGGTTGTCCAGTATTAGTCCAGTGTCAATGTTCAAAGAATGGTGTACCCAAAAGGTTTCAGAGAAGTTCTCCTGTGTGGTTTCGAGGGAGCTGATTAAGAATTTTAACTTGTCCCCTTGAGATAGTTAGGGAAATATGAAAAAAACTCAAAATTTCTAAAAAATCGTGCTTTCATGGTTTTGATTTATTTTTTTAAAACTGTGGGCTCTGTGAAGAAAAAATCTTTGTAAAAATAAACTGGAGAAAAAAATAATGTCTTGTTTTTTTCTCAGGTGAATTATAGTCCATTAGAGGGCACTGAATTTATACTCCAGCACTGTGGAAATTTTAGTCTGGAAGTTGTGAATAAAGTTCTAAAATTTTGTTCTTTTATGTATTTTAAGATGGTGATAATGACTTTTGACTTTTTCACTGGAATTTTTTTAGGAAGAATGAAAAAACTTAAAAATGCTTCTTTAGTTTTTTTGCTTATTGCAGGAAACAATTGTGTTTCAAAGGAACATACCAATTGCAGCAAGAACTAAAAAATATTTCCTGTAATCTATTCCTGTGCATTTTTTTGCCAGGTTAGAATGCGTTGAATTTATTATTTTTCTGTTTTTTACATTTAACACAGTAACAATGCAATTTTTGGAGAAAATGTTTCATTGCAAAAATAAAGCAGCAAACATTTTTGACTAATTTCTTCTTTATTTTTTCTGGTAGACAAATAATTTGACCAATACAGCATGTATACTCTAGCAGAATTTATAAATTCAAAATGTTCAGAGCTTTTCCACAAGTTTCAAACTAAAATTTCCAAATGCTGGAGTATAAATTCAGTAGCCTCTGGTGGACTAGTAATTCACCTGAGAGAAAAACAAAGGAATGTACATGTAGGAAATTTTGGTTTAGTTTATTATAACAAAGAGATATTTTCTTTGGAGATTGCAGTTTTCATGAAATAAATGGTAAACCTTAAAAAAGGACGCAATTTTTTGAAATTTTTGAATTATTTTCATTTTTCAAACTTTCTTGAAGGAACAAAGCTGAAATTCATATTCAGAGATCTCAAAACCACAAAGGAGCAAAAAATCACTACTACTCCAAAACTTTCTGGGTAGAAACACTATATGAAGCTCAGTGCTCTTTTCTCTTAACTCCTGCCAGATTTTAGTGCAGGGAAAAAGTTGAGATTGTTATTTTGACTTTGACTTGATCATGGTATGCTATCTAAGCAATAGACTTATCACATGAAACAAATAATAATAATAATAATAGTATGAGAGGGAAACATTTTGAAGGAAAAAAACAAAAATAGTTAAGAGAGAGTTTTTATTAAAAGTAAGTGATACAATGTACATGTTGTACAAATAATTATGGTAATTATAGTGTATTTTGAAGTATAATAAATTCTACAATGTTTTGTTCCTTGTAAAAGACAATGTGTCCTTTAGATGTGTCTATTCAAGAACAGTATTTCAAGTTGTGCAGTTCAGTCATTTTCCGCTTGGCCTAAGCAAGAGGAAAATGCTCTCCTCCGGCACCTATCCTATTCTAGCAAGAAGTAGAAAAAGACACCTGCTCATGTGATCTCATCTTGTATAGTATGTATAACAATATTCAAGCAGGTTAGTAGAAAAACAAGCTCGCTGAACAGTTCTTCACCGTCCTCAGCAGAAACACTAGCACTATAGTTAGAATTGAACTCTTTTTTTGTTACAACAACATTAAATGTTATTTTATCTTCATATGTAGTAAGAAAACAAAGGTGCTATGGTAAAAAATTTTCAACAATGTTTGGAACTTGAATCTCTTCCCCGAAGATTCAAGTTCAACATTAGTTTGCATTTAGTGCTTCTTTAGTATAGCAATTTTTCTTATAGAAATATACATAAAGCATGTTGTTAACTACAATGATATTTAAGGTCCTATTAGGTATATAATTTGTATATATATTCTTATGTATAGGTATACAAACAATATCACTTCTAAATATGTGTATAGTAAAAGAAAGTTTTTTTTTTCAAGCTACGTACAGGTGATTTGGCTTGTACAGTATTCTAGTAGTAATAGAATAATGTAATAGTTATATATTTTCCTTGAGCAGTAATGAGAGTATTGAAGTGTAATATGACTCCTTTTGTGTTTACTCTTGAAGTCTTAAATTTTTCTGACACAATATTTTATAAATATGAGAAACACCACTTAAAACAAAAACACTCACATTATTTTCTAAAACTAGATCAGCTATGAAAGAATATTCTAATATCTTGACACACATGCCAGTCAGAAAACCTTCCCCTAATTTTCTGCCAGCATGATGTCAAGTTTATTTCTCAAATTTCAGAACACAAGTGAAGAAATTCTAGCGAAAACGAACAAGCTATAAGTAGTGATATTCTATTTCAGAAGAGTCACGTATGTACAAGTCTGTTCGAAGGCATTTAATTTGGCTTCTTATTGATTTGAAAAGATACTAGCTAATGCTACAAGAACTACTCTTTTATCACTCACATTCTGTCTTGGATAGGTATCTTCGAAGTCTACATATATCTTAATCACATGAAAAAGACTTCTATATCTATTGAACTAAATTTTATTTTGTGGGAAATTATGTAAATTTCTAAAGCTAAGTGTTAAGTGCATGTTGTATTTTGGTCTAACTTGATTATATAAATATTTGCATTGTTGCATTAAGGTCTTTTTAAATTTTTGAGACTTATAGAT
This sequence comes from Laupala kohalensis, assembly GCA_002313205.1. NCBI lineage: Eukaryota > Metazoa > Arthropoda > Insecta > Orthoptera > Trigonidiidae > Laupala > Laupala kohalensis. The sequence goes on along the minus strand of NNCF01126744.1, from coordinate 1,342,471 downwards.
ATAATAAAATAGGCACAAAAGTACAGATTGTGTTTTCATAGGTAGCATAGATTTTTTTCTATGTTGCTCTTATAAGGAAAGGATAGAAAAACATTCAAAAACTTGTGAAGTAATTGACATTTTTAAGCATAACATAATTTTTAAACTATCTGGAAAACACCTAAATTCTTCCTATTCTATTTCACAATACTTTCAATGTTAAGTTACTGGAGAAATTGAAAGAAACATTATGTTGAGAAAGCAATGTACAAGTAGGCCTCTACTGATCTTGGTAATTGAAGTACTGTATAATTTATATTTGTTTCTTAAAAATAGCTGTAGGAAAATCTTTTCCTACATTATGTTATGAATATATCTCTATATATAATTAACTATTTGTTTATATGTACGCATTGAATTTTCACTTATGAAAAGTTAATATATAGTGTTAAATTGCAGTTTTTGAAATTTTTTCCTGTTGGCATCAAACACTCTTCTTTTTTTTAGAATACAGTGTTTAATTCTCCAGTGTGACAACATTCTAGAGTAAACTTCTTCAAATAAGTTTACTAAGCTTAGAGTTTTGTATGCCAAAATATTCTTACAGAAAATCATATTTCTTTGCTGCAATTTTCTCATTATTTTAACTAGCAAGGTTTTTGATAATTTTTGGACTGAGTCAAGTACATCAGTATGCTTTCTGAATATGTTTGGTATACGGGACACAACATTGAAATTTCTAAAGTTATATGCTGGTCCCTTCAAGGAGTCTCGAAGTTATTTTACATCACCCACGTTCAGTTGGGCATACATGCATATTTATCACTTGTTCACACTATAAGAAAAAATATAATTTATCATGAATAAATTTGAATTAATCCCAAAGCATACATATGATCATTTATGATAAATATTGCACATACATTTATATTACTTATCTATATATTTGATAATATAGGCAGTAGTTCTGAATATGCCACAAAGGAGCTTAAATATTGCTCTCAACTGGGGCAAGGTTTGATCTTCCACAAAGTAAGGGAATAATATAGTGTGAACAATACAATTTTTTTTTAATAATTCACATAAAATTCTTGAGGATGGATCATTAATGGTAAAAATTCTCAAAATTACTTGAAGAGTTAGTTTTCAACACATGATCTCTCTTACTGGCTGGTTTTGGCACTGGGCGATACTCTCTTTACACCTTGGGGTCCTGGACCTCAACTGTTACATTTTCAAGCACTGGTGTTGATGTGTTATTGGCTTCAGGGCGAGTTGGTGATTTTGGTGATTTTGTTGATGTTCCTGATGCGTTGCTGCTGGCTCGACTTCCACGCCTTGATCCGGCTCGGGACCCTTTTCGAACAGAAACTCATGGTCAAATAAAATATTAGTCAGAAATTTTTTAATTAAAAATCTATTTTACTTTTCAGCTCTTTTTCGGAATGAGTTAGGAATATTATATGGTTTTAAATCCTTTAAACAAATTTGTTTCTTTTAAGTCATACAAGATTGTTAATTCAGGTTGTAAATATTGTGATTACCAATATAAGCTAAAGATCAATGAAGTAGGTGATTAATAAATTTATCAGACCAAGCCATACTTGGTATATATTCAGGTCAAGATGGGGGGATTGATGACTTTACTGCTAAATCTTGAAATATTTCTGTTACATGTTTTTTATTTCAGCCTGTCGTGATTTTTAAAGCATGACACTTTCCTTCTTAAGTTGTATTCTGATTAGGAAAGTGTCATGCTTATATAAATAAATAAATAAATAAATAAAAGTATAATATGCTACTTTGATGTGTTAAAAGGAAGGCAATGTTCTTAAGTAAATATTGAAATTTGTTATTTATTGTTGTGCTGTTAAATTAAAAGATGGGTATACTTTTCATTCATCAATTTACAGACAGGTTCATTTAAATATATGAGTGCTTTCTTTGCTTAATCTGCATTGTCAGGCTGAGCCTAACTGAGCTTTCAACAGAAAAAAAACCTAGTTGGACTTTATTTTCAGTCTTAAGGTACTATAGCCACATAGTTTAATAATCCGTGGAATTAACATGGGCCATTTATTTAGTAACAAAGGTAACAAAAACTTACTGATTTTTAACTATTGAATATTTTTTAAAATTATATTGTTTTTTCCCCCCAATATTTAAAAATATTTTAATTTCCTCAATTAATTTTAGTTATTTACAAATAAATTAATATTTTGTGTTTTTTTTTCTTCTCTTTTTCTAGCACCTGCATGCATTCTATTTGTTATACTACTGTAACTATAATACAGAAGTACCTGTTGTAGCATCAGAGTATCAAAATGAAACAGCAGAAGATAACTGTGAAGTTTCAAATGAGTTAAAAATGACATAATACTTATATTATTTTACAGCATCCACATGCTCTAAATAGGTATTTTCACATTTATTACACAACTACCCCTACTTCTACTAACTACCTACTCACACTGACACAATAATCGCAGAAACAATATTAATGACAATCACAGAGGACATTGGGAGAAATTAAATCAATGAGACCACAGGTAGTATTCTATTCTAAGAAAGATTTTATCTACTCTGGTAAGTCCAAGTCAGTTATGAGTATTTGAATGGTCGCCCATCTACTGAGCTTTTAAATGTCACTTCATGTTCTTAATTAATTATTTGATGGAATGGATTAGGATGAATCCATTTATGTGTAAACTTCAACAAAAATATACGTGTGATTTTGTAAATACAGTACGTCACTACGTTGGTTCTGAGAGACTATTTTCTTACTCCCATGAATGTGTATTTTTTTAGAACTGTAGTGTAAATCTATGTTTTTCCTTTGCAGTCAGAGGAACTTGATTACTTTTTCATTAGAAAAGATAGCTGTATCTCTAAACTAAAACTAAACTACCCTAAACTTCTAGAAGGAAATAGAGAGATATAAAGAAATTTCTCTCCAAATGGAGATATTTGCACCCAGGGCTAGCTTGCTGCAATGTAAAAATGTATATATTATCCCCTTGTCTACTCTGTTTATTTCAGTTTGTTGATTCAAATTCTAATTGTGAACTGTCATCTCTTGAGTTTCAAAAACAATTATGAAAAAATTTGTATCCAATAGCAGTGTTTGTTTGTACTCATAATTAATTTCCAATCAACATATTGCTGGAGAATCAATGAATGAAAAGTTAAGGAAATATAAATTATAAAATAAATGTTATTGTTGAATATTCTATATTAATTCAATGAATACTTTATTTTTGACATCTCTTAGAGCTAGCCCTGACTGCTTCTCTCAAGTTCCATCTGAACTGTCCCTAGTCAGTGGGTTAAAGGTTTACCTAAAGATTGTGAGGGTGACTGTGGTCGTAGGGATGCCATGCTGGGTTGGCGACTGGGAGGTCGGACACTGGCACGACTACCTCGTCTCTCAGCACCGCTGTGCAGCAACTTGCTGTCACGTAGCAGTGACACATTCATCAGTCGAGGATTGGGAGTGTTGAAGATTGTACGATTTTCACGCCACCGAGCCCTGGAAAGAACAAATATTTTGGTGATGGATAAGACAATGTCTCTTTGTGATATAGCCTTGCAGGACAATAATAAAATAATATATTGAAATGGCAGGACTAATAATTTATAATGTGACCAAGGTTTCTAAAAATTAATGTTATTTAAGTCTGGAGATATATTTCATTAGTATTATCTCTAAGGTTATCCATTAGGACGACTGATAGGTTTATCCTATTGCTAAAATATTGAGTAAACATATACTATTCTGTTAATTATGAAAGTATAATATTTATCTACTATAATAGTTTTATAGTAAAAGATAGATCCTGATAGTTACATGATAATGATTCTTATTGAAACAAAACACTGAAAAAGAAAAAAAAAATCTAACAGATTTTATGTACTTAGATAAGCACCTTGTGTGTTGTATCAGTGATATATTAGAATTGCCTTCTTAAAAAAAAAGTAGAAATAATTCCTTATGAAATTTTGAGAGGATTTCCTATAATGTAGTATGGTTATTTAACTGATCTCTTAAGCATTCCGGTTGTTATTTCGGGAGTTGAAGATAGATCGGTTTTGACGCCATCGAGCCCTAGAAAATACAAGCAAGAAGGTTTAATAACACAGATGTTTCTTTTGTGCAGTTCAGTGCTGTATTTTAGTGTTGACTTTCATGCCATCTTGCTCTACAAAATGCAAAATGGTTGTTTTATCAATAAAAGAAAGCACCTTGTGCATAGTGTTTGATGCATAACTTGATAAGTACAAAAATGTAAAATTTTTCTCAGAATATTTTCTTCATAAAAATTAAGTACAACTAATTATTATGTACGTTACATAGTGTCATTTTTAGAAAAAAGCAAAACAAAAATATCTTATTATTTATCGATCAAAATAATAAAAATTATTCTCTAAAAGTAGGGCTACATATAGATGGCTGTGTAAGGTAAATAAATGTTTGAAAAAAGCATGAAAAGCTAATCCACGATCCAAGAGATAATTAAACAACAACTACATAAATAAAAATAAACTGTTGAAAAGTGAAAATTCCACATAAAGTGACTGCCTAAGAAAATTTGATGACTTTTTGAAAAGAGATTTTCCATTAAATTGTAGTTATTTTTTAACCTAAAAAAGGCAATGAGATGAAAAATGTAACTAAATTCTCTAATATATTAAAAATTAAATACCCCTTCAATGAAAATTGGAAAAATAAAATGGTTATTTAAGCAAAGAATATGTTCAATTTTTGTTTTTTATGCTTACTGTAATTTTAACATTAATGAAATATAATTAAGGTTTGAATATGAGAAATTGAAGCTCTAGTTTTCATAGGAAGAAAAATTTTTCATTATCCTTTGAGAACTTCTCATTGCAGGTTCAATTTCTGGTGCAAACTTATTTGAAAGAAATTGAATTTTCTACTGTTAGGTAATGTTGCTGACACAAGGAAGTGTTGAAGCAGAAGCATGTTTTCTTTCATTGAACTATTTTCTTTTACCACTTACTTGCTGAAAAGACGAAGTACCACACATAGAATGATGAACATTAATGCCATACCAACAAGTACACCAATCATTGCTGGATCCAAATGTAACTCCTGTTTTGGAGCCTCTGGAGGTGCTGGAAAATAAATTACCAAAATTCAGTTGCTGTAAATTGCCAAAAAACAGTAATAAATTGCCTGTTTATTAACCTGATGAAAATTATTCTGCGTGAGGAGAAATAGGTTTCTGAGCTCCATGGAATACATACTTTATTATTGACTTCTTATCACTAATTTATCAGCTTGGTTCATTTAGTATTAAAAGAAGAGCAATTTTTTTAGCAAAGAATTTTATATATCTGCTTCAATAAAGGGTGTAGTTTTCTTAGGAATTTCCAATATTCATGAAATTTGGAAATGTAAGATGTTTACCTAATTCATCAAAACCAAATGTAATTGATATATCATTGATGTATAAATAACACATTAAAACACATTATTAATCTGTTGGCGGAGCAAGTAAAATATGTTTTGTTGGGTGAAGCCAGTGGATTATGATTTGTTCTGGATAGTTTCAAAACCTACAGCATGAAAAATGTTTCATAATGTAATATTCACTACATTTCTAAATGTTTTATATGAAGTAAGAAAAGGTTATTACCTACGGCAAATGTCCCCAACTCGTTTCCCATGAACAATATTGTTTGTACAAGCCTTCTTCACTAGTGGTCTCTGACACTGAGCAGGAGCACAGACAGATTTCTGAGGAGGAGGGGACAAGATCTTTACCCTAATACTGGGCAAGGAATTAAATCTCATCTCTTGAATATCAGTGCACTAAGGTATTACACAAATCCCTAATAAAATGTCTAAAGCTTGTGGAGCTTGCCAGATTTCTCTACCGATGTGGATCTGATGGTAATTTGACGAAATGTAGAGGTGATATCACCACTTATACTTTATTTTTCAACTACATATTACGAATTAATAAAATGTTTGTTAGATTTGCACTTGAGTTTGTTGACTAAATGTATGATTAACATCCAGGAAATTTGAAAGGCATTAGTGCTATTCTTTATTTATTTTTAATTTCCTTTTGGTTTGATTTTGTTGTTTTCAGTGAGAGTAAACCCATGACCCCTTGGCTATGCCTGTTCCACAGAAGCACAGAAGCTACTTCAGTATATCATTGAAGGAGAAAAATTTAATCAGTTGAAATAAAATTATTTAATAAATTATTTTATATTTATTTAAGGTAAGTTAATGTGAGTAAAGCAATATCTTGATTAAACAATAAATAATTTTTCTTTTGGCATAACTCACAAAAACAATGCTAATTTACTGATCAAATTTGTTTGTAGAATACAAATTCTCATTGTCTTTATGGCTGTGTGGAATACATGGCTAATTTATCAATGAGAAATTCCCATTGACACACTTAGCATTAAATGAAAAACTATTGAAGTGGGGTGACTTGAAAGTAATTTACATATTGAACATAATTGAAATCTATTGTATTTGTTTTACCTCCACAAAACCATTTGCCATTTGTTTGCTGGGGAGCCATTCCAAAGCGGCAGGTACATACTCCATCTTTACATTCTGTCTTTTCTACGGAAGCTTCACATTCCTCAGTGAAGGTACATGATTGGTTAATGGTGATAGCTAGAACAAAGTTTAGTATACATTAACAATGCACAATTTTCATGAACAATTTAAATAATAATATTTTTATCTATTTAAATAAACTTCTGATAAAAACATAAAAAATTCCCCTTGAAAGACTAAATTTTGGATTATTGTCAAGGAAAATAAATCAGTCTGTAAAATCATTGAAAGATATATTGAATAAGTCCAGGTAATTAAAACAAAGGAGCATTGGCAGCTCATGCATTTAGTGAAGAGGGGGGTTTCCATGCACATTGCACAATTATGTTTAACTTAGTTATTACTTCTTATTACAACTTAATTAAAATGTTCCACATAAAAATCACTTTTATTTTCACATGCATTGGACTTTCAGTATACACACTCTTTTGTCTACTATGTCTTTACAAGGTATTTTAGAAACAGAACATCTACAATCACCTGAACTGTGTAGTAAAGAGCATGTGGACTACCTATGTTGCTGTCAGGAGGAGCATGCTTCAGGTTCATTAAGCAGGGAGTGAAGCGAAATTGTAAGTACTGTGGTTTACTGAATGCAGTTGTCCTGGTTGTCAACAGGTATCCACAGGGGAAGAGAATGCTGCACACTTGTTATGTTGCTATTATGCATTAGAACGGGGGAGAACAGTGAATCCAGCAACTGCTGGATGCTGCTCAAATTTATCTTATTTCCATGATATTATATTTGCAGGGGAAATATGTTTTGAATGGGGGTAGAGGGGTAGGCTGCAGTCCTGCCTAGGAACAATATTTAGGAACAAATTCATCTATAAAATTAGAATCTAAGGAAAAACCAATGGATGCTGATTTTTGTGCAAGTCAGGATTCCTTTGTAACAAGATAATTATATTAACATAGGACCAGATTGATACATCAAATAAATATAGAAGCCAAATTCTCTCAATGAAAATGAGGTAAGTTGGAAAAAGGAAGAAATAAGATATGGGACCAAGCAATCATTTAAACCTGATCACAGATCAACTCTAAAGATGGTATTAAATTCTAATGGTTTGGTCATGTTAAGAAAATATATCATGAACACATTAAAAAATAGCTCTTGAACGTAGAAAAGCAGGTGATGACTTAGGATTAAAGGGTAAGACCATGCCAGATGTAAAGATCTCCTAGAAGAGAGAGATGTGGACTGGGTGAAAGGAAAAATGGTGTTAAATGAATGAGGAGTATGAAAGTTGCTCTGGAAATGCACCCTATTGTGTTGGCAGATTTTACTTGTCTGTGCTCTCCACAGAAAACCATGATAACCAAAAATACTGAACAATTTGTTTGAATAAGTTACAGAATGTTTTAAACTTGCTAATTAGCTCTTACTATTAAATTCACCTGTAGTACTATTTTATTAATAGCACAAGTATTAAAGTTGATAACTTTCCCACAAATGATTCCACACCTAAACCCCTGCCCAGTGGACCTATTTGTAAATCCACCTCTGACTCAATACCTGCTGGAAAGGTTTGTTTAAGAAGACAAAGACAAATTTTTGAAGTTGATGGCTGTACAATATATTTATAAATCACTAGCAAGGACCAGCACTCAAGATTTGAATGTCATTTTCCCCCTATAATACTTCCTTTTTCAACTTCAAATTGAGAAGTCTTGTCCAATCAACATATGATTTGAAATCAATAAAAGAATTACAATAATACATTGTAGTTGGAAAACACAATTACTAAAAAATTGACTTAAAATAGCTTTCAATGACATTTCATTCTACTTTTCATTTTTCACTTCTTTCATTTAATTTTTCCCTGCAGTTTTTTGACTTCTCAGCCAGGCTTCTAGAATGAGTATCTCCTAGTCATTGACAGCAATGAGTCATTAATAGATATTCATTTCTTTGTTATGGGGCAAATGTGGGGTGGTTTCCTGTTTTTAACAGGTTGTAGTTTACCAGGTTCAAGTAAATTTGTGACTGTTCCATTAAGTCTAGGGCTATAGAATGAAACAATTTTTATTATACTGGTTGAGAGTATTAAACACTTACGAATGGCTCTATTAAAAAACAATCTGTTTATAACTGTGGATAAAAATGCTACAAATGCCCCATATAACAACTTATTTTACATGGGGAGGTCGTGACTTGGGAAATTAACTTTGGTATGTGTCTTTGTAGAATTGTAGTGCCCCCTGTGAGTCATAGATCATCAAAGTAAGAAAGTGCAATATCTAGCCAGTTCCAAGTAAACAAGCTCTCAGAGACTTCATCTCAATTTATGTATTAAACATTTAAACCTTATTGGTGTAATAGCATAATCGTCAATGTTTTTTGCTACCACATAATGAGGTGGGGTTCTAATCTCCCTTGGAGTAGTTTTGTTGTAAAAGTATTTTTTAAATAAAATTCAAAATTTTATGAATTATAATAATTTCAGAATATTATAAATAAAAGCTGTACAATAAATTTTTATAACAAATAAATTCTTTACACAAACTTTTCTGCCAACATATGCATTGTGTTTTGGTAAATATCTTTTCCCATCTACATTTCTTCTTGCGACTGAAGTAGAAGATACTAATGCAATCAAATCATATTCTTCTAACAACCTTTGGTAACTTCTTTAACAACCACGTCTTACAACCTCAACTTTGAAAATTCATTATAAAGTTTTCAGTACTTAATTTCTTCTGAAACATGCAATTTTTCTACACGCAGACATTTTTGCATCACTATTCAACTATTACTTGGAAGTTTGAAGAGAAAGATACAAAACACTGTGTTCAGGACAAAATTCAAGAATACTGTCATATTGTTTTAAGGTTTATGTATGACAATAGGGGATTATTGTTGATCAGTGTCTTGAAAGTCATTACAAGTTTGAACATCTGTCATTGCCTGGGTACCTGCTCTTAACACAGTTCAAACTGTTTCGCAGTGTGACAATTTTTGCTTAAATTAGTTAAAGAAAATAGGGTTTACTTTTACAAGTTACGATTGTAATTTCAAATATAGTGGAGCCTCTTTGAACTTCAAGGGAAAGGTTATAAGTATGAAGTTAACAAGTTTTCGAGTTATAGAGGACTTCGAGATTAGGAGTTTTTAAAATTATCAATTTCAACTTATAGAGACATATGCTATTGAAGTCATTAGAAAATTAAAAAATCATCAGTACAGGTGCATTAAGCAGGGGTTGCGAGATGCTGCAAAATGACAATTTTTGCATTACATAATTTATGGATGACCCCTATAGTTCATTATTTGATGTCTTTGTAAACATCGAAATCAAGTTATCCTAAACCTAAAATCTTTGAATTCAAAAGCAAGATAATTGACCCCTCTACTATTTTTTTTCCTTTTTGATGCATGCATCGGGGATGCAAAATGGAAGGTCGGTCTCAAGCCCATGCAACAGGTAACTCCAGCAGGTGAGAGTTTGAAGACAGGACTCGCGGCTTCATGCCACCTGTTTTATTCATTCTCACACAGAAAATCTTAATTGTAAAAGAATTGAAATTTCAATTGACTACATGAAGTAAGAAAAATAAAATATCCATAAATAGGGACCTTAGGTTGCACTGATTTTAAATGAAATAAGGAATTTCATTTAGTTGATAGCTACGGTTTGACAAGATGCTTGACAACATTATTTTTTTGGACAATAATAAAGTACTAAAAATTGAACTCATTTTTAGGTGAAGCACGCCTCAGAGATGACGGATTAAATTTTTTTTGTAATGATAAAATAGAATATTTATACATTGAATATTCCATCAAATTAATTTTATTTTAAAATTTGTTCAAATCACTTAAAACACACCTGCCATTTTCCCATTCGTTCCTATTATTTCATAGATAATCCTCATTCATGTTATCAGTATGATGATAATGCCAATTCATGCTGCCATTATGTGGACTGCACTGAGATGATATTATATCCTTAATAACATGACCACAGTGAAATATTTTAAATTTCTCATTCTTCACATGATCGAGGTGGGAGGAAGGGGGCATGGTACTCATGCTTTCTGCTCTTACAGAACAAGCGGTTACAGCAATGAAAACAATGGCCATAGGTGTTTTTAGCAGTCAGACAGTTTGATGAGACCAGTAGAGATCTGAGAAAAACAGACAGATAAGACACGATACTTTGTCCATCTCAAATGGAATGGAAAGTATTGTAGCTTGCTCTAATATTTTCTACAAGGAGCGAGCCGAGGGTGCATTGGAAGGTGGTGGTGATCCTTCTCCCGAACTCAAAACTTCAAAGAATTGTTTCTCTCAATCTCTCACAGTGGCCAATTTTTAAATTTTCTTTCTAAGTCTTTCCATTGATTTTTCACATGTGTGTCTACATAGGTTTATATATGTACTAGCTGAGTACCCACAGCTTTGCTCACATAAATTCTGAAATATGTCTCCAATTTTATTTTTTCTCGTATCCTCATTGGTATCTACTAAGAATTTTATCCATTAATTTTGGAGTTTACATTAGTATTAGTGTGTACCTTCAATCCCTTATTTTCACTGATGTAATTCAAAAAAAGGTTTTAGAAAATATTTCATACCATTTAGAGTTTTAGAAAATATCCCATTTCACACCCTTAGGGGTGAATTTTTGTAAAATCCTTTCTTAGTGGACATTTTAAATAATTTTTTGTGCCACGTTCTTCCCAGCACCCACCTCTAGGGATGTTGTGTACTTCATGTGGTCCAAAGGGTACATAATGTCATTGGAAATATGATTATTCATCTCAGAATACACAATAACCTGGATCACAATCTTGGTCTTTTTACATTATTTTTACATCTCACCGCCAACTCCAAGAATACTGTGCTCCTATGAGATCTCATTTTGAACATAACGACATAGATAGTTGAAACATCTCGTCAACCCTAAAACTATGTATTCGATTTATTTTTAATTTTAAACAAATTTCAATATTAGTTTTTAAATATTTTTATCCAGAAACCCATTTCCCTCACCCAAGGGGTGTAGTGGTGTGTTTGTTTCATGAGGGCTGAGTTCAAGCTTACACAATATCGGGACGCCAAATTAAGGACTCGTCACTGGTATGTCATGTTTGATATTTTTTTCATAGCATTCCCTTTCCTAGGGGTGCTGGGGTTTATACGGGCTGATTGTGGACTTTGACATCTTCGAGAATGTCACTACTAATTTCAGCAGCTCCGAAAGCTACAATCTCAACACTAATGTTGGTCACTTTTGATTATTTTTACATTCATTCCTTCTCATCCCCAACACAAAGGGTGGGTATTTCTTATGGGGGTGATTGTGTACTTATCTGACAATGAGAGTGTCACATCATTTTAGTCAAATTATTTATTCAACACCAATATCGGTCTTTTTTTATTATGTTTACCTCTCCTTCATTTCCATCCCTTCCCTATGGATGCTAAGGGTATATTATTTGCAATGTGGACTGATTGTTAACTCCTGGGATGTACTTATCCATCCCAACACCACTGAAAAGTATGGTACCGAATGTAATATCGGATTTTTCCATTATTTTGACATGTCATTCCCATCTCTCTCCCTCCCTAAGGGTGTAAAGGGGTGTCTTTCCCCCATTATGCTTGTTGTCATATAGTAAGTCATCTGTGTATCAAGTTTGGTTGAAATTACATCAGGTACTTAGTTATGGTGGGATACATACGTGAAACATTCCAACCCCCATTTCACCCCCTTAGGGATGGATTTTCATAAAATAGCGGATATCTACTCCCTAAAAGGAATCTACCTGCCAAATTTCAAGTTTGTAGGCTTTGTAGTTTCTGAGATTTCGTGTTCAGTGAGTGAGTGAGTAAGTAAGTGAGTTGTATTGTTTGAAACACTTTGTGATGACGTAAAAGCAATTGAAATGTTTTTGTTGTAATATAACTTTCAAAAATACAACTTTACATGACCTTTCAATACTGTTGGGAATCATCACCAGGTGTATAAATACATTACAAAACGTTCTTACAAAATTTGGTAATTGAATTGACATTTTGTGAAGAAAATTGCCTGTTTATTTTGGTCAAATTTTAAATTTATTAATTATACATGGAGACCCAATACATAATATTAATCTTTCAACTTATCAAGTGAGTAAAATGAATCAATTTTTCTTTGTTTGAGGTGAATCAGTTTTATTTATGTTTCATCATGATTGCAATGAGAGACGAACCCTGAACATCTTAATAAAATGCTGTTGACTTAGTGAAATTATTTGAATTTCATTAATTTTTCCAAATTATGACTTGTGTGAAGAATTTCCTAGAAGAATTAAATAAACAAAGACTCGCAACCTTTAACAGATGAACAGCATATATTTTGTTATTTTAAGCTCACAACATTTTGACAAATATTCTAATTCTAATAAATATTCTAATTCTATTCTATCTCTAGTAAATATTTCAACAAATGAATTGTTGGAGCTTAAAATCACAAAATGTAAACTGTAAGTCTATATTTATTTAATTTCAGAACATAATGGACGATAATTGTAGTAGAATTCTAGAAGCTATACTTTTTATCTAATTATTATTTGCAGTTACGAGGAATAAGCTAATGTATGATCATACTAACAGCAGTGTCAGTAGAACTGGGAGAGGTGACAACTGAGGTTGAAGCCCATTCTATTTCTAATAAATATTTCCAGTTATTAAATTAAAGTAGTGAATTCTGGTCGAACGTTCTGCGAGAGTTATGGTGTAAAGTATGTCGCACAATCAGATTGATTCTACGAGATAAATAACATTGAACTTCGATTCTAAAATTCTTAGCTATGTTGATGAATGTCTCATTGATACTGTTTTTAACTGATGTCCAAGGACGCAGTTGCTCAAGAAATAGTCAACGCAAATTTATCATATTTTGGAGTTTTCGCTACTACTCTCTCAATTAGTGCTCTTAATTTTGTTCAATAATTGGCTAAGGACATAGATGACGATAAAACACAAACGACACAAAGATACGAATGTGAATAAGTGAATGATATGAATATAGAAATATTAAATTTTGAATTTTCATCAAAATCATATAATTAAGCTTGAAATTTCTTATTTAATCGTCGTAATTAAGGTGTTTATCTCATGAATTGTGTCTCCTAATGTTGTATTTATGTGGTTATTGAGAGAAGAGATGGTTTTGACTATTGGAGCACAATTTTCCACGTATTTTCGGAGGTCGACACGTGGTATGAAATTAAGAAATTAAGTACAAATCAAGTTATATAAGAAATCTTCATATATGAAACTTGGAATTTCCTGAACAGTACATTTCAGATTCCTAATCCAGTTACTGCAGATTTTTTAAGGAAAAATATTTTTTTCAATTAATTTATCTAACCCCTTATTACTGTCACAGACGTGACTATCTGCTGATTTTACGACCTCAGTGCTTCATTCCCATTTTTTTTTTGAGCACTGGTGCATTTGACTTATTCTTAAGAATTTATTTTATCGCTTGCAGTAATACACGTTTTTACTTCCATCACTTTCTCTTCCATAGGGTATTTTCATGCCGTATTTGTAATGAACTCTATTGTGACATTGTCTAACCATGCACGCTGAGAAGATGGGAGGGGACAGGAGGGGCCAATTCTCCCAGTGCCCAGGGAACCTGCCCGCGCGAAATAAGGAAAATATACTTAAATATTTTATTTTCATTCCAAGTTGGGTCCGGCATGAGTCGAACTGAATTTTACATACCGAGTCCACATTTGTCGAGTCCATTGGTGATCGGGAATTCCGGCTGGCATTGACACTGGCGCCTTTGTGTCGGAGAACAGATGGCATTGTCATAGCCGCATTGTAAAGTATCGTTGCACAGGTCTCCAATCTTTTTGTCGCCTCGTTCTGCAACAGTAATACATGGGTCAATAAAACTAAACATCATAAAGTACCAATTACAAGAATGAGTGACCAATTACAATTCAGTCTTAGATATTATTTAGTAATAAATTGTGAATACGTATTGAGGTAGTGTTCTGTGTAATGGATTATTTTTATTTTGCACATTTAAAATATAATTCAGTATTTCATTAGTAATCGGCGATGAAAAATGAAAATAAAGTGAAGCGACTCGCGCAGCAATTAGATGCTGTCGAACCCGGAAAGAAGCAACATAAAGTGGGAGGAACAGCAGACAGGCCAAGGTCCATCCGCTAACATCCTTAGCTTCTTGTAATATAAACTTTCTGTTTGTGTAAACGGATTTTTTGTTTATTTTCTTACCCGTTTCTAATAAGTAATTGTTTTATTTATCTCGTTTATTTGGATTTGTTTGATGGTTGTTGTAAAATTACATTAGTGTACTTAAATGATCGTGTAAACAAAAACAATTTTGAAGAGTACTACCTTAATATTATGTTACTAGTATGAAACCTTCTACGCCCATGATACATTTTTCTGTGGGGATTTACGACTCGTCGACATCGAGGTCATTAGAGCCCTAAAAACCTGTACAGGTAGGGAAAATGGAGTTACGCACTAGGGAGAGCAACCATGACTCTCACCGCGTGTGGGATTCGCCGCAGGACTCAACCATACCCATTAAAAACCCTCCTGAATTACAACTCAAAACTCACATATCAACATATCTCAAAACATTACATATATCATTTAAAAAAGGGGGAGGAAAAAAGAGGAAAATGAAAGATACCGGAGCGTCGGGATCAAAAAGAACAAGAGGTCAGGAAAGAGAAAGGAAGGAGCCATGCACAAGTAACTGGAAGTAATGCCAGCCTCAGCTCGGGGCCCCGTGTTTGCCAAACAAGTACTTACTAGATGTAAGTCCCCTGGGGGGCCCATGATACATGCAGTAGCGCATCTAAGAGGGGGGAGGAGGGGGTGTCCGCCCCGGATCTCATCCTGAGGGGGGGTCCAAAAAAGAAAATAAAGACGTAATTTTGAACTTAAATACTTTTACAATAGTGTAATGAACAATAACTTAGCGTATAATTAAAAACTCAAATGTTAATGTCTAATTTCTTTACTTAATCTAAAACCCGGTATACAAATACGTTTGTGAAAGACTTGAGTACGAGGGGCCTCCAAAAAGCCTCCAGGGTGTGGATACGTCACTGGATACATGGAAGGTGCTTACCTAAGCAGCGTACGATTCCATCGAGGTAGGTGTAGGGCACGCGCTTTTCCATGCAGCGACAGCGATTGTTGCGGCATTCGGTGTGTGGTAATCCTCCTGCGCACTGCTCGTTGAAGCGACAGAACTCGTTTAGTTTCGCTCCTGCAAACACACGATGGATTAATATTTCAATACGCACTTCGCTATACACGAGTTGATGTTGCTATCGTGTGGTAAATTCATATGAGGACACATCAGTGCGTCCGCCAAGTACGAGCAGGTGAGTTACTGTCTCACACCCTTTACAGGAAACATTTCGTGAAATTTTGACTCCGCTCGTAACTTTACAGAGTAGTCAGGCTACTCTCTTGATTTTACTGAAACCATCATTTTCTTCATTAGAGTACTTTAAAATACGGAAAATTGGTGGTAAATTCGTCATTGATTCACTCATGAATTGAAGAGTTTCGACGAAAAATCTATACGAAGAAAAGATACGACATTAAAATGAAATTAAGAAGTACGGAATGAGTTGTCATGTGTTTCATTAAAGAAATTCGATTTATTTTTATTCAGAAGCATTATTCTGGTTTATAGCGAATTTTTACTAGGCGACTCCACCTCTTGGTTTCGGTTCTCTTCTGTACGGTTAACTTGTTTGCTATTCGGACTTGGTCTCTCGGACACGGCCTCGTTTTCACAGGAATCTTTTTGGTGGGATTAACATGACTGGAGTCTCTAAAGTAGGGTGAACCCTTTTTCATTTCCAAATTTCGGAACAGTTGAACGTTTTTTGGAATGGGGTGGGTCCATTCAGTAGGAATATTACCGCATACTAGTTTTATATTTTTCACTACATTTGGTTTCCAAATACAGTGCAACCTTTCTATTCCTCAATAACACAAATATTTTTTAATAAATGAAATATGGAAAAATTGATTTTTTCCGATCGAAATACGGTAACTAATATTTGGACAAGGAAAACACTTTTTTCTTTAGTAATACTTTTAAATCATTGTATTCCAAGCATCTAGAGATATGAAGTAATGTCACCCCATCTCTTGAGGTGGGACCACCACTCCAAATTAGTCAAATCACAGAGATGAATAATTTTCTTTATTACTATTTTAATTGTTTTAAAACACAACAATATGAATAATAAAGAATGAAAACATGATTTAAATTGTATTTATCAGTTAATGATATAGTAGAAACAATATTCAGAAACTTGCTTGACTCGTTTGAAATTCATGATACCATGTACAAACATGGCGGAGCGCAACGGATTCGTGATTTATGCACTTCACCTCAGAAGAAGTTAAATAGCTTCCTCAAATGTCCGATGACCTATAGATAATAATGATGTAAATGCTACGAAATATTTACTGCAAATCAAAGAAAAGTTACACCACTTTCGTGATTTAAAAGTTGATCTTTTTTTAAATTAATGTTTCTTCTATAAAACGCAATACATTACATTTGCAATTATAATTACTTGATTTAAATGGCCGGTGAGGTATGTTTTTCAAATTGAAACCACAATAATTATATTTTACTCTCTTTATTTACTCCGATTTAAGAAGATGTAGTGATTTAATTCTACCTATGCTAGCACAACCTAAAAATGGTTAAGTGTGGTTTTCCCTAAAATAAGTCGTGATATGGGGCGAATCTTTTGACATATTTAAATAATTGTTTAATTAAAAAAAACTTGATCTGCAAGGATAGTTATTGTTAAAAAATTGGAACTATATAATTTTTCGGCGCCACTTTAAATTCCAAAAAAGAAGACAAATACAGTGAAGACGAATACAGCAACGGCACTGCGTATTTTTAAATATTTCCTTTCATAATTAATGGGAAGTGACAAGGAAGAACTTTGTTCAACGTCTTGGCGGATCTTCGTACGCCTCGATAATTCTATGCGACTTCATTTGTTCTGTCGGCAAGGTAAAATGTTTAAATATTAGTTTCAGTTACGCCACAGACAAAGAGTTACGTTGCTGATATCCATTCAAATTTAATAAAAGTTATGTCATTGTATTAATTATACACAATATTAATATTTTCTTGGGCTTTAAGTAGCTATGAAAGAAGTATATAATTTGATTAAAAAATAAATGTGTCAATTTCTGAAGAGGACAAAAAACTACAAATTTTGTGAATACATCAAATAATTAGCCCCGTCACGACTTATCGAAGTGAAAACTGCACTTTCGTTTCTCATCCCTTTACTAGATATTTGAGGAGTACTTTCTTACTCAATGACGTTGTATACAAAATTCTGAATATTTTCAAGATTGTCCTTGTAGCATTCACGCTAGAGAAAGTCACGAGTAACAAGATCTATTGATCTCTTAGTCTTACTAATATTTTATTCTTAATCTTATTAGTATCTTACCCTTATTATGTCGTTCTTACTATTTTATGACATTCATTTACTTACGAGATCAAAAAGTTGTGTTCACAGCAATAATTGTCTACCATACTCATATTATACGTGCGGGACGTCACTACCGATTTTTGGGATTCGGAATTCTATGCATCTATTTAGGAATTAGGGAGACGAATGGTAATTGAACCTAAACGGAACCGAGTCAACCAGTTTTGTTAACGGATGATCTTTTCGTTATCAATCACTAAAGTTCGTAAAAATTCTAAATTGTTCTGCCAAAGTTCTATTTAGTTAGATGTCCCGGATCTTAAATATTATAATTTTATTTTTAATTAGGAAATATTTTTAATTTTCGATTAATTTAAAATCATAGCTAAGTTTCTTTTAAAAGTTTTCTACGATATTAACTTGGATGGTCATTTCAACGCGTCTGAACATCTACAAAAACTAAAAATGGCCTCCTTGCACACGAACATAGTGCTCTCTAGCCTGCCTCCACGCTTCAACGTTCCACAAATAAACCACGAAATTAACCTGGCAAACATCTCCCTAAAACATCACCTGGCAGACACAAAAATCACATTTTTTGATTTGCAACCACACCTGACTGCCAAGGACTTTACCCAGCACGGTTTACACCTGAGACCGTCTGGGAAACAGCACTTCGGTTCTCTTCTAGCTTCACATCTGACCTCACATCATCCACCTGCCCCACTACCCACTCCTACACCTCCTCCTGAACCTATATCATCTCCTCCTCTTCCTACCTCATCTCATCCTTCTGCTCCTACCTCATCACCATCTCCTCTTCCTATCTCGACACCCATTTCTTCTCCTTTCCCCGTTCTTTCACCTACTGCTTCCTCATCTCGCACGTCCTCATCTATTCCTCCTGCCGCCCCCATACACAGTTACAACTTGCGCTCAGGAGTACGATGTGGTACTCGAAGGTGACAATCGCGTTCAGGTGCTGTGTGCGGGCTTCATCCGGAACTAGAAGCTGTACCAATTTCAAATTCCTCTCCACAATCTAACGTCGATTCCATTTCTCGTGAGTCACAAACTTTTTGCGAAAATAAAATAATTATATTTCATCAAAATGTCCAATTCCTTTCAAACAAATTGACAGACATTGAAATTCTGGTACACGAAAATCGATTCGATTTGCTATGCCTCACAGAGCATTGGCTTTCAACTAACAACATCAACGATACTGCTATTTCTAATTATTATTTAGCAAGTTCTTACTGTCGGCAAAATTTTAAAGGAAAAAATCCCCACAGAGGTACGTGTATCTACGTTCGTAATAATATTTTATCTTCTCCACTGACAGGCTACGAGAACTTCTGCGTAGATAGTGTGTTCGAATATTCTGCAGTTAATCTGACCGACACCGGTATTTGTTGTTTTGCGTATTTATAGACCTCAATCAGATATTGACATATTTTTCGGAACTTCGAAATTGTTTTAAAATATCACACATAAATCTACTAAATCTATCGTTATATGTGGCGATTTCAACATCGATTTCCTGAGTACATCCGACTCT
>NNCF01126744.1:1299859-1322799 GCA_002313205.1 Laupala kohalensis | reverse complement strand
CTTCAACCTTATTACTACGATAAACGACCCCTCTCGCCTCTCCGGCTCATCTCAAACATTGCTAGATCAAATTATAGTCAACAATGGAATCTCGTATCTCTCTGAAGTGATCGCCGGATACAGTGATCATCACCTTGCTCAAGTATTGACTATTAATAATAAACTAAAACCGCTTAAAATCCTTTACAAATTTACAAGAGAGTTTAATGACATAAATAAATCCATATTTATAAATTATTTGCGTGAAGAAACATGGAAAGATGTTTACAATTGCCAAAACATCGACGAAAAATTCAATGTATTTATCTCAATATTCCTAAAACATTACAATTCTAGCTTTCCCATAAAACGCAAGTTAATTAACACAAAGAAATACAATAGATGGATCACCCAAGGGATAAGGATTTCTTCAAAAAACAAATGCCGTTTATATTATCTTTCAAAACGCTGTAACCAACCACCCGAATTCCATAATTATTTCGTAAATATAAGACTATTCTTCGAAAAGTAGTCTATGCAGCTAAAGTAATGGAAAACGACAGGCATATACTAAAATCGAACAACGGGATGAAAGCCATGTGGAATATTGTTAAAAATTACACGTCAACTTCTGAAAATCGCGAAGAAAATGTTTCTTTACTAAACGATGGCAAAATCGTAACAAATCCTCAGGACATCGCAAATTTGTTTAATTCTCACTTCTCAGAAGTTGGTAAAATAACGAACTCAATATATCCAAATCAATGTCCTCCAATTATATCCACCCACGTACCCAATTCTATGTTCACTTCCGAAACTAACGCCAGTGAAGTCATGAGAATCATCAGCTCATTAAAAAACAAATTTTCAACAGGCGTAGATGATATACCTGAGTTTATTGTTAAATTTTCGTCCCATGCTATATTAAATCCACTCATAAATATTTTTAATAGTTCTTTATCGGAAGGGGTGTTTCCTAAAATATTTAAGAGAGCTAAAGTGAAACATTTACACAAGAAAGGAAAGGAAACAATATTGGAAATTACCGACCATATATCTCTACTACCCACTTTCTCAAAAATCCTAGAAAAATTGTTCTATAAGCGTCTTCTAGATTTTGTATCAAAATATAACATTCTCTCTGACGATCAACACGGTTTTAGGAAATCCTTTTCCAATACAAGCGCCATATTTACCTTCTTAAACGATGTTACCACATCGCTTGACCGTGGAGAAAATCCTCAGGGTATTTTTCTTGACTTATCCAAAGCATTCGATGTCATCGATCACGAAATTCTCCTTTCCAAATTGCATTCTTTAGGCATTCGTGGATTTCCATATCAATGGCTAACTTCTTATTTAAAAGATAGATATCAACAGGTCGAAATATCCTATACTAAAAATACTTCAGCGTTGTCTTTCAGAAACAAAGCCACTTACTTGCGGAGTACCACAAGGTTTAATTCTTGGTCCTATACTCTTTTTATTGTATGTGAACGACATGTCATCATCCACATCTGATTGCAAAATGGTTCTTTTTGCTGATGACATTAATTTACTATGTAAACTTGCCAACGCTCAAAAAGTTTTGTCTAACCTTTCGGCTTGGTTCCATGCAAATCATCTCATTGAAAACACTGACAAAACAGTGTCTATGTCATTTTACAATAGTATCACAAAATCTTTACCCTAGGTTTCTCTTTCTTTAAACGGAACACAATTAAAAACTGTTCCGAATACAAAATTCTTAGGTTTCTATATTGAAGACAACCTCAAATGGAATTGTCACGTTGACAATCTTAATTCCCAATTAAGCAAATTGTGTTACGCATTCCGAAACTTAGTTAACGCAGTTAGTCCACGTATATCCCGTTGCGTATATTTTGCAAACGTTTACTCCCATTTACGTTACGGCATTACCTTCTGGGGTAATTCCGGTCAGAGTATTCAAACTTTCAGAATTCAGAAGAGGATAGTTCGGATAATTTGTAAATCTCACCCCCAAAACTCTTGTAAACCTTTATTCAAGGAATTAAATATCTTAACACTTCCCTGCATTTATATTTATTAAACGGTCGTGTTTGTTAAAACCGAATTACGTAAGTGCTACCCTTACTTCATACGAAACAGTCTCGTTCACGAACACAATACTCGTAATAGGAATAATATTCATCGTCCTAGAGTGTCAACCACTCTTTGCCAAAAAGGACCATATCATTCGGGAATCGTTCTATATAATTTCCTTCCTAAGAATATAAAAGATATTATGAAATTGAATTTCTTCAAATCCGCGGTTAAAAACTACCTTCTGCACCAGTGCTTCTACGTTGTAAAAGAATTTATTGATTTTAATAAAAGTTAAATCCGTCTTGTACTTTATCACACCATTGCTGTAGTACTTTTTTAAAAACATATCAATTTTCACAAAAAAAACTATTTTCTTGCACGATTGTGTTGTCGTATGATTCATATTAATTTAGTTTTATGTGTACTCAACTTTGGCACGGTTGTGTACATAAATTCTGTAGCCCCATCCTGGCCCGGGTTTTGCTCCGTTTTTTCTTCGGGTAGAGGTGGATTTCTTATACAGGTTCTGTAGGCTTTGTCTAGGGGCGTGTTTATTGTAACAATAAATCGTGAAATTAGTGTTATTTCAACTCTTATGATTTTTAAACACTATACTCAGAATAATCTATAGTTCGATAATAACTTGTACATGTAATTGTTTTGCGTAAAATTACAAACATATTGACATTCTATTAGTATTTTAACTCGCAGCTAACTTTTTGTCTTATATAGGAACTTATGCTGAATTTTTTTGAATCCGCCTCTGCCTTATAGCCCTTGATCGGAATTAATGGGATGGTCCCTTGCTTGCTTCCGGAGAGTAAATTTGTTTATTGTCCTCCACGTGGTCATACGCAGTTTGTACTGTTTTTTGACAATAAATTTATTATTATTATTATTATCATTATTACCTTCTATCCCGAAAACGTTTTGGATGAACTCCAAAACCAAATGCATGGGACATTTTTGAACAAAAAATATTTTCTAAGCGAGCATAGCTGTTTTAAATACGTTTATTAACGGAAAACTCTTTACCCTAGTTATAATGTTTTATAGATGTAATTGGTAATTCTAATTCCTTATATCAGAATAGTCTTCATTCCATTTTTGGCCTTTTCTTGTACGAAATTGTACAATAACATAATACGAAATGCTAGCTCGTGAATAGGTACCTTTGCCACACATGTCGTGCTTGTTGGTGACAGGCAGCTCTTTGCGACAGCGGCATAGCTCCGAGCATTCCGAACCCAGAACTCCGCATTCACTGTTGGTGGAGCAAGACTCGCCAAGCTCCAGGGTTCCTTCCACTGCAAATGAATACATTTGTATGGAATAATAATCCTAAAATAAGAGTACAATTTTTGTATTAATATGATTGGAGAGACCCATGTTCAGTAATAAAAATCAGCGAATTACTTTAAAATGCATTTCTTAAAGCATCAATATATGAAGTACGGAAAACTCCCCGTCATCTCACCACCTCCGGAGAACGTGATGTTCTTCTCTTCACCACTGGCAACCGAAGAATGTACTTCTACAGGGTCGATTGTGTTTTATTGATATCAAGAAATTTGAATTCATTTAAAAAATGATGTAATGTATATTACAGGTGATGTCAGTGGCGTCATTTCGAAGAAACTTTGGTGTTGGAATAATAGATGTGATTCGTACCTGCGCATCGGAGTGTGCCATTCTTGTCCGGCTGCTCGATCATGTCGTAGAGGCAAACACAGCGGCCTTCTACGCAGTCGGTGAGGTCGGAGTTCCAGTGACATTGGGCACTCACCTCGCAACTCTCGTTCACACCCGCAGCTGCAACAAACAACAATTGGTGATTCTACGGAAATTGTGAAATTTGTGGCACATAAAGGAGTCCATGAACAAGCACTTCACGTTTTCAACAGTTCGAACGAGTATTCACGAGACCTCAGAGGTTATTGAGCAATGAAGCAGGTTACATTGATTTTGGCGGGAACACACAGGGTTGCCACCTCATCAACTGCCCTTGTTAAGACCATCTTTACCTTGATAGCAGTGGTGGATCCAAGGGGGGACACGAGCTCCCCACCAAAAAAGAAAAAAAAGAGATAATAATAATAATAAAATGAAGTTTTTTTTACTAAAAAATCAATATGCCCATTGAAGACAATAAAATCTGTCTTTAAAAAATGAGTTGGACAAATGTATGACTTAGCTTTCATATTTCTACTTGGGAACATAAGTATAGGAGTGCGATATTTCACTGTTTCTAGCATACTCGCACACAAGCAAGATTTCATAGCACTTATCTAATAGAAAATTACATAGATAAAATTTATAGAAGAAGGAACGCCTAAAGTAAAAATTTGGCTAAAAATACAATTATTTCAAAAATGTAATTCTTTCAGGGTTATTCATGAGAACTGCAATTTAAGTTAATGCTTTATTTATGTAAAAGAATGTCCTAAATTGCAGTTTCAAGAAGTTAATTTGAAAAAAAAATTCGGTGAAGGGACTCGCATTTCCTGGTATTTCTCTTCATGGGCCCTCCCAAAATCAAATTCTGGACCCGCCCGTGCTTCACAGGCGTGAATTTAAAAAAAATGAAAAAGGAGTGGGACATGAAATGACAAAGGAGTGAGGAAACAAGAAACAAATTATCTGTGGCATGTACTCTGAATCTATGTTAAATAACCGTGTTCATTTGTATCAATATGCTGTGCTGGCAGAAAAATAAATAAATAAAATAAAAAGTGAAAAAATCCACATCTAACTGGATAGGGTGTATCGGACATATATTTCTCAATTTCTGTAGAATAACCCCATTATTTATATCTTTATTTTCTACAACTATTGGACAGAACCTCGGTTTTATTCGACCATACAAGCCTACAAAATATTTTTTTTGTGGGGTTTTACGGGCTCGTCAATAGCAAGGTCATTAGACCCCATGCAGGTGGGGAAAATGCAGTTTCGCACCATAGAGAAGAGCCTTAGTGACTCTTCCCCGTGTGTGGGACTCGCCGTATATCTCGACCATACCCACTAAAAGACCCTTCTGAATTCAACAAATATCTAAATACAAAGATGAAAGAAAAGAAAAAAAAGTTGCCCAATACATTATATCATAAAAAAGGAAAACAATTTCTGAATATTATATTTTCTAATTACAGAAACGAAAGATGAAAGGAAAGAAGACAGAAAAGAGGAAAAAGGAATGCAAATTTAAACCCTCCCGACAACTTGTGAGTGGAGCCCCGGTCTACTCATAAAATTCAATAGTTTATTAACATTAACCGTTTAATTTCCGAGAATTGTTGGTAAATCTGTAGCCAGACCAATTTGTCTCCGTATACTCGAGTATCTTCTGCAATCAGTTAGTAGGTGACGCACTGTCAGAGAAGAGCTACATTCCTCACAAACGGGTTTCTCATCCAGTAGTAAGAGATACCGATGAGTGAGAGGACAATGTCCCATGCGCAGTCGGGTCAGCAGGACCTCGTCGCGCCGGGCTGGCCTACAGGAACTGCTCCATGACTTAACAGAGGATTTGATAAGTTGGAGCTTCTTCCTTTCAACAGGTAACCACTTATTGTTCCATTCACTCAGAATCCTTATCTTGATAGAATTTAGGAGATCTCGTTTTGGAATCATGAAGAAATTCACGCGATTCTTGTGGCATGCCATCTTTGTCTTCGGACAAAAGCATATTGAATTGCTGTTTCCAGGAGAAGTAAGTTGTCCAGGGTGGAGTGGAAGATCGACCCAGCAAGTTATGCCTTTCAAGATACCAGACGAGACGTCGGTTGATAATTCTCTCCAGAGTTTTATTTCGATAACTACTGATAACCGTTTTGTCCTTTCCCAGTTTTAGTAAAGTGATAAGCATTGCTTCCTTCCAGGAATTAGGGAATATTCCCTCGGACCATGAAATATTAAATATATCCAGAAGGTATTCTTTCGATTCGAGACTGAGTTGTCTCAGCATTTCTTAATGAATGGAATGGCCAGGCGCAGTGTCGTGGACTGTCGCTAGTGCTGACTGACGTTCCCATATAGATAAGTTGTAGGGTTCCCAGTTGGTGGAACAACAGTCAAGAGACGTGCTCTCTGCTATTTCCCTTTTACTTGCGAAATCGGGATCGCAGTTTGCTGTAGATGTTAGGTCAGAAAAGTATTCAGTCATCACTGTTGCCATTTCTCTGTTGTTGGTGTGAACCAACCCCGATAATTGAGTCCAGATATTGGGACTCGAGAATATCTCCCAGATATCATTCGGATAGACTCCCATACTTTAGAGGACGATTTTGTTATCTTAATGGTGCTTACAAAATTCTTTTCAGAAGGTGGATCTGGATTCTTTGATAGTTTTGAGCGCTTTTGCTCTAGCAATCCGATATGCGGCGAGGTTTTCCGGAGATGGACTAGCCCTATATTTCCGCCACGCTCTTCGCCTCGCCCGAATGGCGGAATGTCATGCGTCGTTCCACTAGGGGACATGAGGTCTTCGCGGAGTGTATTCTTCAGCGGCACGATGAATCACCTGGGTCATATGGTCGATTCTCTCTTGGATACTACCCGTTCTTCTGAAGACAGATAGATAACGGTACAGTGTCCTGTTAGCCTTTTTAAAAATAATTTCTGTGGTTTGTATTCGGGAACAATAGCACATTCCTGCAAGGACAACCAGATAGGATGATGGTCGCTACTTTGCAGATTATTTTCTACCATCCATTGGAAGGTATCCGCAACTTCACGAGAGCAAATGGAAAGGTCTATAGCAGTCCATGACCCCGTGGCAAATACAAATTGGGTCATCTCCCCGGTTTTCATTTGACATAAGTCTTCTCGCTGAAAGAGACAATTCGGCAGTGGTCCCCTGGGGTAATCGCTCGACGAGCCTCACAGTACACTGTGGGCGTTGAATTCTCCAAGGAGGAGGAATGGTCGAGGGAGCTGGTGAATTAGATTCCTGAGGGAAGTCTCCGAGATATCTCGTGTCGGAGGACTGGTGACACAACTTTCCACCATCGCGCCAATGGTGGTCGCTGAAGCATGCCCAAAGCGTACAGTGTCCGAGGACTGGTGGCACAGTACCAGTCTCCAGCTCGGGGCTGTGGGTTCGCCAATCCCATACTCAGTCGAAACTAAGCCCCCTGCGGGGAACTGTTGTGACAGATATAGGTATTTTTTTCCTTATCATCGAAAGCAGACCAGTTGCACATTGGGATCTTCGTAAAGCCAAATGGCACATATTCCAACACTATATTGAAGCACGTACTTGTATATCTAGGATACCTGCAAAAGCGAAAAAAAATTGAAAGATTTGTGCGCCTATTAAGATTGGCAGCTGCTAAAGCAAATCCTCGGGGCTTCCAAAAGACGTATATCAAATGCTGGACCGAAGAATGCAGTACACCATAGCAGGAATATGAAGAAAAATCTGGGTGTTTTGAAACAGGTGAAAGACTGATTTCTTCCCTTGATGATGAAATGAAAAATCGGTGGATGGACACAATGGCAGATATGAACTTCCAGCATTACAGTCGTAAAAGCTGGTCTCTGCTTAGGGAGCTCTGAGCGGTAAACCCTCTGCAAAAGAACACAAGAGTTATACGTCCAGATCACATTACAAATGACCTTTATGAAACATCAAATATACGGGTAAGCTCACTGCAGGAGAAGGAGATAAATATTAAAAACAAAGATGTTAAGAAATTGCATTAACACTTCTGATATTTATGAGAGAAGTAACATATGCAGAAATAAATGCAGCTCTGAAATACACAAAATCTGAGAAAACACCTCGCACTGATGGCATTGCACCTGAGTTCTTTTTGTCTTTGGGACACAAGGGGTTAACCTGGCAGAAGCTTCTCTTCTCAGATGTCCTGAAGAAAAGAAAAATTCCCAAGGAATGGAAGCAATCGAAGATAATTGCAGTCCTCAAACCGTGGAAAACACCCGACTCCCCACATAGTTTTAGACCTATCTCATTTCTTTGTACCGCATATAAAATTTTTGAGAGAGTTCTTCTGAACCGCATTCAGCCTAAAATAGAAGAAGCACTTTCAAAAGAACAAGCAGGTTTTCAGACTGGAAGAAGCTGTGACGAACAAGTTCTGACTCTTACCAAGTACATCGAGGCAGGATCTGAGAGCAAGATGAAAACAGGCGCTGCGTTCTTAGATTGGAGCTCCGCTTATGACACAGTTTGGAAGCGTGGCCTATTATTGAAGGCTGCGCGAGTCTTCAAATGCAAAGCTTTCCTCCACCTGCTCGACGACATTCTGTCTAACAGAAGGTACAAGATAATGCTGAATGGTGAGGAAAGCAGTACAACAACTCTTCAAAACGGCCTCCCCCAAGGATTCGTTGCTACCTCCAGTACTTTTCAACCTGTATACTGCAGATATCGCTGATACTGCTTCGCGAAAGTTCATCTACACCGATGACATTACCCTCGCCGCTCAAGACAAATCATTTCTAACACTGGAAAGAACCCTGTATGAAGACCTTGAGACACTGTATAAGTACTCTTCATGAGTATATTGTTATCTTAAACTCAACCCTCAAGAAACCATATAATACGTGTTCCATATAAATAATCGTGCTGCTGGTACGTCTCTTACATTGAACATACGCGGACAAAGAATCTCCTACTCTGAAACTCCAAAATATTTTTGAATAAAGTTAGACAGATCGCTCACATTTAAATATCACCTTCAAAGTGACATCCGGGACAAACTACGTTCCAGGAACAATATCTTATCAAAACTAGCCTCAACCTCTTGGAGGTGTGATGCAAGTACGCTGCGAATAAGTGCCTTTTCTCTCATGTACAGCACCGCAGAGTACAGTTGCCCAGTGTGGTTTCCTAGCGTGCACACTCAAAAAATAGATTCTCAACTCAATATCTCGATGCGTAAGATCACAGGTCTCATGACCCATTACAGTGACTTCCTGTACTATCACATATTGCTTCTCCCGACTAGGCAACAAGAACTCGCACGAAAATTATGGAGGCGCATTGATGAAAATCCTCTTCTCTATCCACGAAGATCTGAACGACGTACCCCCAAAGAAGGTTAAAATCTAGAAAACCACCGTGGATGAGAGGGAAAGCAAAATTCAACGTCAAAGAAGAGTGGAGAATATCAAAATCAAAGAAGAGTGGAAAAGTGCCTCCATGGGAATTTTATACTCGACCCTAACACAAAGCCCCAAGGTTTTGAACTGCCGCGAAAAATTTGGGTGACTCAACAGATTTAGGGCTGATCACGGAAGGACAAAAGAGACCATGCATAAGTAGGGTCTGGCCACTGATCCGTTTTGTGAGTGTGGAGCTGTGCAAACCACTCATCTCATCGTGGAAAAATGCCAAGTTCACCGATACGATGGCAATGTTGTGGATTTTTTTTACAAGCGTTAGCAAGACGCTGACTTGGATCAGTGAACTAAATATCAACATCTGACGTCTCCGCTGTTCCCGTGTGTTCATTTATTTTATATTTTATTGTACTAGAGTGTTTTTGTTTTCTAAATTTGTACTTATTACTTGTATATATTTTTTGTATACGTTTTGTGTTCTATATGTACAAATTTTTGGGTTCAAAGTATCTCGTCAACTCATACGAAATATATATTTTGAAAGACTAAACAATAACTTTAGAGAAGCAGTAAAACTATTACTCTGCATGAAACTGGTCCTGCATTATTCAATGACAAAATTTGTTAAATTCGTTCTAAAATCCATTTTTTTAAATGTGACCACTAAACATCGTTGTCCTCTTCGCTAAGAGCAGTGCAAAATGTTTACAAATACAATACTTCCTCCTTAGTGGAGAAAGTAACGTGATGGATGTAAGTTCGTATGTAAGTTCAAAGATATTTTATAAAGACAATCTAGCAAAGCCGAATTTTGCAGCGGTTTAGCCAATAACTTCAGTCCGTCTGAAAATTGGACTTTTGTCAGAAAGTAATTAAATATAAATAAATTTATTGTCAAAAAACAGTACAAACTGCGTATGACCACGTGGAGGAAAAAAACTAATTTACTCTCCGGAAGCAAGCAAGGGACCATCCCATCAATTCCGATCAAGGGCCCTAAGGCAGAGGCGGATTCAAAAAAAAAAAAAAAAATTTAGCATAAGTTCCTATATAAGACATAAAGTTAGCTGCGAGTTATAATACTTATAGAATGTCAATATGTTTGTAATTTTAAACAAAAAAAAAGAAAAAAAAAGTATACGAATGATAGCAACAATAGTATATTTGGAAGCAAATTTACTTTATACATTTATGAAATATTTGCGTCCGGAATCCCAGAGGAACTGTACTGTTATATTTAGGATCGCCTCTACGTCTGATTGTTTCGTTTCTTAGGAAGTCATTCAAATACCCAAAACGTGAAAGCCGACGACTCGCGGAGGAGCACGTGCGTTCGACTAAGGTGATTCCCGGCGCTTCCGCTAGATGCCAGCTCTAGCCGTGCGGTGTGCCTAGCCATGTGCCGTACTGCGGCATCGTGGCCATTCGGGGTTCCTGCGGAAGGGTCGATCGCAGAGGCGACTTCGAGGCGACTGCCGCATCGCGATGTCGATCGGGGGTTGGCGCGACGCTCCCGAGCGGCACGCGCCGCGGCCGGTCGCGGAAATGGAAAGAGCAAATCCAACGGCGGAAGTGGACAAGTCGACTTACGGATGCGGATGTTTTTGAGAGCTTTTGGCCTTGCTTGAGTAAAACAATACTTTATTTACTGTTCTGTTTACTTGTCAGGGGGTGGGGGAATGGATCAGAATTTGAGAAACAGTATCTTAAAAGTTAGCTGTGGTAATTGTAAAAGTTAGTTGGACAGTGGGCCAAGTTATGCCTCTTACGATAGCCTTTCGTCTATCAACCTTCCCCCCGCTGTTTTCCGATTCATGTGGACAGTACTATAACCATCTTCAATTCTTTCCATTCTCTTCCAGCATAGCTTGTTAACAATGAATTAACAAGTATTTAGTTTATAATGATTTAACAAGTTGACATTATTAACTAAATACGAGTAATGTATTATTTGTGCTGAAGTAAAATATTTTAATGAGTTACCGAGTAAAAACTTTTCCATAGTGGGAGTAGTCATGTTTTGCGAACTGAACTCTTTTTAGAGGGGATACTGATGGTTCCATTAAAATAAACTAACTTTCGAAATCTGATGTCTACTCATCATATTAAACAATTAAAATACCGTTTTCAACGTAATTGAGGGAAGTAAATATACATTTTTTTGTTGACATACTACCGTTCAATAAGAGCAGGCACTTTCTTAGCAGTTTCATTATTTAGATTGTTAACCAAAAGTCGAAATAACTTTTTTCTGTTTCTTGTAGTTTGATAACAATAAAATACGAAGTACGAAATACATGTTTCGAGATAAAATCAAAGTTTCGTCCAAAATAATCGACTCTATATTTATTAAGTCCATTTCTGATTGTCTTCATGTTTCTAGGATGGGATTTTATCATGTTACTTTCCATCTTATTTATTCATGTTTTCCTTTGAATAAATTTGGTTGCATATAACTAGCATGATGTGAGAACCCAAATATTTCCTACCACAAATTTCATGATTTTTGTGTAAATTTTCTTTCTTACATCGTCATTGATGAAAAGTATTATCTTTTAATATTGATCGATTGGTGGTGTTCCTTTGTAACCTTTTATCCCTCCTTTTCATACGGAAAATGGAGAAGTTTGTTTTTTGAAACTACAAACCAATACGACATGAAATTTATTATTTAGTAATGCAACTTATTTTCTTGTTATAGGGAAGTTATGAGGAAATTGACTTGAATATTGTGGCCTTCAATAAGACCAACACGTGTCTCATAAGGTGAAGGTACACTCTCGTTGGAGCCATGCGGTTACACTCTCTGAGTTTAGCATAATATATATCCGTAAATATAGCTATTTGTTTAATGTACGTTGAATCCATACTGATATAAAGTGCGTAACGCGAAAGTGTGTCTGTTTGCTACCTGATCACGACTAAACCACCAAACCGATCGTGATGAAATTTGGCAAGGAGATAGTTTAGATGTCCAGACTGAATACAGGCTAACTTTTATTTTTTATATCTGTGGTAAGAAAGATAGAAATGGTTTTCAATAAAAAATGTCGACAAAATCGGGGAAAAAGGTATATTCGCTTACGCTGTCTAAACGGTTAGAGATAGGTGACAACTATGAATGGCAATATTGTTTGCCTCAAAGAGTTCTACGAAAAAGTCTGCGACAGCATATGTCTATCTACAAAAAGTTGTTTTGTGCATATAACAAAGATATAAAACGTCTTTAAATCGAAAATGTTTCGATGAATTGATTGCATTTTACGAGCATTTTAATGAAATGATACAACCGCGTCATGCCTCGTAAAAGAAAATTCGACTACGAGATGGTGTAGTGTGTACAATCTAGTTTTGTATTAAGTTTGTATTATTAAGAATTTGAAAAATAAGGATGCGCTACGTGTTTTAAAAAGCCAGTAAGTAAAAGTATTTTGATCTTAAAGCAGAGACTAGTTTTATTTTTCCTGAGTAAGATTAGAGAAAAGAAAAATCCCGGGCAACGCGGGATAATCACCTAGTATTATAATGATAATCCATGTTATGTTTTTCTGCCTTATAGTACGACAAATCTTTAACCAGTGATTTGAAAATAACATTGTCTGAAATTGCATCACACAAAAACCACTGAACGGACTTGAACTAATCTTCAAAGGTCGTACTCTTCAGGGTTGGAATTACAAGGTAAACCAGATTTCATTTTGACACTCAAAGTTTGAAGTAAGAAAGAAAAAATACTAAAAGGGCATTTTCTTCTTTTGCTACATTACAGTCTTGTTCAATACAGTCCAGAGAATGGTCTCCTCTATTTGTCACCTTCAAAATTCTATATTATTAAATATATCATGTTATGTTTAGGTCAACTTCACACAAAATTGCGAATGTCTCATAAATCCCAACGTTTCTGTATTTATATCTTTCTCATTATTTATACTTATTTCTAACGTAATTCCTTGTGCTGTTACCTCCAGATCCGCGTCTTTTATTCTTGTGTCTAGTACGCGCAGACTCTACTACGTGGGTCATTCTACTGATACTTATCGTATCTATATCCAACTATCTAAAGACTTTGTCTAGTGACAGATTGAAAAGCACAGGTGCCTTGTTCCAAACCATTACTTATGAGGAAGAGGTCCGTGACCCTTACCTGTAATATGCAACAAATAACTTTGTTGTTTTCTGCACCGTTAGTCGTCATCTACAGTAACACGAATTTATCTTGAATTACGAAATATTTCATGGTACCGCACAATTTTTTTTTGCGATTTATACTATACATGCTTGCTTAATATCTATGTATATTTGATGCACTTATATGTTGTGTTCCTTACGTTTATCTGATACACGCCTCATCGTGAATATTTGATCTTTAGACGATCTACCTCTCCATATGAATGCTTAATATCAGATTGTTTTCAACAAATTGAGTTAATTTTATATATCAGATTAGTAAGAACATACTAATTCTACCATCTCGTCGAGTTGTAAGAACAAGCTACTACCATCTCGTCGAGTTGTTAATCTACGGGATAGATACGTGATCTTCTATTCTTGTGGAATAACTTCTTCCACCCATATTTAACTTATAATTTAATAGAGCGGTTTCCATTTCAGCAGTCCTGCAGTAATATTGCCAATTCCAGATGATTTGTTATTTGCAGTGCATGAGGTAGTTTTAAAAATCTTCATACGAGGATTTCGCATATTACTTATCCTATGCCTACGGTTATTTGTTCATCAACGTGCGCGGAATATTTATTATAATACTCCATATTATGTTTTCCTGGATTAATACATAAACTCTTTTAGCAACAACGTCATTGAGAATTTAGTGTATTTTTTTGAAAATGATTAAAATAATTCTTTTTTCCAAACAGATGAGATCATGAGATAAAAAAGTCACTATGTTAACAATGGAATCGTATTGCGAGGCATGTTTAAAGCGAATTAATTTATCTTATTTTATATTTTTTCATTAATTTTTTTTATTTTTTTAGCTACTTAATTGTGTGCAATTCTAATGTATTACATTATGGTATATGGTAAATGTACATAATATGTAAATCCTTTGTATTATAATTATGTTGATTCTTAGAAATAAGTAAGGTATATATACTGGCTAGATGTCTAGCAATGATCATTTGTGTTCATGAGGTTTGTTAAAATGGTGGTTGCGAGATTGCTGATTAAGTTGAGTAAGGATGGAGCAGTATTAAGGATTAACTAAGGTATTTAGTGTATTAGCTAGCTTAAACAATGGTAATTACATTGGTTGATGTGTTATTTAAATTTGGTTAGGTTATTTAGGAAGTATATATAAATATAATAATTTAAGTAGTGTTTCTGTGTTGTGTTTTGTTGAGCTGGAAGTTTGTTTAAAGGTTTATGTAATTAAGCAAGGGTTCAATTATCATATAATTTTTGTAATATTTTGCAGCCCTGATGAAGATACCGTTCGCTATCAAAACGTTGGCATAGTAGTAAACTTTTTTGCCTAAATGCAAGAATTATTTATACTTTTAAATAATAGCAAAGAAGATCCCAATAATTTACAATTTTACAGCATTAAACATCTAATATGGAATTCAAGAAAAAGTATTCAAGAATTCATTTTTGTGTTATAGGTTATTCATTTTCACATGATGAGAGGGTTGGGATCTCTATTGAAATAGTATGATATTGATATGTATTCGAATACATAATAACTGTATGCATCGTTAACGGCCACGTGAAAATTGCGACGCACCGGGACTCGAGTCTGGGACCTCCTGCTCTGGTCGCTGATGTGCTGTCGACTGCACCACTCGCCTCGACTCCCAAGCCCGAAAGCAACATCCACCACGCAACTGCAGGAGGTCCCAGGTTCGAATCCCGGTCAGTCGCAATTTTCACCTGGCAGTTAATGATGCAAACACTCCTCCACGTGTAGGTACTCGGAAATTGTGAGTTAAAATAATAACTGTATGTCAGACCGTTAAATAAGTCTCTTGAATTCGCTACTGACAATAGAGGACGAGGCGGTCCCAAGTCTCATGTTACCCATGATCTATCCCTCACCCCTGGTATCACCTCACGCGCTGATATCGTCGATCTGAGTTTCTAAAGTGCGAGTCAATCATATCGTCATGTCACATTGCGTAGGAGATATTTAAAGCAATGGTAACAATTGATTCTAAGTTGCTCGCAGCGATTATCGTGCGTTGTGCGGTGAAATACCAAACTATCAGATCTCGCTACCGTTGGCATATCAATTCGATTGTTTCGAATCGAACAGGCGTCATCCCAAAGCCCTATTAACGCAGCAGCAGTACGTGCATGAAATATTCATAACACGAGTATCCGTGCGGATTATTACTGTAATCCATTTAATATTTTATTTTTTAAAGCTTTTTTAAACCAATATCTTTAAATATTTTAAAGCTTTCCACAAGTAATTAAAATTACTTAAAATATTTCCTTAAAGAGACATTTGTTTAATTATACAAATAAAATGTCGAATTTTATAAAATGTGCAAACTTTTGGTACTGGTTTGCAAATCTCCAATTATTTTACGGCAAAACTGTAAAAAGGTAAATTACATTCAAAGTGTTACATAACATACAAATAAAAGAAATGTAATGATATTTCTGACTATGTAATGATGTTTTCATGAATTCAGGTCAAAGTCTGGCAAATTATTTAACAAAGACTTCGAAAAAAAATCAACACGATCACTTTGGGTGCTGCCACTTGACATATGAAGGCTGATGTTCGAGGGAGGGGGAATGGGGATAGAAAGTAGATACCTGCTGAAGATCATGAGATTTGCCAACCCGTAGATACTAGAAAACTGAAAAACCTTGGGTTACAATGGAAATCCGTGCGAGAAATCCAGTGGTAATTGAAGGCACCTGGTTCTTCGCTTTGAGGAGACTCACCTTTGATGCAGCGATTGGAGCTTGTATCGACGACAGGGGTTTCGTGGGGACAGGCGCATTTGCGACGCTCACACACGGCACCTGTCGCGCTGCAGTCTGCCACGCTCGAGCATTTCGCCTCGATCGCCGCCGTGCCCGGCCCTGCACAAACACGCATACAAACATTAATATAAGAATAATTAATATAATTTTTATATCAAAACTTGGCGCTTGCACTTTTGTGCGCGTACTTAACATCAGCGGTTGCCTATCGTTACGCCGCGGACTACTGGTGGTCCGCGAGAAAATATTGGTCGGCAGAAAAATCTAGACATTAATTCTAATTTTTTATCTATTATGGAAAATAGTTTGTTGCGGAATGAATATTTGACAAACACATTGTAAAAATAAAAAGACAATCCGATGTAATTATTTCTCAAACAAGTATTGAACAAGATCCATATCATGGAAAAGGTTCACATAACATTAAAGATTTTGTAACAATAATAAATAAATAAATGTTTGATTTTATAAATATTTGCAGTTTGTTGTAGTAATTAAAAGCATTTAAACTGTGTTCTGAGATGTAAACAGACACATTTCATATTTTTTTAAACGAAATTTCTGAATCCATTAATTGATAAACGTATCATTTCACGAAAAATCACGTACTGGTCCACGGAACTTAAAAAGATAAATTTAGTGGTCCGAACTACCCAAAAGGTTGGCGACCTGTGCTATAGGTGATACCATATAGGTGATTGTTTATATCATTGATTCAAGAGTAATTTCAGAAATAGATGTGATGCATCATTCGTTCATTACGAATAGTTTCATATGTGACCATTGCAGTGGTGTGTCGTTTTCAATACGATCGTCAATATTTACCCCAACCCGAATAAAGTAAATATATTAAATATAAATAAATAAATTTACTGTCAAAAAAGTCGTATGACCTGCGTATGACCATGTGGACGACAAACTAATTTACTCTCCCGAAGCAAACAAGGGACCATCCCATCAATGCCGATCAAAACCCCTAAGGCAGAGGCGGATTGAAAAGCTAAGGCTACTAAGGTAAATACATATAATAATATCAACAGAATGCTAACAAATTTGTATTTAAGAAAACCAAAAAAAGACACTACCTAATATTAACTGACTATGAAATATTCAGAATTTATAAATCGTAACTTATATATAACTCTAAATTCGAGATTAATTATTAAAATATACCGCCTCCCCTAGGCCAAATTTTGAATATAAAATCCACCTCTACTGAAGACAAACCGGAGAAAATCCCGGGTCAGGATTGGGCTTCAGAATTAATGTACACGACTGTGCCAAGGTTGAGTACAGATAAAACTTAACTTATATGAATAATAAGAAAACAATAAAAGCATACAGGAAAATAATTTTGAAATTTAATCATTCATTTTGAGAGGTCTAGAACAATGGTGTGATGAAGTATAAGATCAATTTACGTATTGATTAAAGAAAAAAAATAACATAAAAGATTAAAAAAATGTACATATTTTCATACAAGCAATTTTTGATCCTGCGACAGACAAGCACATAGGGAGTGGAAACCGATTGTTTTAGTTATGTGTATTTTAGCTGTATCGGGAACTATCCATTTGCAATCCCAATCCCAATCCCACTCAGACTCCACCTTAACCTCTGACAAAGTCGAATGATGTTAATGTAATCCTAAATCACTAATACAACACTCAAACATACATTGTAGACCGTACATGTGTTTAGGTAATTACGCAAGACGTAAAATATAACTACTTCGTTGGTTTGAACCGTCTCGAGGTGTAACTGGGCAAAACCCAGACATTTATGAAATTGTTTTACTAGGGAATAATAGGAATGATTAAATGCAACACATGGTGTTTACCGTCGCTTCCACGGGTATAAGCCGCGCAACACAACTCCCGCTCTCGCCCGGCAGCTGCTAGCCAGTTTGCAAACTACGGCTGGGTCTGCTAATGGGGTGGGAGGGTCGCACGTCTCACGAAAACGGTTGCACCGTCCGTTCGAGGTATACTGCCCTCCGTCGTACTTCGGTGATCGGTGGAGAAATACGGAAGGTGTGCGCCGGATTAGTAGACCCTTCGCTCTGAATGCCAAATGTTTTCAGAATAGCGTTTATTTTCCTCCTGATTTATCCCCGCGCCCTTCATTTCGGCGCGGCAGCCACAGGGGGAGTTATGTTGCGCCGATTATACACACGGACCTCATACCCATTGAGCCACCACTTCGGTCAATAACCTCGTAAATTCAAATAATGTACTCTTACAACGGGGAATACATAACGTATAAAATATTTCATGTGTTTGTTTCCATTTGTAAACGTATTGTTGCCTTGCTCATATTCACTTATTTTACAAGGGATTGGGATGAAGTATGAGACAATGCCTCTGTGGTCATGGCAAGGGAGTTTCTGGTTAATACAAAAATGTTTAAAATTCAATATTCAGTTTTAATTATTTGTTTATAAACTTAAAATAATTCAATTTATTATAGTGAACAGAAAAAATATTTTTGAACTCGTCAATAATGTATGTATTTTTTCTTTTTATTAGTCTTAAAAAATAAATAATATATATAAAATGTTTTCTCGAAGTATATTTCCTCAACCAATAAATTTAATGTTCCACGTACATAATTCTGAACTTTAAACTACAACCTTCTATTTCCCAATTGGTCGAATTGAAAATACGGTGTCAAAATGCAGTCGTAAAATGTTCCGGCAAGGCGAAGAAAATTTATTTAATGTTTGCAATATTAGTGGTCAGTATATCAATGGAAATAGAATACAGACCAGTGAAATTGAAGTGGAAAATTTCTTGAGTGTGTTTAATATCGGATTCTAAACGCAAGAATGAATTCAATACCTACTCTCCCTTGAAACTATGCCTTCTCTTATTCGACTTGTATTGATTGAAGATTGATCAATTTATGACGATAAATCCAGGATATTATTAAGAATCTTCATTGGAACAAATGAAATCTATTTTCTATACACACACAGAAACTTGGCTTAACATTTGCAATGCCTGTGATATTTATTTAACAGGTAATTTTTTATTGTCGTATATGTAAATGGGAAATGTAGAGTGTTATTGAAGCTTATCTACACGGGGCGATAGGAGGTAGGAGATGACTGGTAGCTGAGTTTACCAACGGTCCTGTGGAGGTGTTAGTAGGAGTTAGTAGTAATAGTTAGAGTTAGTGATACTAGGAATAGTAGGAGATAGATAGAAGAACGAGTATTCGCTTTTCAATTGTCACAGCTGGGATATGAAGTTGAAGTGCAAAGCTACAAATGTTTCTGGCCCCGTCGGGAATTGAGACAATGAGATAGATAAAAATTGAGTTGGTTATGAACAGGGTCCCGCACGTAGGTCTAAAAGGTTCTTTGTACCCCTTACTACAAATAGATTTATTCCAACCCAAGGGCCTCGCTAAAGGACACCAAGGAGTGGATTTTAGCATTCCTGATATTCTGTAGGGTCGGGAAAAATGATCCTAGGTAACCATATCTAATTTGGGCAAAAGCTTCGCACAAACATAATACACGGGCAGTGGTCTCCTCCTCCATGTCGCATATCCTGATCATTGGATTTTGACTGATTCCCATGATGTATATATGTCTCCGCAGGGAATTGTGACCTGATAAAAGTCCTACAACTTTCCTGGTTAAATTTAGACTCTTGCTTAAATTTAGTAGGGCCTTCTTATATTCTTGGTTATACAGCGATTAACTTACGGGCTTGCTTGGTTATATATTGTTGCATCCGGATGGTGATATGTTGCCAGTGTGCTCAGTTGACAATTTCCAGTCTCAGCCTTCGTGGAGGTACTCCATAGAAAGGTTCTGTGACCACAAAGTGACCCTTAGATCCCAGCTTTGCCAGTTCATTCGCCAGTTCATTTCCTCTGATTTCCATATGCCAGGAACTCCCCAAAGGGTAACTGGGTTCTATTCA
Source organism: Laupala kohalensis (assembly GCA_002313205.1). Taxonomy (NCBI): domain Eukaryota; kingdom Metazoa; phylum Arthropoda; class Insecta; order Orthoptera; family Trigonidiidae; genus Laupala; species Laupala kohalensis. The sequence goes on along the minus strand of NNCF01126744.1, from coordinate 1,302,772 downwards.
TAATGTCTAAAATCCGTTGGCATTGCCACACAAGTTTGGTTGTTGTTCTTTTGGCACTTAATGTTCTTAGTGCTGCCAGGCTGTCGCTGCATACATTAGTGTCGCTTGGCTATCGCTGCATATATTCCTGATTTGCGCAGATCAGTATATACCTCTGCCTGGAAAACGGTGGTGTATCCCCCCAAAGAGAGGGAGAGTCTAATATTAGGCACCAGTCCCCACTCCCATCCGCGAGCCATCCGTCAACCAGCCCTCCCTTGTGGGGATCGCCACGGAGAGAGACGATGAGAGAAATAAAGGTATTTTGAGAAGAAATAAACTCTGTGCGTCAAATTGTAGTTGTTTTGTAAGTTACCGCAACATTGAGGTACACAATTAATAATTGAAGTGATCACATTTTGATCAAAATACCTAACTGATTTACAAAAGACAAACTAATTGTGGTGGTCATAAGTTAATGTAAATTATTATTAAACAGTGAATACAAATAAGTTATTAGAAGATTATCACAGAATTCACTCAAATGTGTTTTCCAAGCATGTTACGTTTTAAAATTACATTTTCAGTGACGTGATGTTTGAAACCTCCTCTACCAACTCGATGGGGAGGAAAAGGTAATCGATAAAACAGCACATTTAGTTTAAAAAACACGGCTAAAACGTCACCCTCGTTCATACGATAAAAATTCATCAAAAATATTATGTGGAATATCTTAGAGATTTCATCACGACATGCCTGTCATTTCTTACATGAACCTCATTATAAAACAAAGCGTCGCTGATCAGATATGCTCAACTTAAGACGTCGCTGATTGCGTTCGATAATCCTTGCGATAGGTGCGATGTCGATGGCAGACCTTCCTTATGGTAAATGGTTGAAATTTTAAGTCATTCTTTGACAAACGTTCATTGCTGAGGTGTTCCCAGTAGTATCATAAAAAATACTTACTGTATGTTCTGTAGTTATTTATGAAGAGTACTTTGAATCAGTTTCTCTATGATCATCAATTCCACGATAAGTTATGAGAGTCAATGACAATAGCTAAGCTGGCAAAGTTCTCTTCTTAAAACATATAATAGTGCAGATAAAAGAGCATTTTTCTTTATAAGTCTATTGGAAACCGTGCTATGTATAGCACTTTTGGTGTTGAGACCACTTTTCCTGTTGGTGGTGTTTACAGTCATGCGTCCCTATACAGGTATTGTTCCTATCCATGTTCTATACCTGAGAATCCATCATTATTTAGGAGATATTTCTCAGTTATTTCTCTAAACCGTGTTGCTAACAAAGTAACGCTATGCCAGATATTACAGAATATAGTTTGTAGTTTTTTTTATCACATTCATGATATTTTATGTATTTTATGTATATTTTATGTATTTATGTTTTGTGTGTATTGTAAATACCTTGTGTGGTTGTAGAGACCACTTGTGCTGATGATGCACATTTTGTAATTTCTGAAAATATAAATAAAATGTCTTTACTTAGATCATCTTCGCTTCACATGCTAGAAATACATTAATTATTATTAAGAACAGAGAAAACTGTGTTGGAAAGTATGGAACAGCCACGCAGAATTTCGCGCGAAGTAGCGTGTTCAGAGGCAATTTACCGCTTCCTAGAAGAGCGATGGTATCATTTTTGAATGGAGTGTACAGTACTTCTTGAGTAGAACACACGACCTTTTCGGAAAAAAGAGCAAACAATTCTTTTGCGAAGCAATTAAATTGATTACAAAGAATCGGTTGCTGGGGTTCGAATGTGTGAAGTTTTTTTTGAATTTATATTTGTAAATATACAGGGTTAAATCAGAAACTTGATAGTATGTTATGATGTAACGTCTTATTGAGGTTTAGAATGGTTTCGGTATTAGTAACTTATGTTACTATTATTTATGTTATGTTATATTGTTATTATTATTTTCTAGGTTTTAAATCGTACCCACGACAATACGAAAAGGGAAAATTTTCACTTTGGTTAAAATTATAACAATAAACAGTGAAGTAATAAAAATAAAAGTAACATCATAAGAAGCTTCTCATTTTGAGTGATTTTAATGGATTATTTTAGTAATGTCCTCATAACACGAGACAAATAACTAATATCTAATCTTCGAGTAAAATTTATGAAGATTACGGTTCACTCCATAAGATAAATTATCAGACACTTGACGGCGTCGGGTAAAGTTTTCGGCTCGGAATCGTCTCGAAAACAATATTGGAGAATGATGGGATGGTCCCTTGCTTGCTTCCGGAGAGTAAATTAGTATATTGTCCTCCACGTGGTCATACGCAGTTTGTACTGTTTTTTGACAATAAATTTATTATAGGGAATGGATTTTCATCACATTCTGAAATATTGACTTCATTTTCAACAAATAATAATACTTTGATATCGAAATAATATCTATTTTATCACTAGAACTATTATTGCATATTGTACACGTTTAAAAACGTTTGAAAAGTAGACAGAATACTGCAAAAGGGAAGATTTTAAATATTTGTATAAAGTACGCTAATAATTAGTCTACCGTTTCAAAACTCTAAATACTCCCATGCAAAATCGGGAAGGGTCATCATGTCTTATACGCATATAAACGGCATTGTCCTAACTCACTCACCTGCAGTAGCGTATGGAGCTGAATTATGGGGTGTTGGGCAGCACTTAATTCGCTTCAAAATAAATTCTTGACAAATACTCTTGGCGCACCTCCGAGTACAGCTAACTGTGGTACTCTTTGGGAATTCGGAGTTTTACCGTTAGAAGTAAAAATTAAGATGTGGGCCTTTAAATATTGAGTTTCAATAAGAAACGGGGAAAGGAACAACAATATATACGATTGCTACAAGTTAACGTGTAACGATGGGTGGGGTCAAAAAATTAGAACTATAATCGAAACTGCCGGTCTAGGAC
>NNCF01126744.1:1228336-1299729 GCA_002313205.1 Laupala kohalensis | reverse complement strand
GGGGGCGAAAACCGTACATAGACAAATTAAACAAGGTAGCAAGAGCAGGTTACGCTTGGTTTCGACTTGGGGGATGGAAATTAAGGAAATTGAGGGGGGATCGAGATTCGCAATGCCCTTTATGCACGGAACAAGAAGACTGGGTCCACATTCTGCTAAATTGCGTTAACACTGAAATAGGTCGAAAAAAGGGGCTTCTTGAGGGGGGATACAATCGTAAACCAAGAAATTACACTCTAGCTTTTGAAATAATGCGAGATAATAGAATCTCCGTTACTTTACTCCTTGGCAAGTTTCTGAGTATTGTTCGAAAAAAGAGGGAGGCGGAAATGATGAAGGAGATTTACCAGAATGAACACATTTAATTTAAATCTGTTTAAATTATTATTGTTATTATTATCATAAGTGATTGTAGTAGTAATATTAGTATTCTATTTTAGTCTGTTTGCATTGATTTAAAAATGTGTACATGTGCGAATATGGGTACATGTTCATGTACGCATATATAGGTAAATATGTAAACAAGATCTATTTGGGTATGAGGGTATGTATGCATATGTTATTTGTCCTGCAGATAAGTATGTATTCTTTCTATCAATTTATTTGATTCTGCCGCCGAATTTTGTTGTTGTTACAGGTTTCCAGTTAGATTTTTCTTCTTATGCTTAGCGCGCTTGCCTTAACCGTTGGTTTTCCGTGGTTCCCAACGGTGCTCAATGAACGAAACAGTCAATTTAGTAATAAAACAATAGCTGAGATTAAAAATTAAAATTAATATGAAAAAAGTAGCCACGAGAGTAAAAAAAAGTTTCTTATTATAACTTATTTTCTTTTTCCGCTACTGATATCATTTACCTACCAAATAATCGAAATATTTTCATACCTCTAATTTTAGTTACTGTATCAGTTCATTGAGAGTGAACTTTAGGACCTCTGTAAGGTGCACGGGTATTAAGCCCCGCCATATATATTGTATAATTTTTTGTTAAAATAAAGCTCTTTTGAATTTGAACTCACTCTTTCACCAACGCACGCAGAGAAAACGTTATTGGAGACAGTAACTTAAATATTGCAGTTATATTGCACTAATAACAGTTATTTTTAGAAATTCCAATTTTAGAGGGTAGAATTCGAGTGAAATATAGTTTTTTTTGTTTTTTTTTCAGTTTTCACTATATTTGACGAACTAATTGAGACAATATTTCGATTTTGTATGTAAATTGATATATGCAAAATCGGTTTTTGTGGACATTTTGTTTATTTACTTTTCAATTCGTGAAAAGGGATAAATATTAACCAAAAAACTTGTATCATAATTTTGATTTTGAAGGGGTGATTTGGGGTGAAACATAATTTTCCGGAATTTACCTGGCTTTGGTATGTTTTACGAACTTATTGAGATGTCTTTACGTTTACACTTTGATATATTAGGTGACTGTGAGGTATTTAAAGAGCTTTCATATATTATTGAGGAAAACAAAGTGTTTCTTTCTGAAACAACTTTTTATTACAAAAAGGTTTTTCGACCGCGTAGCGGTCATCTTCATTGCCAAATATAGGAATTCTTGTGACAAAGGAGTGGTATTCAGGATGGCCGCTACGCGATAGAAAAAACGTTTGCAATAAATAGTTCAAAAAGAAACACTTTGTTTTTCTGCATAATTTATTCTTTAAGTGCATTAAATTAAAACGAGGATTTAACCGTATCACAACAATACGAAGTCCTATGCAAAGTCCGGAATGGTCAGTAATGAAAATACTACTCAATATACGATAGATAACTTTCCGTTAAGTTGTGGGAATCTATTTCATCCATTCGTGGATCACCTTACAGGACATGAACGACTGCAGGATATTTTCAGCAAGACGAAGCTACATCACACACCGCCTTGAGAACCTTGTCACGAGAGCATGAGGTGTTCAGTAAAGAGAGGACAGTCAACAGAGGCAGAAAATCGATCTCCTGATATATCTCTCTGAGTTTGACCTGGTGAAAATGGAAGGGTCAAATAACCCTCACACACTGGAAGAACTACAGAAGAACGTTGAAAACGCTATTGCTGCTATCCCCCAAGTAGAGCTGCATCGCGTGGCCGCCTTAGACGATCAATACATTGCTTTCAAAATATATGCTTCAATATATTAAGTAACACTGGTTTCCATCAGAAAGCTCAAAACTATTGGACAATACTTCAGTCACAAAATTGCCTTCGGTGAACATGAATCAACAGAGAGAAACTCCCGAACCAGGGGTTTTCGGTGATGCTGAATTCAGCAGCATATTAATAGCATTGTATGACACTGAAGACGAAGAGTAAAAAATCATTGTATTATTATTTTCTGATTAAATTACAAGTGAAAGAATGCTCAGTATGATCTATACAGATACAAAGAAGGATTAAAAAACTGTTTTTTAAAACTTCATGTGGATTCACATGAATCAAAGAACTGTGGTTCGATGTATCATTAATGGCGTACAATAAATACAATTCTTAGGTCTGTAGTAGTATTAAAATCAAAAACATTAGTTCTTGATAATAATAATAATGTATTTAATGTGGAACAGGAGTGAAACATTTTTAAGGAAGTTTATATGAAATAAAAATAAGTAAAAATTAAAAAAGTAATCGTTCCTTATTAATTTTTGTTTGCAATTCTCCCATTCTATTGAATTTATTTGCCACGCGTGTACTGGAACAAACAAAACCCTTCTCCACCTGTTATTAGTACTTACACTTGTACTAATACGAAATTGCGCAATAGACACCTTACACATTAACTTTTAATAAAACAACCTTCAATATATTGGCAAATCTTCCATAAAAATTAAACATGTTGAATTCTCGTAAATATTTTTGCTTCAATATAGCCTTTAGACGATCAATATATTGAGCAATATAAAATATTGAATCAATATAATGATGACGTACGACTGCCTGTTTGATAAATCGAGTATAGCGCTGCATCGACGTCAACGGTGGCCATTTCAGAATTTTCCGTGCTGGACAGTTCTCCTGTTCATTAATAAGGATGAATTCCGTGTCAATCTTATAAATATTTTTTCGACCAGTTTCATTTTGCTCATCCTGTACTTTTCATGACTGTTTTTATGTACTTGTATAAAATCATGAGGCCGCAACCACCTCACACGTTTAGCACACAGCTACCTCCGATAAAATAATGAATTAAAAGAATGAATGCAGTTAAGTAAAAAACTATATCCTATTGTTGGGGTAAAACAGATATGATTGGCTATTAAAAAATGCTCCATTGTATAGTTATTCTTCCATAGGGGAAGAATACACTGAATTTGCAATACAAAATGCCCAGTATTCAATAATGTAATGTAACGTAACGTAACATAAGACGAATTCCTTTTCATCAGAGCATAGTTCAATTTCAAACAATACGATAAATAACATACTTCACAACCGATTTTACTCCTGCCACTTGTTGTCCCTCTCTTCCAATCGAACGTCAGTTGTTTCCAGTTTCTTGATCTCGGATGTAAGCCACAGGCTGTGCGGGCTGTTAACAAAAGTCGGAACTACCCTGAAGACATTTGAAGATCTGGCACTGCCTCGGGCAGGAGCCGCGCAGGCACTGATAAAATTATATATATTGAAAATGAATCGACACTACTGTCTTCTATAAATTAAAAAGTTTTAAAGTTAATGAGAAAGAAGGAAAAACATAAAAATCACTCACAAATTCTGTATTCAGCCTCCTTAAGCCACGTAGGTAAACGGTTGGGTGAAATTTGTGAGTGGTTTTTATGTGTTTTTCTTTCTGTTTCTCCCTATATAATTACCACTAACAATGTCTACCGTATTATTCAGGTCAATAAAATAGGTTTGTTTAATCATTGTTAGCGTTCATAGAATTCATCACTCTGGTTGAGCTAGTTCATTTTATTTATTGTTGGAGAGCCCTAAAACCTCGCCTCCCTCAAAAAAATATTTATAGAATTATTTAAATTCTTAACAGGTGATATAAAAACAATCATATCACATTTCTTCCCTTTAATTTTTCATTTGCTCTAGACGTTATTCCAAGGACAGAGTTTTTTTTATCGCCCATCCGGAAAACGCTAGAATTATGCGAAATAAGCACAAGAGGTTTCACTTCTCTGCTCTGGGCAAAACAAACATGAGCTTCGCGTGCCCGTAGTTACACAGTACGCTGTATCGTTGCGCTGGGGAAGCTTCACAAACATTTCTTGTTCGGTAAGTGTCAAAAACGAATCTCATTAAATGAAGACGCTTCAGCGCCCATTTTGTCAAGGCAAGCTCAACGATTTCTGCAGAAGAAAGCGTTTCGATGTTTTCTTGTTCCGTGCTCTTTAAAATTACACTTTTTTTGCCTTTGTTTCTCTACTTTTTTTTCAGAAATTATTCAAAATGCTTAACTCAGTTCTAAAGATATGTTAATATTTATTTTTGTTTTAAAATATTTTAAAAACTACGTGTTAGCACGAGGAAGCCATTGAACTTATTAAATGTCTGGAAGTAAGTTCAGGACCATCAATTACGAACAAAGTACCCACAAGGGAGAAATTTGGAGAAAAACGTGATTCGGGATGAGGATTAAGAGATAATATACAAAATTGGGTCATGATCAAATTGATGAAAAATGTAATTTTGATAAAAAAATGTGCAATAAAAAGTAACCACATTTTCAATATCAATTATTACTAGACATTCTCCTTTACAAAGTCTTGTCATTCCCTTTCAACGCCTGAATTACTGTGAACACCAAAAGTTAAACTAAAAATCTTTCTCGATCTTAAAGGTTGACAGTAATTTGCTTTAAATATCATTAATAAGTTAACGAAATTACTCCCAAACGGTGTATTTCCATGATTTTACAAAATATGTCAGTTCAATACGGACGTTATTTTTTTTCCTTTCCTTTCCTGAAGAATCAGTTAAATGCCATAAATTTAAATCACATTTTGTTTTCCATAATTATACTATAAAATTTTTACAACCTTCATTAAGCATGATAGGAAAACATAAATTAAAAATAAAAATTATACACTCGACTCCAAAGATTTTCTTCATATTTGTCACAGTAATACATTTAAAGGAGCATGAATGTAATGAAGTAAACCTAAATATGACAGGTTGACGAAAAAAAACTTTGTACTCAGTTAATTTGTTTAAGTTGTAACTCAGTTAATATGCTCAGTAATGCCCGTTTAAGCAATGTTTTCTTTGTCGTATGTGTGAAGTAGTTTTTTGATTGTTTATTGATGTAGAACTAGGGAACAACTATAAAAGTTTTAATTTCATGAATATTGCCGACTATTATTTTTTGAGTAATGATACGGGTCAATTTAATAAAGTTGGTGTTAGGTTGAAGTTAATAATTGAGTTCTAATAATACATTTTTATTTTCGATCGATTCTTACAATTCGAATAACATGAGAAAACTTTTGGATGACTTGCGGGTTACACCTGGCACGCGTTAATGGGCGTCATTGTGTTTTTTTGGGTTAAATTTTATATGAATGCCCTGCTACGATGGGCTGCAATTTCATTGCACTCATTTATGAATTTTTAAAAATATAATCGGTATTTATTTGTATAAACCCACTAACTGCGTCACAATATTTACGAGTCTAAGAAAATTTATCTATTTAAGCCCATGATAATTCAAGTAAAACTTCAAATCTTTGTCGCGTTGTAATATAAAAAACTCTTCTGTAATGCACGGAGAAAATCTGAACTTATCATTTGAAAAATAAAAAGTTCATGCCATTTAACTGTCGGAGTCATAGGTATTTAAGAGTCATTCTGAAGGATATAATACTTGATCGAAAGAAGTTCCTCAGTCTATGTTGGAATAAATATCTATTGAGATATTTATTCCCTCAATTGTTTTGCGGGAGATGTCGTACTGCATGTCAGCCTTTGCGGTCTCTAATTACCGAGCATCTGCTCGAAGTCCCGCGCCGTCTCCGTCTTGGAAGCAAGTTCCTAGCCTTTGTTTCTCCGTCGAAAAATAAACGAAGGTCGGCAGCGAGTGCTATTTACAAGGTTGGAAACAGTCATCAACGACTGACAACTACTGCATGAGACATACAAGATTACGATAATATAAATAATGTGGGAATGTTTGCTGCTGGGATGAGTGTTGATTGAAATGTTCGGAACTGACACATACAATAACGTGAATACGATAACTGATCAAAACATACGATAACGTGATTTAATTGAGGTATCGTTTTATAGAGGTTTAGAGGTATACGTTCCTATATCTTTTATTATATCAATGTATTTTGTTCGTGAAAATTTTGCAGAGATGTTGCGAATTATGAATGTACAGAAGTTAATCTTACGGGTTGAGACAGCACAAATTAAGATGTATTTTCAATGTTCAAGTCTGGCAAAGTGGTGAACTACGTTGTACTAACTTATCTGCGAGATAGTTTTATGTTATTAAAATGATACGTGGGCCAATAACAGCTAATTGATGATTCAGTTTCGAAAGAAAGACAAATAATTGCACTCTATCTTGTATTAAATCAAGAAAAAATCATAGTAACCGACTCATCAATCACGCGGTGAATAATCAATAAACCCTCACGAGAACGTGTGGGAGGAACCCCGATCTACTCATAAAATTCAATAGTTTATTAACATTAACCGTTTCATTTCCGAGAATTGTTGGTAAATCTGTAGCCAGACCAATTTGTCTCCGTATAATCGAGTGTCTTCTGCAATCAGTTAGTAGGTGACGTACCGTCAGAGAAGAGCTATATTCCTCACAAACGGGTGCATCAACAAGTAGTAAGAGATACCGATTAGTGAGAGGACAATTCCCTATGCGCAGGCGGGTTAGCAAAATCTCGTAGCACCGGTCTGACATACAGGTATTGCTCCATGACTTAACAGAGTATTTGATAAGTCGGAGCTTATTCCCTTCAACAGCCAACCACACATTGTTCCAGTCACTCAGAATCTGTGGCTTGATAAAATTGAGGAGATCCTTTTTTTGAATCGTAAAGAAATCCACGCGATTCTTGAGACATGCCGCTTTCGCGAAAATGTCTGCTTCCTTATTACCTCTGATTCTCACGTGTCCGGGAATCCAGCACAACATTATGTTTTTTCCATCACTTTGGAGCAAGAAAAGCTCATCCTGGATGTTCTGGATCAGCTTATCAGCTGGATACATAGTCTCGATTGCTTGATGGGCACTTAGAGAATAAGAACAAATCAGGAAATTGATCCGCGGGAGCACTTTGTTAATCGCAATGCTCTCAATATGGCGTAGCACTCTGCAGTGTAAATGCTGCACAAGTCGCCAAGACGGTAGCTACAGGTTTTCCGACGAAACACTGCTGAGCAATCGACACCAGCAGCGTGCTTCGACGCGTCTGTAAACACAGGAATATAGGTCCGGTGTTTGTCGACGATTAGGTGGAAGTATACCCTCAACATCGCTGATTGAGTGTTCTTCTTGTCATGATGCAGAAAATCGAAACCAAACTTCGGTTTGTGCAAAGCCTAAGGAGGAGTCTCACTGAAATCTTGATTTAAGACATTTGGTATGCGTATAATCAAAGTTTCAAAAATTTCTTTGGAGCTATATCCAAGAGGTTTGGTTGTTTTCAGTCTGTTGTAGTGGAAACGGTAGGAAGAGGAAGGATAAACTAATGTGTTGTGCACCAGATTGCCGCGAACAATGTTTTCTTGAAGAACCAATTCTGTAGCGGAAAAACGCTGTAAAATCCAAAAAGGACTGTAACATTAGACAAAGATGTCCTCTAAATCCCCAGACATAGAGTTGTTGTAAAATGCCATGACGCCAAGAAGTATCAAAGAATATTCCGACGACATGTTGTCTTCGGACTAAAACATCTTGAATTGCTGTTTCCAGAAGAAGTAAGTTGTCCAGAGTGGAATGGAACTTCTTGAAACCAAACTGAGATCGACTCAGCAGGTTATACCTTTTACGAAACCAGACGAGACGTCGGTTGATAATTCTCTCCAGAGTTTTACCGACGCAAATATCAAGGCGATACTTCTATAACTACTGATAGACATTTTGTTCTTTCCCAGTTTTAGTAAATTGATAAGCATTGCTTCCTTCCAGGAATTAGGGAATATTCCCTCGGACCATGAAATATTAAATATATCCAGAAGGTATTCCTTCGATTCGAGACTGAGTTGTCTCAGCATTTCATAATGAATGGAATGACCAGGCGCAGTGTCGCGGACTGTCGCTAGAGCTGACTGACGTTCCCATATAGAGAAGAAAAAGTTGTAGGGTTCCCAGTTGGTGGAACAACAGTCAAGAGACGTGCTCTCTGCTATTTCCCTTTTTCTTGCGAAATCGGGATCGCAGTTTGCTGTAGATGTTAGATCAGCAAAGTATTCAGTCATCACTGTTGCCATTTCTCTGTTGTTGGTGTGAACCAACCCCGATAATTGAGTCCAGATATTGGGACTCGAGAATATCTCCCAGATATCATTCGGATAGACTCCCATACTTTAGAGGACGATTTTGTTCTCTTAATGGTGCTTACAAAATTCTTTTCAGAAGGTGGATCTGGATTCTTTGATAGTTCTGAGCGCTTTTGCTCTAGCAATCCGATATGTGGCGAGGTTTTCCGGAGATGGACTAGCCCAATATTTCCGCCACGCTCTTCGCCTCGCGCGAATAGTGGACCGACATGCTTCGTTCCACCAGGGGACATGAGGTATTCGCGAAAACGTAGATGTTTTCGGAATGGATTCTTCAGCGACATGATGAATCACCTGGGTCACATGGTCGCCCCTCTCTTGGACACTACCCGTTACTCTGAAGACAGACAGATAACGGTACTGTGTCCAGTTAGCGTTTCTAAGATTCCATTTCTGTGGTTTGCATTTGGGAACTTTCGCACGTTCCAGCAATGACAACCAGATAGGATGATGATCGTAGGATGATGATCGCTACCATGCAGATCATCTTCTACCATCCATTGGAAGATATCAGCAACTTCACGAGAGCAAATTGAAAGGTCTATACCAGTCCATGAATCCGTAGCATATGCAAAGTGGGTCATCTCCCCCGTGTTCATTTGACATAAGTCTTCTTGCTGAAAGAGACAATTCGGCAGTCGTCCCCTGGGGTAATCGCTCGACGAGCCCCACAATACACTGTGAGCGTTGAATTCTCCAAGGAGGAGGAATGGTCGAGGGAGCTGGTGAATTATATTCCTGAGGGAAGTCTCCGAGATATCTCGTGTCGGAGGAAAATAGATTGAACACACGGTCATAATTGATATGCTGTGTATTGTGACTGTTATAGCCTAGATTTGAGTTTGTAGGAGAACAGGTGAGTAGAGGATTGTGTTTCTAACTAACACGGCAAATCCACCTCTTGCTCGATCTCCCATGGTGTCGTCGTATCTGAAGTTGCTGTATCCCCGCAGAGAGGGTGATTGTTCTGGTGTGTTTTGTAGGCAAATACAGATCGGATTATGACACGCTAAGAGCTGTAACTCTTCACGTTGAGTTCTATAGCCATTAAGGTTCCACTGAAGTATGGAAGCCATTACGTTTTGGAACCTCGTGGGTCAGGCTCGTGAATGTGCATTTCCGTGTCACTGTCGGACAATACACAATCTGATTCGAAGGAAGAAAGTACAGAGACGTCTTTGTGACTTTTTTGACGATGTTTTCGATGTTTTTAAATATTCTACAAGGTTCAGGGGTTTAGTTCTAGAACCCTGCTTTGTCTTGCGGTTTCTTTGTAGATGAACTCGGTGTTGGTGGAGTTTTAGGTTTAACGGGAACGGCTGAAACATCTTTCTTTCCACATTTGCACTGGCAATTGCACAACGTTGTCGTAGACACGTCAGTGAAATCGATTTGAACGGATACAGTTTTTCATTACTTTAGGAGTCTTTGGTGCGGTGGAGTAACTGGTAGAAAATACAGGGTGTAAAGCCATTGTATTTCTTCCGTGCTTCACCATATGGGATCTTCTCCGTTGTCTTGATCTCCTGCACTTTCTTTTCTTCCATAAAGGCGACGCACTCCCTGCTCCATGCCGGGTGGCTGCCTGTGCAATTACTGCACTTTTCATGCCCCGGGGATGAGACGCCGGGTTCGTGTGCCTCTTTTCCGCATTTCCCGCATGTATCCCGGCCCTTACAAGATGTCGTGGTAATAATAATAATAATAATAATAATAATAATAATAATAATAAATTTATTGTCTAAAAACAGTACAAACTGCGTATGACCACGTGGAGGAGGACAGCAAACTACATTTACTTGCCGTGGTATGTTTTCAGATGTCGTGGTATGAGCAAACCTCCGATACTTGAAACAGCGCAGAGGATTTGGAAGGAAGTGTCGCACTGGCAGGTTAAGCCATCCAGCTTAATATCTTTCGGAAGCTGAGGACAGTCAAATGTGAGGATGAAGGAACTTGCCTTCTGATGAACATCACTAACTTTCCTCATGATTTGACTGACCTCAACAACGTGGTCAGCCTCCCATTCTGCAACAAACTCTTCTGTTGACATATCCAGGATGTCCCTGCAAGATATGACTCTTCTGCTACGATTAAGTGCAGCATGGAGTTCGCACTTTACAGGGAACTCTTCCAGCTTTTCTCATTTTAACAGGGTTAAAGCTTGTATGGTGGAGTTGGTTTCCAACAACATAGTTCCATTCCGTAATCGTTTAATACCTTTCGGTGTACCACAGATAGCTTGAAGTGCTTTAAAAATATAAATGCGGAAACTTTTTCTAATGTTCCTTTCTTTCTGGTCATTTTAATAAAACATTATGGTGTTGTACCTTTTCCGTTTTATCTTTTGAAGTGGGAGGACTGTGAACCCTCGGCCGCGTCGAAGACGTTTGGGTGGAACACTCACCTTGCGATACACCCACTCCGCAAGGCAGAGGAATCGAAGCATCTGTCATTTTGTCCCACGAGTTCGGAGGAAAAAATGTCTGGCGACGTGGAGCCCCCGCATCACGCCACTAAGCCTTATTCAATTGAGGCGTGGCAGGTGCCCCAGAGGTTTTCTGCTTGCAAGTGTTTATCCTCAACACCCATTCCCTCATCGGTGCGTAACACACCTTGAGGTTGAGGGTTTTTTTAATAGAGGTTTAATCCTTACTCGCGACCCGGCCGATGAAGGCAAGATCTCCGCCGTTTGCAACATGCAACTTTCCACCATCGTGCCATGCTGAAGCATGCTCAAAGCTTACCGTGTACCTTATATATCTTTGTTCCTTTTGTCACTTCACCCTGAGATGATGAAATGTTTTTGCAGTTTTATTTCTGATAAGATATTATGATAGGAAAATGGATAGGAAACACTTTCTGGGTTTTCTCTGTATACTTGAAGCTGTTGTGGCGAGCAGAAGAAAGAGTGTTCCTTAATATCTAAAGAATGTCACGTAAAATATATTGTTTCGATATGTTTTTACGAACAGAATATTACAAACAGGGGATGCTGAAGTAAAACTAAAATTCTTAGGCGTGTAGAAACGCATCACTGTTATTTCATTGAAACATTTTTGGTAATTGCTTTTCAACTTGTCCATAAGCAGACTTCCTTTCAGTGAAAATGTCACACATTCCAGAAAATAATATTGTTTCCGGCGAAGATATAAAAATGTTTAACATCTCTTGCAAAAGTTTGTGGCATTGAACATTACTGTCAATAACTTTATGAACGTCTTGCTGTATTGCCTACAGCCCGCCACTAGTGAAATCATTAGGAAGATAATTCAAAAAACAGTAACACAGATTTTGAACGGTGTATTTGGATTTTCTATAATACGATGTATTTGGCTATGACCGTTATTTGAATAAATTGCTGTTTTTAATTATTTTTCGTTCCAATCCCTTGACGTTCGCATTTATATATTATCGTTACATCAGTTTTTTTATTTGGTCTGTTTACGTTTTCTTGTTTTAAATGTAAATGTTGTAAATGTATGTTTAATATACATACGATGACAAACATTATTTCTGGATCATTCATTATTCAAAACAGTTTTAGATAGAAAAACTCCATAGTCAGCGAAAGTCCCTAAAGAAGTTCTACTGTATATTTATGTGTTAATATTGTATTTACAAACGAAATGAGTACGTGGTAAACCGTATTTGTCGACGATTGTTTGTCGAATTTTCTCACTGAAGACTGAAGAATTTTGTAAGAAACGCGAAAAGAATAGTTTATCAATCTGAATAAGAATCACAACAATAAAGTTGCATAAATTTCGCATAAAAATAGAAAGTACACCGGGGAATGTATTCTATTTCATCAAAGACGTCATCTTGGAACAAACTCGTGCACTAAACTAATTTTTACTAAAATCACGGTGACGGTGTTTCTTTAGTGCTGAAATTACATACGTAACTTTTTCAGTTATAGGATGAATTTTTGTTGTAAATACTGTCCTTACCATATAGATAATTTTTCCATTTCCAAGCTCAAAGAAACAGACTTTTATTTTTTGATGTATAATAGTTATTTTAATCCATGATATGAGTATTTTCTCAAGGATTTCTTCCATCATAGCATTTTCTTATGTTGTATAATAAACCAAAGCGATCTTACTAGGATATAATGACATTAGATTGTTTTTTTTCATTCCAAGCCTTCTGTATTACATTGTCATCAACATCGTTTGAGCAGTTTTCCAGAAAAAACCCAGATACATCCATTTAACTTCTGTAGTTCAGTACGTTTAACAGTATACGATAGAAATCTATCATTTACTGGAATGTTTTAAATTATTACTTCGATTGTGTCTTCTGGATATTCCAGAACTCCATTTTTGGTATGAAGCATATAAAGAATAATACACTATCTCAGTGTGAAAAACGAAACTGGAATTTACTCTTTCAAACCGATATTGCACACGATAATTTTCATACATTTACGTTTTACGAAAAATTTATCTCCTGTTTTAATTGTATAATAACTCCAATGATTTTTTTTTTGATGAGGCTTTACGGCTCGTCGAGATCGAGGTCATTAGAGCCCTAAAATTCTGTACAGGTAGGAAAAATGCAGTTACGCACTAAGGAGAGCCAACATGACTCTCCCCGCGTGTGGGACTCGCTGATGACTCAACCATAACCAACAAAAACTCTCTTCAATTACAATATATCAAAACATCTATCAAAACATATATCAAAACATTACAACGAGAAAATGAAAGATACTCTGGCCCTCGCAACCTACTAGCGTCGGGATCGAAAAGAACAAGAGGTGACCAAGGAAAGTCAGGAAAGAGAAAGGAAGGAACCTCGCACAATTAAGTAGATGTAATGCCGTACTCAGCTCAGGGCCCCGTGTTTGCCAAATACGTACTTACTAGGTGTAAGTTCCCTGGAACTCCAATGATAAATATCAATATGACTCAGGATTATAATTACGCAATAGTTTCATTTTGGTTGAATCATTGACCGGAGGGTTATAGATAGCTTTAGAAAAAAAAGAATTAGCATCTTTTTCTGAACATTTGTGTTAACGGGATATAATAATTTTGCGTTTAGGCTTATAGAAACAAATGAATAAAGACGCATGCCGATAAATGTAGATATGTGGTGTCTGACGATAGTTATGAAATAGTTATTGATAGCTGACGATGTGGTCCAGGGTAGGATTATAAAATGGATGAAATAAACACATTATTTGCATTTGATGAAGATAATGTCTCGAAACGTTGACTTCGTTAATTGCCGTGAACTCTAAATATTAATATTCCAAGAATAAATATTTTACACACTTCTAGAAGTGTGAAGTAAATAGACTACATTTCCTTAGTAAGGAGGAGTAAATATATGAAATATAATTTTCAACGATAATTTTTTGTACATTAAATTGTTTATGAAGTATATGAATAATTTCTGGAACAATGACAGCAGAATCCTGAGTCTTTTTCAAAATACCGGGAAGAGATTTTACTTGCATATTTTATCATTTCACGTTTCTCTTGAACTAAAAAATTGGTTGACAAAATCATGATCCCGATATAAATGTAGAACTTGCAGAACTTTCTCTTTACGCATATCAATAATTATTATGGGGTAAAATTGCCTTAATGTATATTAAACATATAATCTTTCTGCGACATTCAACTCGTACAGAGAATTAATAATAGGTAAACTTGTTATACATTTCGCAAACCTATATTTCTCTTGTTCTGATGCAAGTCGAGCGTTCTCTGTTCGTCTCTTACATGCCGGAAACTCATCCATGTTCTTCGCGGCCCTTCATTGTTGAGCTGCGAGATAAGTACAGAGAGGAACCACGGGGAGCGCTGTCAGCGCTGCAAAACCCCACTGCGGGTGGTTGGCCGTCTTTTGTTCGTGGTCTTCGAGCTCTGTTAATTGCCTAGCAAGCGGAGAACTCATTACAGAGCCTTGATTGATAAGACTGCAAAATGCCAACAGTCTGCACCGACAAGTCAGGATCCTGTGTGGATGCGTTATCTCAATTCGTTATTTCGACCTTCGTACAGTCTGGATGTAGAGAATAAGTTCTAGTTCGTTGAAAAGAGATGACGGAAATATTTTTGACGTTAATTATGCGAGCGTTATCAGAAAATTTGATATGCATGGTTATAAAAATGGTAATAAGCTTTTTCTGGGGTACTGAAGTATGCTATCTAAAAACTTCGTTTTAGAATATGGAATTTACTATCTTCAGTATTTTGGTGGAAGTCCAATTTGTCATTTAAAGTACATATATCTGTTATGCAAAATGAACGTCAAGAATATTTAGTTTTGAATGTTTCAAGCATAATCTCTGAATTCAATTAAAATGTACACATCAATTACGTCCTGAACGCATCAAGACATTAAAATTTGATTTTAACTAACAAAAGGTATCAATGAGTCACCGATTTCGCTTATCTTTTGTATGAATGTAGTAGAAACAAGTAAGAAATTCTTCTTCTCTGACACGGTGAGCCTTTCTAGTGTTTTCAAGAAGTTTAGGAGTAAAGTTTTACTCGTCATAAAACAGTAGTTAACATCAACCAAGCTTATAACATGCAGCGTGAGCGGTTAAGGTATCAGCAAGAAGACTTGGTGATTCTTCTTTACATTTAATACACGTCACACTACTGTTTTCTACATTTCAAACACTTCCTGAACCTACAAATCTAGAGTGTACCCACTACAGATTTTTTCTCCTTTTACCATGCATTTATAATAAAATTACATACCTCATACTCTATATTTTCAAATTTTCGGACTCTTGCTCCATGAATTGAGCAAAATATTTGTAAACCGAATCTTAGCCCCAGGAGCAGAAAAAAGGATTTTCAAAACAGCAATAAATTAAAGGAAAAATATATAGAAGAAAAATAAATTTAGTTTTACTATAATAGCATTATTATCAGAACTTTATTGTCCTAAATCCAGTTCCATGAGTTTCCATGAGTTGGTCTTTACCCGAAAGTAAATAAAGGTTGCCAGAACTCGAAGAATCGGGATAGTTGGTGCTCTACTTTGACGCGGGTTCTGGTTTCGTATTTTTAACTGGGAACGGCCTCCTATATTAAGAAGTGAAAATATTCGCTGCCATGTACTGAAATGACATTCTCGTCAACAACAGAAATATCACTGCACGGGAGAACCATTTAGCATGATTCGAGATAACAATCATTACAAAGTCCCGCAGATAATTGCCCCTCCCTTCCCTACACGTAACACTGTTAATACTATTCCCTTAACTCAAATTGTCTGTCTCAATTATAGTTGTTAGCTGTTTATAATCCAAAACACAACTCGATAAAAAACTTTTTTTCCAGTTAAATAAAAATACAATTATTTTATTCTTTTTCAAATCAAAAGTTAAAACTAAAAAAAAAAAACATTAAAACTTTGTACACAACCGATTTTTGTAATCTGATTACGCTTGTCTCGTCTTTATTAAATGTTCTTGAGTAATCACCGAACATGTCGGGTCCCATTTCACGTGAAATATGAGCGCGTTCAAACGTTGAATATATAACTTCGGAAGAATAATTTCTGAATAGATCACGGTTGCAAGGTATTTCTGTGCGATGCGCCACGCATAGCGGGATAAGTGACACACGTCTACAGTCTGTCTTTGTTCACTCTTCAGGGTCTTGTGGCACACTGTGGCTCTGTTGGCCACAGTCATCGTCCTTGCAACGATGGTATACGGGTTGCGTCAGACACTTGCTGTCAGGGGCAATGCCAAATGGACGAGGAAGGCGCTGCATTCTAAGGGATGTCGTAAGAATGTCTGCCTTTAAATTACCAGAGACTTCAACCATAGCAGCTGTATAATTCGCGTCCAACTTTCTGTTAAATTAAGTTGATAGAACAAGATTAGCTTTACTGCATTGCCATGTCTTTCCTTAGGTTGCGAATATTTTTGAAGTATTTTAATTGATTTATTTGTTTTTTATATTTTTTTCGAAAAAATAAAAATTATGAACGTTATTCGTATTAATACTTTTAGTTTTATAATATTTGAACTCAACTAATTTAGCCCCTCAATAGAGTAATGGAGATGTGAATGGTAATAATATTTATTTTTGATCTCATGTAGCCGCGTTGATTCACAACCATAATGAGAATGACATACTTATTTAATGACCGTGTATGATAAAAGCGAGGTATAAATTAAAGCATTTGAATTTATGTCTATTTGTGAAAAGTTTACTCTTTTAGGAGCGCTGATGAAATTTCAAATCTGGCGAGCCTACATACTTTTACGCAGACATTTTTGGTGTGTGTGTCGGGGAGGGGAAATGTGTCAAAAGTCACGAATTTCGAAATATATCGTAAAATATTTCATCAAATAATGTAATCCACAACCATAATGTTTCCATTTTATTAATATCCTTTGTGTTCGGAAGTAGAATTATTCTTTTCAGGAAGCTGACTCACAGATATTGATGCAGAAGCACATTTGACGCGGATTACGCTCTCTCTTAACTGCAATAATTAAATTAAAATTCTAATTTTGGGTTGATTTATTTCAAATTATACAAAAATATAAATTATCTATCTGAACGTTAAGGTACTAAATTTATTACGTGAATGAGTTTTAGGCCTACTCATCCTGCTGTTGAATGAGCACCAGTTATATCACGGGGGACGGGTCGAAATATCAGCAACGCGGTGCTGGCCGCATCTCTATTTTGTTCAGAGGCCAAGAAATTACTGAGCTACTCTCCGCGAACCTCTAGGATATGACACCGATTTATTACGAACAGTTAAGTTTTAGGGAATAACTTCTATAATCAATGATTTTCATTCAATAAATTTCAATGTATTAAAATTTTGATCATACGTCGGAGGTTGCCAAACATACGAATGACACTAATTTCTCTTATCGCGAGAGCAAACGCAATAAAGTAGTGAAGTATGACGATATAATTCGAGAGAAGTGTGGAACATAAGAGTCGAGTCTTAATTTTTTTTAAATTAACGTTGGTGAAACATGATGGTAATTATTGAATAAATATTTGTTTGTTTAATACATCAAAACAAAACAAAAAGGAAATCACATTTTAAAAAAAAGTTACATTTTATAATTTAAAAAAAAAATTATACTTAGTATTCTGGATTGATCTTCAATTAAAAGGAAGTTATGAAAACAGAAATGGTTTTTCTACCTTCTTTCATTACAAGTGGAGGTAAGGTCTGTGAGATACGAAATAAATTCATACCCTTACTCGAACAAGGAACACTGGTTTATTCATCGGGAAAACAAGTAGAAATACACGGGTGGTGACACTGCACGGTCGCCACAGGTCCTTTACGCAGAGAGTTGGCAAAGTTGTCTGAGGTCGGGGCCAAAATATATTGGACATGGAAATGAAGAAACTCTTTCTATTCTAAAATACTTCCATTTAAAGCACATTAGGCAAGAAAAACGTATTATTTAATATTGACAACGCATAAAACCAATTTATTGTTCAATCATGTGCTTTTTTAAGTTGGAGATTGTTTTGAATTTCTTCTCCAATTAATTTTAGAGTTACTTCCTGAAACCATTCAGCGTCTTCCGTGAGATTGAATTAGTCTCTTCAGACCGCTTCACACAATTTTAAATATCTTAAATACATATCTCCATAGGAACAATCCCCCAAACACATCCGTTGGCGACTCTTATGATCAATGAACTATTACCCGCTATTTTATCAATTAAATTAATTCTTCACATTTAGAATTCTGTGAAAAATTGACTCATATTTTTTACAATATTTAAACTTTAATCTAAAGAAAACTTCACTGCGAGGTCAAAATGCATTTTGAAATATTTGTCAGGTTTAGTTTAAAAGATTTTCTTTGAAATTTGTAATTAAGTTTCGTTAAATACTTGCTCGATACCATGGGTTTCGCTCACCTATTTCACAACTTTTGTATACATTTCCTTTTGAAACCTATACTCATTTATACTCAAATGCATGTACCTTATTTTCTCACTGAATATTTTTATGTATGTAATTGTTGACTTCGTTATATTTTTTACTGTTTTAGGTCTATTTTCATAAATAATTCATACTGATCAATCTTCATTTCATTTTAACCGTTACAATAAACTTCATCGCTTATCTCAATGAGAGAACGTTCTAAACACAATAACATATTCGTCATAAACAACTACCTGCATAACAATCTGTCTGTATAGTGATAAAATATTCTATATTTTATTATCCTATTCATTATTGACAGTCATGTCTAATTTTTAAAATGTGAAATTTATTTTTGTATTCTATGTTTTATAGTATGATTTTCTATTCGATGGAATCAAAGAAACCCGCACGTAAACAAGACGAGTCGTTTAGGTGATAACACTTTAATATCTTAAGCTCCACTCTTTGTAATAGTGTTAGATAGTTTTCTAATAACACTAGTAGGTATCACTAGGAATCTTAAAATACTTAAAATAGGGATAAGTGTTATAATGAAAGTTGTTGATGAACTGGTGTCATATCTCAGTAATAAATATATGAGGTCAACCGAAAACAATAACATATGTATCAAATGTTTTATATTTTGTTATCAAACATTCTTAAAAGTTTCCATTCCGTGCATTTATTTAGATTTACGTTTTGTTGTGTGGATGTCACTGATGATGAAGTGAAAGAATTGAAACATATTTGGCAAAAAATACAAGATATTTGTTTCATTGCATTGTGGTCGGATATCCTCGTATCATTCATCGTAAATATAAAAGGTATTCCTATTAAACATTTGTCGCTGCTGTTGAGTTCATCATACTGTGGCTGTATTGTTTCCTTATGGGAGTAATAAAAATGAAGGTAATAAAAAACGAAAGATTTTACTCTTTGAAAATGTGATAACGATTTTGTGAAACCTAAAACGTATATATTCGAAAAATGAGTAAAAAAAGATTGGATTCTCATGTCAAAAAAACATTTCCATTAATTTCTAAGTTCACTTTTGTTTGAAGGGGAGGTCTGTACGATCAAGGACTATCCGATAAAGGGATACGCAATAAATTCAAAAAAAAAAAATCTTTCATCTATCAAATTTGAGATAACTAATTTTTTTTGTGATGTGAAGGTTTTAAGGGTAGATCACTAAACCAGTGGAATGGGTTTTCTTTGGTTGATACACTTTTGTATTAATTTTTATAGTTATTAATATTTCTGTTTGTAATTTTGGAGAGTGTTCAGAACTGAGGTGTGTCTTTTTGTGTGCCCCCCACTGATACCAGACTAAAATTTAAAAACGTGGAAAACACAAAAAACGGGGTATTATTTTTATTTGGTTAGTAATTGAAAATGAAATTTAATAATCGATATAAGAAAGACATTCCAAATTATAGCTGATATACCTTGTATTATTATACAAGTTTTGACATGCATAAAGTGGGGTGGGTTAATTGTAATTATTTGTTCGCGCAAATAGTTGAATCGTGATGCGATCATAATCTTGGCCTATGTTTTTTCTCTGATTTTCCTTAGAGTTTAGGAGAATTTATTAGTGGACCCATTAGAATCGGCTTAGGGGCATCATTAATACTATTGTTGTTTAGAATCTGATTTAATAGTTTTTTACTGATATTAAGCTACTGTTTATTTTTTTAAATATATTTTTAATAAACGTATTTTTTAAATAACTTCTTTTAGAAATATTGAATCCACCACGACCTTTGGAACCTTGATCGGAACTGAGGTTTTCGGAGTATATTGGCCATGTGCAGTTTGTAACTGCTTGAAGTATTGTTATTATTAAATGAAAAGTGTTTTTGAATAAAGACTTAATATTATTTACATCTCTTCGTCAATGTATTAAATACATAATAAATATAATATAATCTTCAGATTAGACATCTCAACAAATTTGCGATCCTTTAGTTTTGACCTCCACATTCTCAGATATATTATTTTTACTGTTAATTGAAGAAAACTATCATTCGATTTATTGGAAATGTAAAAAAGCTCACTCACATCACCTCACACAAAAATCACAACTATCAACATATTTAGGTTCTGCTCAATTTTTGCCGGTTACATTCTTGAATTTCAGAGCTCCAATTTGCAGTCGTTGGTTCTTAATGTGCCTCGTAACTGTACTCAGTTAAAATACTTTTACATTAGTTTTATATAAGCAATTTCAGCAGCATATGTACAATGGCCAATTGAAATGATATAAACATCTCCTTTTATAATCGTGATAGATATCCTCGGTATGTATAGCTGTTTAACCTGATTTGTTTAGATTTATCATCAATATAATTTATTCATGTTTAAGTTTTTCATATAATATTTGGGACCACATTAATTTTTTTACTTTTTTACTTTTTCATGATCCTCAAAATAGTTTTAACAAGTTACTTACCGAATCACATTGGAAAAGTATGTTTTATGCCGACAGGGATCCGAGAATTGTGACACGATTCCGAAGTTTCAAGTACGTGTAAATATAACAAATTACGTTACTAAATTATTCATGACGGACTTGAAACACCTCATCTAATTGAATTCACTTCACCTGTCAAGTCAAAAGATTACGAAACAGCGAATTGTAAGCGAACCTGTGTTGTCCAAGGAAGCGGCTGCCTGTTGCTTGAGTAATACGATTGGTCGGTGCGTGACCTGTGTTCCACGAATGATGGGTGACAGTGGGAGCGATCAATCGAACAGTCGATGTCAGCCAGCGCTTCTGTCTCATGGCTGTGGGTCAATGACAGCTGTATTATGGTGGCTTTGGTCTCGTCACCGGACTTCTCTTATTGATCCCCTAAAGACAGGGTTCGCGTGGAGTATGTTTCAGAGCGATGAATACATAAACGTGAACTAAGAAAACAAGAGACTATAGACTGGGGGTAACAGTAAGCATTAAAGTAGAGAACGTATAAAATTCATCGGTGCCTAGTAGTTGACGGACCAATAATTATATGGACACGAGTTTGACCTTCAATAGGATGTAGAAGTCTCGCTTGAAAGTTCGATTAACAAATATTTATTTTATTTCTCTTGACGTGGGCGAATAAGAAGTCCCTTTTCGAACTCTACCAAAATCGTTAACATAATTCCACAAAAGAATTATCGAAGAAATTAAATTCCACTCGTCCAAACAATGATCAAAAAGCTACATTTTTCTCCTGTCATCATTTTTTAATAGTATTTTTTATTCCTTACTTCTCCTTTGCACTTGATTAGTTCACTTCCATCTTTCGAATAATAATGAACTGAACCAATGGCACACGGTTCTTGACGACAATTGTTCCCTTATAAAGTGTGTGATTGGATTCGCTTACTTGTGTTATCTTCCGACTCACAATCAACGAGAAAATGCTTTACTGTGGCCTGTGTTAAAATGGCTCAGCGTTATTGACATCCAAACTTCCATAGTTCCCTGATATTTATTATTTTCAGTATATTTATTATATTGAACAGCTTGATTGATTGCTCCTAGCTTGTTTCCGGAGAGTAAATTAGTTTATTGTCCCCCACGTGATCATACGCAGTCTGTACAACTTTCTTGACATTTCTAAACAAATTTATTTATTTATTAAGTTTCATTGTTATTGTATTTGTATTTAATTTGTAATAACGCTCATGTGGATGTATTTTTGTAAAAAGTTTTTTATTTATACCTCACACGTTTCTAAGTCGTTTTATGTGTATCATGGAAAACTGATGTGAACTGACGGTGATGTAAAGTTAATTTAATGTTTTTGGTATGTAAAATTAATTTGATTTTTCGTTTTATAATCATCAATTACAGGTTGCTGCTGGTTAAAAAGTCTAGTTGTATTTGCATGTGCTACCTGATCACGACTAATCTTAATTTGTAATAATAAATTTCTAATTTGTGTTATACGTTCCAGCACTAAATACTCTTTTTCCTTTTTCGGAAGCCTAATAACCTTGTCAATATTTGACTGGGCGTAAGTAGTGTTTCTCCATCCCTCCCTCCGTATGTACTTTTGAAGTTTGCATAACCATTTCATTGCTTCTTTTCATTAAACACACGAGAACCGTGTACTCCTCGCCGACTAGTAACCATACCCCTTTCCACCAATTTTAAATTTGTTAAAAAACATCCTGCTCGCCAAATCTTGCTAGAATAGGTGATAGATATAACATATTTTATTACAAAATATTACAAGGAAAACTTAATTATAAAATGCCTTTCTTCATGTCGAGGTGAAAATGAGTTACATTGCAATTTTCTATTGTTCTCAGCAGGTGAACAAACGGACGGGTGCTTGAGTAATCTCTGTTTGCCGACCGCAGGCTTCTTGGAGAAGGTTAATTCAAAGTAAGATAATGTCATTTTCCTTTCCAAGTTGGTGCGAATCATATTTATTCAGTATTTTGATAATTTCATTCTTTCCGAAAAATTTTGGAGTACAAATTGAGCTACGAGACAAAATCAGAAGATAATAACACTTAAGTTTATATACAGAGTTTTCGTTTCATAAAATGTTTTATACAGACATTTCATAAAATATTTACAGAGAATTTGAAAACTTGTTCACTATTGATGATCGAAAAAACTTGTTTCAATCATGGAAATGAGTTCGTGTTTTGGTCGATTAGTCATTACTTTTTCAATAGTCATTTACATTTGCCTCGGAGGGAAAGACAATGATTTTGTATTGCATAACAGTCCATCTCCTCTTAAGTTGCGTTTTTATTTGTTCTGAATTGACCAATCTTGTCCGTTTTGTAATTGTAATCCAAGCGGAGGAAATAAATCATATCATTGAATTACATATTATTTATTTCTTACTAACTTCAATATTAGTAAGAAATTGAATTAATCTTGATGTGAAGAAGCTAACACGATCGATATATTCTAATTAAAAACTTTAAAACTTAGAAAATCATGATTCCACTTTCTAAACATAACTTAAGGACTTATGATGCATCTTAATTTTTTACGCTCTTAAAAACTGGCATATGAAGTCATGGTGGATCGAAACACCAAATAAAATTATGATTAAATTATATTTCTTAGTTTTGAGTGTAAGAATTCATATTATTACTATTTTTTAGATTTTAATTTGGTTAACTGGGTTGAAATAATTTGGTTCCTTTATATGTACTTTTATCTTACTTATGTTTTATATATTTCTTTTTTATAAATATGTAGATTATTAATTGTGGAATGTAAATTTTCTATGTCCTCTACGTTTTACATTTTGTTATACCTGTTGCACCTGTTACAATATGTTTTTTATGTTAATAAATAGTTTTAAAATAAAACAAAGCGTTTTCAAAAAGAAATTGTAAAATAATAAGAATGTTAAAAGTAAAGAAATCATAATCCACTCTTATACATAAATGCGTAACACGAAAGTGTGTCTGTCTGTTTGCTATCTGATCACGACTAAATCACAGAACCGATCGTGATAAAATTTGACGGGGAGGTAGTTTAGATGTCTAGGAATATACATGCGAAATCAAAAATTATACGATTTAATACGGCGAATATTACATTTTATGTATTAATGTAATATATTTATATAAAAGTCCAATGAAATATTTAAGTAATACCTCATGCATTCGAATACTGATACTTAAAAATGCAACGAGAATGACAGCTGTATGACAAACGTTTTTTTACTAGAATGGGTTCAACAAAAATATCTTTGGCTTTTTCACACTGACCACCAGCCTCAAACGATCAAACAGTTTTCATTTATTTTGTCTCATATTCTTTCTGAAATTTCTCCGATGATGCGATATAGTTATATATGACTTACAGAATATTTGTGAATATTAAATATTGAAGACCTTTATTGATAAATCTATGCTTCTATGTAGATAGGTTTATTAAATGTTTCCATAATTCTGTCTTCAAACATCTTTTGTCTTATGAGATATTTCACGTAACGAGGAAAAAGGTAAATAACAATAACATCCCCATAATTGACTAAATTAGCTTTTTAATTTTTTCATTTGCTATATTATTTGTAAAGTATTCTGTACAATCATAGTGAAAGACACTTTGAAACAGAGTGCAACATGCCCAGAGAGAGTTTTTAATTACAATTAAACCTAAGGAGTAATGTGAAAATAGTGCAACTAAATCGGTTGATTTGATATTGATATTGTCATTTTAGAAAATAAAAATAAAAAAAGAGTCGGTACTGATTGTATCAGAGTCGCCCGA
This sequence comes from Laupala kohalensis, assembly GCA_002313205.1. Taxonomy (NCBI): domain Eukaryota; kingdom Metazoa; phylum Arthropoda; class Insecta; order Orthoptera; family Trigonidiidae; genus Laupala; species Laupala kohalensis. The sequence continues at coordinate 1,275,109 of NNCF01126744.1, read as the reverse complement.
TGTGATCTGAAAATAAAAATTCATCTCATTTCATTGAATGTGATCTTAAAGTTAAGATTAGTAAATGAAACATAAAATTTGTGAACGCATGTTGATTTGTAGTAACATATCTGAATCTCTCTACAATAATGAAGGTTCCCGGAAGATATTTAGATGTAGAACACTACTTCCGACTGACATGGAAGCGGAGCATGTACATCATGAGCCGCTTCGCTTGATTGGCAGCGTAAGCTGGGCTTATTTAGTAATTGTCTGCCCGTCATTTTGAATTTAAGTGCCTTGAGCATCCAGGCACTGTAATCCTACCATTATTCAGGAGCTTATAAACGATCTTGGTGATTTCACTACCTTAATCACGAGTACAAGGAAATTATTCTTGAGGACACGTTTAAAATATTGATCATGAATGAACTAAAAAGACACAAACAGTTTTTGAATTCATTTGTTCACATATTTTAATTTTTACTTTTACTTTTAATTTGTTTCGCTGTTGTTTCGTGTTGTTGAAAATTATTTCAGTATTACGACAACACATTCTACGTTAAATGCCAACAAATTAGGAGACTCCGGAGAACGTGGCTCTTACAAAATTAATAGTTTTCATGTAGAAGAATTTGTATGGTATCACATACATGAGAAACCAATACGGTAGATTCTATTCGATACTTGCGGTTAAGTGATTTCTATCATATTTCAGCGCACCTTTAGGTAGTACTAGCGTAGGTAAAATTAAATCACTAGAATATCTTAAATCGACATAAATAAAAAGAAAAACGTGTACTTATTGTGATTTCAGCTTGAAAAACATACCTCACCGACCATTTAAATGAAATAATTGCAATTATAATTGATGTTGAAATATATGGCGTCTTATGGAGAAAACATTTATTTACAAAATTAGCCCAACTTTTAAATTACGAAAGTGATGGAAGATGATTTTTATTTGTAGCAAATTTTCCGTAGTATTTTTTACATCACTTTTATCTCTAAGTCACCGGACATATGAGAGAGATATTTCACTATTTCCGAGGTGAGATGCACAAATCACGAAACCGTTGTGCTCGGCCGCCATGTTTGTACTGTACATACATGCTCTTGTACATTTCAAACGAGTCAAGCTAGTTCCTGAATATTGTTTGTACTATACTATCAACTGGTAGAAACAAATTAAATAATGTTTTTTCATCATTATTATTTATATTGTTTGTTGTATATTAATGAGAATAAAAACAAAGAAAACAATTATACATCTCAGTGATTTGACTAACTTGGAGTGCTGGTCCCACTCTTTGCGGTGGAGACCATAATAGGAATGAGCTATGTCGTAAGTTTCCTTGTTGGTGGCAGTGGGTGAGTACTTTAGTAAGCAATGTATGTAACATGAGTATAGCGACGTCGTAAGTTTCCTTGTTCGAGATAGAACTTCTCAGAAGAGTGGTACTCAACCCAGATATTTCTTGTTTATATGTTAACTTCATTTTACTACGTCCAAAAATAGCTCATAAGATTAAAATATTAAGTGAGACATTTTTTCTCTGTCGTCAAGTTATATTTGTTGTTCCTAAATTTCACAATAAAATATGCTCCGTGCTAATGGAGATGATTTTTTCTTCGATTAGATTCGAAGTTATTTCGTGTACTTTACTGATAGTCTGTTCCAGTATTCCGTAAATGGTAGTCCGCTGTTCGGTAAGTCCACGCGGAGCAGGAAACAAAAATTTTGAATAAAACTTAATACGATTGTCATGTCTTCAATATTTCACATATTTTTCTGCCATTTATGATAGCAACCACCAAAGCCGTTGGTGCAAATAATTTTTGCTTTCCTCACTTTCCTCCTTTAATTGCTTCTTAAACTATTTTAACAATTTTTAAAACCATTCATACGTAAAATAAAGATTAATACGAATGAAAAATGAGGATGTGAAAGTTGAATAAGTCTGTATTGAAATAAAAGAAGTAAGGTAAATGAAAGAATGTCAAAGTCCTTATGAAAACATTCTCCCACCTTCTCTACAAAAATTGAATACTTAGTGTGACAAGTATCGTGATTCTTCTCTGAATAAGTTTCTCTCGGGAATTCTGAGTTTCTTTCACTTTAAGACAATGGAGCTTGGAATGAATCGTATCAAAAGTAATTCGGATAAAGCAAAAAGAAACTTTGACAAAGAAACCCTTCATAATGTATTCCAACCTAATGGATTTATGGACCCAGGAAGTCGAGTGAAGATTGAGTTTCTTTGGATGTGAGAGACATTTTAGAGCTGCTACGCAAAAATACTACGAGATACTTTCGACAGCGACTCGAATTGTGAACAACAGTGATAATAGAATTTGGAAAACGATAACGTCTTGATAGATGTTGTTAATGTGAATACGTGACGAATAAGCTCACACATGATAAACTATGCACAAATTTTCAATAAGAAATTTATTGCCGAGTTAAAACGGGAATATTTTGATAATTTAATTTTGTCGACCCATTTTAAAATATTTTACAGCCATGAGTATTCCCCAGCTACAATTAACGAAGCATCATATCCATCCCCATACGCCGACCCCAATGAACTGGGAATAATAAGGCTAGGCTAAACAAACAAACAAACATTTGTATCCAACTTTTAGAAACATAAACTACAATGTACATTATTTGGTCAATTTTAAATCCTAGTTTTCCTAAACTTTTTCCAAATTCCTTTATAGTATCCAAAGTTTTCTAATTTAATGAAAAATTGTGTATTAATAATTTGGATACACACGGCGATATAATAAATTGAAAATTGAAAATCTCTTTATTGATTTATTACAATTAATGATGAAGTATTAGTAAATGATATCTTTGTATTTGTTTTTTTTTGTTCTGTAGAAGGTTGCAATAAATAACAAAGACGTTTTCAGTTTGCAGGAGTTAATTTTATTATTGACGAAGCCCTCACGATCAATTGTTAGTAAAACAGTTTTTTTGCATATTTTACCATAGATATTTTTGAGATCTATCGTGACGTTATATTTCTTCTTAATGGTTCTTGTTTATTAATGAGTTTGGTCTATAACTTTATCTTTTGGAGGAAGAAGAACTAAGCTCTCAATGACTTTTGTCACTTAACAGCTACCTTGATTTTATGCTAGCTGTGAAAATACGGGAACTGCTAGGATATTTCAGTCTATAGCTGTCGTCTTGACATTTATCTTGAACATGTATCTGAATTAACACATTTAGTTACTATCAAGTACTCGTATACGAGATTTTATTAATGTGCGTTTTTCAGATTTTGTTACATTAAACTGAAAATATTTGAATATTAAAATGGCTTACGATAATCTAAAATTCATCACTAAGGAACTATTTATAATTCTGACTGGCGTTACAGGGGATATCTAGCCATCTGCAGTTCTACTGACTAATTGGGATTTATTCTTACAATGAGTGACATGAATGACTAGTAAGTAAAATTCCTTTTCGTCTTAAAATGTGTCGGAATTCCGATAAAAATTAAATTCTGAAGCATTGTTTCGGGGGTGGTGAATGTGACCTGTTGATAGTTATTTGGATGTCAGTTACCTGTGTTAACATCATAGATTTTCATTATGATTAGGACAACCTGAATATCTTACAATTCGTTATTACGTAATATAAAAACTCTCTTGACAACCGAACAAAAAACATTACATTATAGATTTTATATTTTTTATGAGACGGGCATGTTCTTTTAACTGAATTTTGTTTCTTTTCTCAACCTGCCCTTCCATTTTCCTTCGTATTCCCGTTTTAAGTTTCCCTAATGTTTGTTTTATCTGTTCAACATTCAGAAAATTATATTCGATCCCCATTATAATAGATAATATTCCGAGTCTTAGACGCAGTTTTGAAAGAATGACGACGTCAATGGCGTCTCCTGAGCGACCACAACGCCTCAAGCGCCAGAGTAAAGAATAACACATGACAGGCTCATTACGTACGCATGGGAGGAGCAGAATACTTGCAGAGGGCGAGAGATCCGCAGCCTATTTTTCAACGCTACTCGTTCTCTCTCCATTCCCTCCATTTTTCAACGTCCATCCTCTTTAGTCCCCTCCTCACATGTCTGCAGTGACCGCAACATCCGCACTACAGATTCCCATAAAACATCGATGCACCCTCCACGCCGTTCGATTTTGTTTGTATCGATGCTCTCTTGTTCCGACCATAGGCGATTGTTTTATCCGTTGAATAGAGTGTTTAGTGTTTGTCTTTATGTATTCATTATAAAATAGGTGTCTATTTTGAACGTGGCTCTGCTGGTATTAAAATTTACCAATATCCATAGATCTGAAAGTGACTCATATTTTGCAAAAATTTGTCGTGAAGGAAACTATCTATCGGAGTTTCAAACGAGCGACAATAAAAATAATTATGATAAAGGTTTTTGATATTAGTTATTATTGAAATACAACACTTACAAGGAGAATTGTTCGACTCACCTAATCCTTTTCCTGTTAGTTTTGAATGTGCTACTCTGTGTATTATATTCATAGATGCTTCAATCGTCTCTCCTCTATTTTCCTAAATGCATTAATAAGAATATGACCTTTAATCAAATACTTCGTAATCATATTATATTCAATTTTTGTACGGCGTTTGTTTGAAAAAAGTTATAGTACGAAACTTGACAAGAGGGTGCAGTAAGGACCTCTTTTACCTTACAAATATCAATATTCTAAAGTGTACTCATATTTTCTTCTTCTNGATTGTAGTTCCACTCTTATGACATATATCTGTAATATAACCTTCCCAGGTTCCTCTGGGCTGTCCAAGAGTTCTTTTCCCTTCCGGTCTTGCTTCCAGAATTTGTTTCGGCTTTCTATCTTCTTTCATTCTATACACATGTCCCAACCATTTCAGTACATTATTTCTATGGTTTTTTATGATTGGTGCAGTTTTGAGTTCATCTCTAATGGTAGAATTTCCTATTCTATCTCTTTTTGTTTTGCCCACTATTTTACGCAGAAACTTCATTTCTGTTGCTGTTATTCTGCTTTGTATCTTGGTGTTACTGGGTATGCTTTCCATTCCATATATAAAAATTGGTTTATATACGGAGTTATATATTTGTAGCTTAATTTTAGTGATAACTTTCATGCGTAAGAAATTTTTTCTGATTGGATAGAAGATCGAATTTGCTTTCCTAACTCTGTTGTTTATTTCATCTTCATATCTTCCGTTTTCTGATATGATGGTACCCAAGTAACTCATAGCCAGTTACTTGCTGATATTGTTCGCCTCTTCAGTTGATCCTCATTTCTTTTCTTTCTTTACCTATGCACATTATCTTGCTCTTACTCATATTTATCATCATCTCACTATCTTCCAGTGCATATTCCCATTCCTGAACCATTTCCTGCAATTCTTCTGGACTTCTGGCGATGAGCAATACATCATCTGCATATACCAACGACTGAATCCATACGGGCCTCAAATTCCTGTTCCCCACTTAACATTTTTTGGTACGCCTCTTAGTCTGTTTAATTATTTGGTCCATAAATATAATAAATAATAGTGAGCTTAGGGGCATATGTCACCTTTATAGATCTGAAATCAGCCTTTGATACAGTACCTAGGAAAGAATTATGGTCAGCGCTTGAGAAAGCAAAAGTTCCAAGTAAACTGGTAGAAATCATCAAAAGCATATATAAAAACGTCAATGCAACTGTGAGATTAGACGGTCAATATAGTGGGAAATTTAAAATCAACAAAGGGGTGAAACAACGAGACCCCCTAAGCCCAAATTTTTTTCACGAGAGCAAATTAAACTTCTTGCTCCTGACAAAAAAATAATTAAAGGAGCAGACGTATAGTCGTAACATAATTATCAGAAATGAATGTACGTTTTTGGTTATGATGTAAAAGACAACTTCATTGTGAAATGTTATCATCACCTATTAGAAAAGTAAATGACTCGTGTCCTCGTTTTCCCGTGGTGTCATCGTTCGCCTAAGTGATTTGGCAACGTCGCGCTCCGTCGTGAATGACGACTGTTGCAGGCGACGAGAAGATGAGAGCAGCCTCCATCGCATCGTCGCTACCTCCCCCCTCCTATTCTCCTCAAATGAGATATCACTGGCAAACCCCAAGGAAAGGCGATGAGGGTTGGAAAGGAGTTGGTGATTGCGCAGGCGACGAAAGTTACGGATAAGGATGTTGAAGGTTCTCCACTGACGTTTGGGACTGAAGATCAGGGAGAATAATACAAGAAAAGGCAGGTTATTCCTTTTGTTAACGATGGAAGGCTATCTCACTCCACATTTCTGTCGTAGCGACAATTCGTCGTCGAAGTGTAGTTAAACTCATCGTCCAGTGTGACACACAATTTATAGGACTGGGACGACGAAATCATGCGGGCTGTTATTTTTTGTTCGTTTTTGTGTCAATTGCCAATGTGCGAGGTCCCATATTCAATAGGACACAACCGGACATTCAATAGGAGTGCGGTAGATCTGAAGCAAACATCGTTGTCCTTTTTCAGGAGGAGTGATTGTGATAGTAGCAGAAAACAAATTAATTAAACAGTATATTATTAGAGTAGTTCTGCGAGGTAATGCTAGTTAAATCATTGAAATGTGTAATTATATTTTCCCTTCGTTTTTTAATTACTATATATTTTAGTTTTATGAGTAATAGATATATTAAAGATAATCTATTTTGAACAAAAAAATATTTACGAAGAAGGTAATATGAACTGTGAACTCGCTTAAAACCGTTCGTAAGCGGTATGGTCTGTCTTTAACCTCGTATCTGTGAATCCAGTGCATAGAGCCAATAGTGTACAACGCTTCGAGACTAAAACACTGCGAAAAGTTTAATATGTCTTCAGAATACCAGGTGACCTCTATATTTTGACAATTATTTATAGATTTCTGGCTAAAATAGAGATAAATCAAATATTTAAAAGATTTGCAAATATTTTATTTACGGAAATAAAAGGAAATTTTGTACGTTTTCTTTCAGACAAACTAATTCAGCAAATAGTGACACAGTTCATTACATGTTTACTCTAAAATTGAAAAAGAATACAGATATGCGGATAATCAATAGCAAAAAAGTTTTGTGAAAGGATACTTTATGAAAATGATTTTTTTAGTCAAAATGTTTACACTGCACTACATCTAACTTTGACCTGCCAATGTGAGTTTCAATCCGATTTTTTTTGTGGTGTACGTCACTTAGGAACCAACATATTTCTAGAAAAGTAAATTGTACAATGGCCGCAAATAGTAGTACTAACATATTTCTTACGTTAAGCTAAACAAGGAAAACATTTTGATCACAAGAATGGTCCGAATAAGCCTTTGATTTGCCCAAGTTGTGTCGGATAAACACTTCTGTACTGTAGTCAGTAACATAATTCATTTCAAAATGTAAATACAAAATCTTTTGTACCTATGCAAGATTATAATACTCTATACAGTTTGTGAAAATCCTTGGGACACTAAAATTTATTCAGTTATCGTGGGTGATTTATCCATGCCTTACCTTTTTCTTGTTTCATTGACACTTAAAAACAATCAAACCATTCTGTTGTCACCAGTATAGTTACAGACTGTATTTACAGTTACTTTAAAACCTTATAGGTAACAATGTATAATCTCGCAGACCAGAGATGGAGAAAAGGTGACATTATATTCACCGCATTGAAATGAGATGGAGAGCCAGATCACACTTCTATCATTAGGGTGTCAATGATGTTGAGTGATAAAAGCGAATATTTCTTGGTAGAGAGAAAATTTCTTGTGATTAAACTGTGTTCTTCTGTAGTTTACGTTTCTCCACAAAATTATCCTTTCCGTTGACGTCAAGGAACGATTTTCTAATTAGATTTTTAAAAACACTTCCAGTTCAATTATCAAACATGTCAGTATCATCTGTGATTACTTCATTTTAATCTTCTCATTCAAACAGGAATGCAATTATTCGAAATTGTTTTTTCTATATAATTAATAACTATAACTAAGATTTGTACTGATATTGTTTCTATTTCTCTTCTCTTGGTCATTGTCAATTAAGGCTTCGCTATCCTTTTCAGTTAGCGAGCGATATTTATATATTTGTGTATAATATTTTTTTGGAAAAACTAATGATTTTGGTTTAAGTCACAGAATAGATGTTTTTTGGAATGGGAAAGTGATCTCATATGTTCGTAAAATCAGTTCGTAAACCAGTAAAATCGTTTTATTGTTTTCTAATATTAGAAAATAAGTATATTGCGGGTTTCAAACTTTCAATTGTTTACATTGCAAACTGTTAGACTGCTAGAATGTTGTTTTGTGAAACACTTTAATTTTATGGTAATAAGTTTTTAATGTTAAGCCAACAGATAAATCAAACATTGGAAATTTCTGTAAGAAAGCTTCGTAGTGTTGGGTATAAGGGTGTACATTATGATGCCCATGGATTGAGTTCCTTATTGAAAATGTTTTTTAAATTAATTTTTGTCAACATTATGTACAATATTTTAAAGGTTAGAATTATTTAATTTTTGAGATAAAAAGCAACAGTCTCGTTAGTAGTCCAATTAAAGTGTTTAGTACTCAATCCTGCGCATTGAATTTCAGTTTAGAATTTTACGCTAATGATAACATACTTGCACATTTTCTTTGATATGTTGACAATATAAAACTCATCTGCATTAGTTGGCTTCGTTGTATAATCGGCATTATAGCGCGGACTTTGAGAACACAAGATTCATGGAACGGGTTCCATTTCAGGGAAGTGTTTTCATTCATATTAGTCAACATGATTTTGAGCCTGGTTACACGCCATAGTGTGTTCAGCGGCTATTGCACTTTCAAATATCAACAGACCGGTGTCGCCCAAACTAGCATTTGCCCGTATTTACACGACATAATGACTCACTATTAGGCACTACTTAACAAAACCACGACTATCAACGATTTAATTTATTTATAGTAAAATAATGCTAAAATACCTAAAAGGTAGAAAAAGTCAGTTCAAATGAATCCAAACATAATGACATTATTTTATTTCTAAGCTACTGAAGAAACTAATCAATATAAATTTGGAAGTATTATGATTCAAAACATTAATATTAGACCCCTTGTAGCTTAGGATACTATATGTTTAAATGTAAATACGATCCTCTCAATTTTCATCTCGCATTTTAAATGAAAATATTTTAAAATGGTTGGACGGAAGAGCAGACCTTAAGATCTGAGTCTCGCCAAAATAAAGGCATTTATTATTATTATTATTATTATTATTATTACATGTCCTGTTTTACTCATAAATATGATATTACAGATAGAAAAAACTATTTGAACAAAAGTAAAAATATGGAAAGTTGTTTAGTCAAACAGTGCTTCTAGTGAGTGACCATTTTAATGTGTTATGGTGGCAGGTCGGTCAGATCCCCTTTGACTCACTATAGTACAGTTTTGAACACTATTTACGATTATTTACCATTAGTAAATAATGAAATATACATCACTGCCATCCGAGCAACGTGATCGGTCACACTGATATTCAATCAATTATTTTTTAGAACCACACACTTTTGAATAATTTATTCGTGTTTCTAGTAATGGTAATGACATAGAGAAATGCCACTTACGCAACATGAGCTTAGATGAATCTTAAAAACTAATTTTTTGAGAAACAACTCATGCTACTGAAATAAGCTTAGATGGAACTTAAATACAAAATAATGCAGCATAAATATAGTCAATAATGTAATGTCGTGTTTTCCCTTTATCTGATTGGCCGAGCAACGGGAAGGAGCTCATTGAAGGAAGTGTTACCCTACGAGGGGAGGACGGGACGGCAGTTCTGAGCTCAGTGTGATTCTGTTCTATTAACGTCTACCTTTTATGGACGAACAGTATATATTTTGTGATAAAAACTGACTAAGTCTCGACTTTTGTTTGAAGTTGTCGTCAAGTTGTTCAATTTACAACAAATCATAACAAGAAACATAACATTAAAACAATTAATTATAGTATTAAACGTAAATATAAACACAAAATATGTTTACAAAATAGCAGAAACTACACAAACACGTTATAATATTGCATTGTATTATATATACGAGATAGCTTTTCTGTATCTGTGCGTAAATCGTGCATTATTTACTTAATTAGATTGTATAATGAACGTTAATTGTAGTAGTATAATAAAGCATAAGCTGAGAACTATTTCTTTTGCGAAACAACTCGTGCTGCTTAAAGCAAAGGAATGTATGTGTCATATTTAGGATATGTTTTTCAAATTGATGAATCTATTATACTACGATGATTATGATGACTATTAAAGATCTTAACTGTTTTTTACGTAACTATCAAGAAATCTTAAACGAATTACAGTTTTAATGATCATAAAAATAGAATTCGAAATCGATGATTATCGAGTCGAGAGCTTAAAATACAATTTGGAGAGCGATGGAGATTTTGTGAGGTACACATCTGTTGGAGTTCCTGCGACAGGGCGTGAAATGGTGGCGACAGTTGTGTTGTTGCTGGAGAGGATTACAAGAGAAAGATCCGGAGGAAGAATTTAATATTTCGCTTACAATGTCGTCATCCTGTTGCTCGTTTTCACATAGAGAAGGGAAACGCTTTGCTTTCCCTTCCATGTGCTGCGCGTTCCCTGTTTGTCAACTGTTAGCTTTCAAGTGTTCATCCCAACTGTGCGTTTCCCCTTGGAAAGAAACTCTTATTGTTAGTTATAGAGTAACCACTAAAAATTGAAATTGGAGACAACAAAGGTAAAAATATTGACACTATCGCATTCAAACTAGTGAAAAGTATCATTAGGTCGTATGGTCGAATGTTGCTGTTTCGATTAGTTTAAAGTCTGGATAGTTAGGTCTTTCAATGCAACCTATTCTTCCGTCTTATCATTTCCACATATAATAAATAAAGAACTTTTATTTATAATCGGTATATTTTCATTCTACTAAAACACGAAACAATGATTTGTTAATAAAGTATATATTATAACACTGTTGAGTAATTACACTTCGCAATTCATTTTTAGCATCATTGTCTTTTAATGTGGGCGCCAAAACCGTTATTATTAGTGATATTTAAAATAATAAATATTTTGAATATTGAATTTAAATTTTTGTCATTGATTTTGGTACAAGAGAAATAATTTCTTCCTTTCTTGTATATTAGTGCTCTTGATTTTAAACAAAATAGTTTTAAAATATATTCCTATTTTTATTTTATATTAATTAGTCAAAAAGACTGATGATTACTTAATTCACTCTCTTTTCATGGTGCTTAGTGGAAGAGCGAAGTCTGTTGGTTGTCGATAATGTCGGATTTTTTCACACAAAATTCGAAAGAATAATTATTTAATGAATTAGATGTTATACTTTTTCAAATTTAATTCTTGATAGCGTTCGAGAATTGGCTATTCTATTACAAATCCCTTCATGTTCCCTCCCTGAATGTTCCCGTGAATTGCGTGCATTCTGGGTTGCAAAACTCTCTTTCTCCCGTGAGTCTTTCGTAGTATATAACGGGAACGAAATATTTACCTAATTTTATAAAGGAAGAAAACAGTAAAGTTTTCATAATAATACATTGTAAGGAGGTTATTGAACTTATGCAAAATATTGATGTGCTAACACATAGGAAATTATGTGAAAATTCTATTTGTAGAGATCTAAGAACGAAAGAGGAAGCGTGCAACTTAAAAAGATTGAAAAAAATGGCCCACCCAATGATTTAGTATTTTCCAAACGTAGGTCCCCTAAAATTTTGGGTCCGGATCGCAGGGAAGGTCAGGGTTTCTTCTTTCTACGTCACGCCCAAGAAAGCGAAGGGGAAAACCATTTTTAGTCACATTTACAGCAATTTCACCCCAGCTCCATGAACCCGGTGAATAACCACCTTAATAATAGATTTATTATCAAAAAAGGAGTTGCAAACTGCATATAACCTCGTGGAGGATACTGAACAACCGTTTCAGAAATATAAATGCAGGGAAGTGTTAAAATATTTATTTCCCTGAACAAAGAATTACAATAGATTCGGGGGTGGGGGAGGTTTACAAATTGTCAGAACCTCTCTTGATTTCTGAAAGTTGGGATACTGTGCCAGGAATTGTCCAAAAAGATAATGCCCTACAGTAGATGGGAATAAACGTTGCAAAATATAGACACCGGGAATTTGTGGACTAACTACATTCAATAAGATTTGGAATGCATAACACAATTTACTTAACTAGGAATTTAGATTATGATTTTAGAATTAATTTTGATATTTATGCAAAATATAGAAAAATTTAGATTAACAAGCGCAGGTTACCTTGCAACAATTTCATTTGTTTATAAACCTATTACTGGACGAATATTAGTTTGACAGAAATTACTGATGCAATCATCGTCAACACGTATGACGATCACGATCCATTTAGACAAAATCATTTTCGATGCATAAATACAAGACATTGGTAAATAATAATAAACATATATGAAAACCTAACTAATTTCCATTGAAAAATGTTTTTGAACTTAGTTTAAAGGAGAGCTCCCATTTCATATATTAAATATTGAAAAAATATACAAAATATTATTTATTTTCTTCTCAGAATGTAAAATTCTCTATTGCGTCATGACTGCTATAATTTTTTATTCAGCAACTGTACCATTTAATTTAAATGATATAAGTTTTTTTACTCAGGAATAGTTTCATTTGAACCGTATGTGAAGGGAAACCATATATCGTTTCTTAGATAAATATGGAAAGGTTACGAATTTTCATAAGTTCTAAAATTGGAATTAAATAACCCGATACTTCTCTAAAATGTTGAATATTCAGTTAAAAAGTATATAAAATCAATGTACTATTAATATATTAAGTGAGCAGACTGATTTTAAATGATTGTAGTGCTTAAGAATTTTGTTCCATCGACATGGAACAATCGTCATCATCCATCATCGTGGTAGGTAACGGATCTATATGGTATTACAGGACACCACGGAAGAAAACTTTTACTTTTGGGGGGAAAATCGGAACACTCTTTAATGTTTAATTTCTAACGTATTGAATCAACGCCTGAAAGTATATTTTTATTCAAATCACCTTTTTGTACGAGTATAGGAACCAGTATCTTTTGATAGCAAGCAATGCTAAAGGAGATTGTATAGCCTGCTTTAATTAAATACAATACACGAACTCAAAGTGTCCAATTTTCACAAAAAATTAGCGCCGTTTTGTTTATACGGTTCTTCGGCAATGTATTGTTTCATTGCGAGGCGTTGGGTCGTTTAGCGCGCGTTTCATGTTTATGAATGCGACGCGTTTACTCTCGCCTTTATTTCGAGTGAAGCTCGAGCAGCTCGGGAGTAATTATTTGCCTTTTATACGAAAGCTTTTTAGTCGTTAAAACGCATTGCTGTAAATGTTTTAACTTAATGACCGATGTTGTGTTCATGAAAATCGATAAAATGTATTTTTATTTCAATTTATTGATTGCCTCTAGGGACGAGTTTCACGAGAAGAAGCATGCGAACGAAGTTACGTTTAACCGCGTGCCCGAAAGATTTAAACCACGATAATGGCGTCTGTTATCGGATAGGTTCACAAATTTCTTTCCCATGGTCTTTGCGACAACTAGTTCTATCCGTTTCTGCGCAAGGGAACTAAAACATTGTGGAATTATTTTAAGAAATTCTGAAGGCAAAGCAATATTATTTAATTTTGATTGTATACATAATCAATAAATAGAAATAAAAAATCTTAAAAGGAAGACACAAATTATTGTATATGTGTCTTATGTATTTATTTTCGCTTCTTCCTGGAGTACTTGGTAAAGATTATTAATACTTCTCTTCCTCGGTACCAAATAGCTAGCTCTGATTGCAGGCTGTCCTCAAATGCGGTGACCACGTTGCCTGTTACCCGAACGTACTCACTTAACTCCTCTGCCCTACCCGGTTATGAAGTCTAACACAATGACTGAAAATTATTTGTTTGTTTATGATATTTGTTTAATAATTCTTACTTGGTGTAATTCTCGTATTCGTTGATAACTGTCGTTATGAATTAATGTATTTACAATTCGTGTATTTTCATGACTGATGCCTTGGGTCGAATACTTCTCCTAGAGATATGGGAATCTTAAGAACTTCAGCTGTGGATTTCAAACATCACGAAGTGCGACAACGCGTCAATTTAATTTCCCCTTCGACAGAAGGACTTGAGACCACTGTCTTGTCACAAATAAAAAGAGCGATGCAGTATCCGACCAGCCGTCGAACGCCGATGTTGAAAGATGAGCCTTCGCGAGATTGAGTCATTGAACGCAGAGACTTTCGCAAGCAGTCGGTCGATGTTCCGAGCTACGGAGGCGTTCACGGCAGATTCCGCCGCATATCTCGCATACTTGGGTACAAGATGAGATAGAGGGAAATATGGATGAAGTATGAAACTGTCAGAGATAGGTCGATATAAGGGGAAAATGAAATTGGAATTTTAATTAAAGTGGAAGGAGTCAAAAAAGCTCACTGGATAGAGAGATGTTATATTGACTGAACTGCCTGGATACGAATCACAGAGAGATCATCCTGCAACATCTAGACTGATTCCCATTCGTATTAAGACTGGTTTAAAATGAGCACCGGGTTTATCCTGTGTTCAAGCGAGTGTTGCTACTCAAGTCATCTTCTTCTTGTACCGGAACGTACTCTCCGAAAACCCCAATAATGAAAATACTTTGAATTTGACTGCGAAAGAAAAATCTAGTAAAAGGGAGAGCGATAAATGAGGGAGCAAGGGGATGTTGGATGAACAAAGAGATTGGAGAAATCGTCGGAAATCAAAAAAACTATAATGTAACTTATACTTAAACATTTCGAGCCAGTGCTACTTATCAGTTTAATTATTTTTATATTCCAATTTATTTTATACATTTTATACATTCCAGCAAATTTACAAATAGTTAAAAAATATCACATGTTTATGATTGTATAGAGATTAATTGAAAAACCAAACCCGTTCTGATCGTAATAAAGCGAGAAATATCCATAGAACGAAACATGCAAAATATTCGATTTTGGATGTCGTTGAATGATGGGGATTTCAACAGTTCCACAGCAACCGATTGACTGATCGTAGGAACTAGCAGCTTTAACTCTGTGGTGACAGTCTCTCTAGGGTCGCGGACAGCGTTTCGCGCTTCGCTGTTCTGCTGTTCCCTTCTCCATTACTCTGGTCCATTAACCGGCTGGCGCCAGACAGACAGCGGCGACGACGACGACGACGACGACGACGTCGACGACGACGCCTGCGTTGCACAGTGTGATGAAACCATGTGTTGCTTCATCAAAACTTGATGCCTTGACAATATGGCCCGATTCATGTGTGCACGTGTACTGTAGATTAAGTTGTCGCGTACAAAATTCATATTGTAAAATATAGTTGATTAAACTGGATCGCAGTGAAATAAAATTTAATCACACCCGAGCACTTAACTCTATATGGTCATTAGTCATTTGGTCCAAATCTGCTCATTGAAGAACGGATACTTATTTTTCTAATATTATAACTTGGTCATCCAAAAATTAATTGGACTTAATACTCGTAAAATTGCGTAGTCATCAACATGTTAATTGTACTATTGACACAAGTGTAATAGAAGCAAATTGCGAATAATGTGTTGTTTACACGATGAAGAAGTAAAATAGATCGATATTTAGGTGACATAAATATACTGGTTCCCATCATAGAACCGTAAAAGAGTGGAAATTCCTTAAGCGCATGCCGCCGATACTTCAATCCCTTTGTGTCAGCAGGGACGTTTAAATCAAATTGACTGCTACCAACACGTAAGTAGGCGAATATTTTCATGAAAGTGGCTTCATCTCTCGCTCCCATGTTTTATTTGTTTCTATCTTTTGCAGGATCTGCAGGAACGTTACTGGCTCTTATAAATTATGTGAAATAGTGGGAATCGGTCTTCTAAAACTGATAACCAACGTTAATGTTAATGACCTTATATTCTTTTGGATTTCTACGTCTATTGCAGAAAAATCAGAGGAAGCTTTGCAATGGTTTGTTTTTTAAATTTACGTTTTATTCTCCCTCTACGATACCGAATTTTCAATGTCATCATATCAATTATTTCCTTGTGACGTATTGTTATGTTGGTCTGTAGAGTATTGTTTGTTTCACAAAAGAGTCATGATGGAGTTTTGATGTATTCTAGAGCAATAGATTGGCCAGAGTTTAAATTTAAATAAACGAACATTGTTTTGGTTGGTAATATTGAATGAGCAAGGAATATTGATAGTTTGTTGTCTAGAACAGAACTAGCTGAATATTCGTGGAGAAAGGATTTAGCAATGACGAAAAATTTCAGAAAGAATCTCAAGAGAATTTAATTAATTATTATGAATTGAAATAATAATTAAATTAATAATCTGTTGTTGCAGATAAGGTGTAACCGAAGGTATTTTAAATATTGGACCAACTTAAATTAATACTTTGTAGTTTCAGGTATGAAGAAAGAAGTAAAGTCTATGAAGTTAATAATTATCATAGTAGTCTGAAATATGAAACATTTTTTTAAGTAGACATTAAAGTAATACTTGTAATGAGCGGGAGGAATAAAATAACAAGAAAAATAATTGAAAGTTCCTTCCACTATGTATCATCTATTGTGAGAGGTTTTTTAACATTGTTTATTGTTTTGTCGTATTTCACTGAATTCAGAATGAAACTTGTAAAATGCAGGGAAAGTAAATTCGAAAAATTGTAGATCAACAATTGTATTGTATACTTCTCTCAATACTTTTGATACAAGACCCCGCTTTCTATTTAAAATACCTTTCGGTACCTCCACCTTGGAATTGACTTTTACTCAAATTAACCATTTAAAGGTTCGATCTAATAAATTATTTCATTATCTACTTAATAAAATATACTCGCTTGGCCTGTGCATGTACCAGTACACAATTGTGAAAGGAGGGATCGGTCGGAATGTGAGTTTGAACATCGGATCGCTGTCTGCTACTCCCAACAATGATCTGAACAACACAATAATAGGAACTTGATTTAATATAAAAGAAATAATAATTGGATTCAGCTGAAACCAACATTCAAATAAAACGTGCCATGCTATCTACATTATATGTTTAACATTCAAGAACATGGTTACGAGAAAACAAATACAAATCCATTGCCCCAAAAGTACACCAACCGATTTACATTACTCTACTTTACATAACATTCCAAAATGAATTTAAGAAAATGACCATGACTCGCCGTTCCGCCAATCGGTTTGGCGCTCGTTACCCATAAAACAAAAGAGGTTGATACAATACATAAAAAATGAAAGTGCCTTCGGACATATAATAATTGGTATAAACACCGGTCGGTATTTATCATACAAGAAACCATGATAATTTAACATGGGTCTACAAGAACCGAGTGTCGGATGGACACATCCGTATATAATAATAATAATAATAATAATAAATTTATTGTCAAAAACAGTACAAACTGCGTGGAGGACAATAAACTAATTTACTCTCCGGAAGCAAGCAAGGGACCATCCCATCAATTCCAATCAAGGGTCCTAAGGCAGAGGCGGATTCACTTTTCTTTGCATAAGTTCCTAGATAAGATAAAAAGTTAGCTGCGAGTCATAAAACTAATAGAATGTCAATATGTTTGTAATTTTACGCAAAAAAATTACATGTACAAGTTATGTATAGTTTTAAGACTCAGTATATGAGTGTAACGATGGAGTCGGCATCCATCCCAAAAATACAATAATAAAAGAAAAGGAAACATGACAATTTGATTGTGTGTCTGATGGACACAAAGATTCAAGATGATTCTTTATTTGATCATTTTGTATCCTTACACAAGACGCCCGTGTTGCGGAGTGCTAAGATCCCTTAACACTGGCGGTCTCTTCGTCTGGCTCCTCGCTCGTTCGAAAAGATCTTTGTTCGTTTAAATTTTAACTCTCTGGAGGGGGGACCGATCCCATTAAGCCTCTCAAGAGGGCATGGTGATGGTGAAATTGTCATTTGTCTGTATTGGCCGGTCAGAACTCACGCCACTGAACGTGGTGCTGACCAACTCGAATCCCACGCTTCTGCAATGCTGACAGTTACCTTCAGAGGAAGTGAATCATCCGTTCTCTGCATCTTCGTGGGGCTAGGGTCCACCACGTGCAAACAAAGAGAAGAAATCACCACTGCGTACGATAAAATAGGAAAAAATAATAAAATTGGCGTTTAATAAGTACAAACAAATGGGTACCGTAATACTTTCATATGATTTTCTTCAGAAGGCACGATAGATGTTTCATTAATGTCATTTGCAGAGTCATTTGCACGTTTGTTTTTCCAATATTATTTAATTGGAATAAAATTCGAAAATTTTGTAATCCTATGAGCTCTTGTAGATTTTCTTGTTCTTCCAAAGTTCTATTTCTTTTCGTTCATTTCTTCTTTTTACCCGACTGCGGCGAAGTCATAAGGACCTGTTTGTATGTATGTTTTTGACCTGTTTGTATGTATGTTCTATCCTATGTTCCCTCGTAACTACTTAACGGATTAACCGATTTTGATAAACTATACGTCGTTAGATTCGTCTTAATGATGCAAATTTCATTAGTAAAGGAAGGAAGCAGAAATAAAACTGCTAAACAATAAAAATATTAGAGAATGATATCGATAAACCAAAGAAACAAACAAAACTTAACCTTCCAAATTTCTGCAAGCAGTTTACTTGCTGCAATAGATGTGCGAATTGTATTTCAAAAAGCAAAACAACACAAACGGCTTTTTGGAATAGCATGAAAGTTTCACCTATACCAGAAGAGCTAGCTAACTTAAATAAAATCGAAATAAGTTTATTTCACGTTTGAAAACATTCATTAAATAGAAGGACGAATGCTGCCACTTACATTGTGCTAGGCAGTAACAATTTATAAATTAAAACGAACAACATTAGACAAAGCTGTGGTGGATCTGAGTACACATTTATTCGCCAAAGGTCAAACTGACGTTGCCTTAAGTAGAGTCAGGACACTTGGAGGCTTCGCTATTTGTGCACTGAATCCAAAAAGACTTTTAAATAACCCACACGACCTAAACTCGTCCACAAAAACTTGCACAAGCAAATACAGTATTAAACTAAAAAGCTGAAAACAAAAAAATAATTAAATAACAAAAAAACCAGACTGCGGCACAAAAAAGTTGAAAATTAATGTATTTTGTTAACTGAAAGGCTTGTTTTTTGCTTTTCAGTTAACAAAGTAATTTAATTTGGAAATTGAGTTTTTTTGTACCGCAGTCAAGTTTTTAAAAGGTTTTTAATAACGATTTTTTATATATCTCAATTGAATATACACCGTCAAGTACGTCTTCGTAAAATTGGTTCTATTATTGGTGAGATGCAGTACTGTTATGAGGATAATATTTTGTTAAAGTATTGTACGTACATTACGTTTATTGGAAAATAATTATTTATTTAAATATAAATTTAAATATTACGTATCAGGCATAGCTGTAGCAATAAGAACATCAATCAGAAACATCAAGTTCATCTTCTACCGATATTATGTAAAACTTTGTTTCACGTTGGCTCATCAAGTAGTATTTAAGATTAGAAATGGAGAGGTGCATCTTGTATACAGAAAGATACTTGTGACAGGTATATGCGATTAAGACTTGAGCTGCATGTACCAAACTTTGATGCTTGTTTAATCCTTATAGACTACGCCAGCATTTCAGACAGGCTGCTCTTATCAGTCAAGTCCTTATCGCGCTCGTTACTGGAGGCGCGTTTAGTTCGAGTGCGTCGATATTAAACGCCAACATGTCACCCAATCGGGTCCTCTCATCCTCCCCACCGTCCTGACTTTTCTCTCGTTATAGGTCTTTATCGGTTCTTCCTCTTACAAATTATTTTCCGTCTATATGCCTTTTCACGATAATGAGTGATCTATTACTACGAAGCTAAGCCTCGAATTTAGATCAGCAATGTATGCAAGAACAGTTAAGTTTTGGGTCTCTCGGTGACGTCACGGGAGAAAGATATCGTAACGAATAGTGAGTTATTGATATAGTGTAAACAATGATAGACAAAATAAATAAAACTGCCGACAGAACATGCAAGGGAAAACAAATAACTTGGAATATTATGAATATTCAATGCACACAGAACAGCATTCACTTGAGTTTTGGTTTTCAAAAATGAATATCTATGTCTGTATATAATGTTTGATGATTTGTGCATGTAATAAACGCTAAAATTATTTTGCATTCTGAACTTAATTTATTATAATTATGTCGTTGCTGCATAATAAAATATTCATTTATTCAAACGTGTTTGAATTTTTATTTTAATTTAAAAAATGTTATGGACTCGAGGGTTTAACAAAAGGAACATAAACATAATTAATCTCTGAAAGATAACTTTCTGTTCACCAGTTAATATAGCACTGATTATAATCTGTTGGTCCCAATCATAGGAGAATGAAAGTTATGAGAAAGATTATGAGTTAAAATTACTTTCATTTCCCGAATTTTGTAAATCGGGTCAGGTTTTCAATCAAATCTAATGGCCGAGAAACAAGAATGAAAAGTTTGTGTAAAAGTGTCAATTGCTAATAAAATACATTATACGGGTACAAACAAAAAATGGCAGGAAGTATTATTAGTTATAGACGTAATAAAGTCCGCTGACATTTACAAAATTAGATACAGAGATTTCAATATTCTTAACAGTATAATAACATTATAATAATTTCAATAATAAAGGTAGAAAAACAATTAAATCCAAAAAGGAATCGTACGCTGGTTACAAAAGCAGTACAATGTAAACTTCCAATTGAGAAATCCAACTTATTAAATAACTTAATATATGTATACTTGAAACTATTTTGTGTTATAGAGTACCTACAGAAATTTTCACAAATATCATTATAATACCTGGTGTCATAGTTATATACAAGGTCGCACAGGCAAGTCATTCATATACAAGATAAATAAAAGAAGTTCAAAAGTAGATCCATGTGGCACGCTTCGTGAGGTTGGATTATACCCATTTTATCTTAAGCCTCACCTCCCCCGTCAAATCCGTATCACATGTTCCGCTTCCCCACTCTTATTTAACTATTGTAACGAAACATTCCTTTACGCCTGTACCCACTTTGATATCTGGATCTATATTTGGAAAAGATTTTAAAAATATCTGAATTAAAGGCGAGCACTCTAGTTTTATACTTCATTAGACAAACATTACTTGAGAGAGCCCCGGAGCGTGTGGAGAGAAAGGTGGGTTCATGAAGCCTTCCCTTTAGAAGCCATCTGCGACCACCCACGCCGAGCGAAACCACCAGGGAGATTAAGGCGAGCGTTGACTGTAACGGAGCCGGTCATCCGTGCATAAGCTGATAGCCCTCACACAGACCGCACTTCGAGGACGGCACTCTCACTCGAGTTGACTTGTGAGTGTTAGAAGGAAGATGAATTTCGGAAGGATAAGATGACGTAAGAGAAAGTGAATGAGATCGAAAAATAAAATAAACGAGAAATTATTGCATTTTGGTATTTCAGTAGGAAAGATCGAGGTTACTTGGTAATTGGATCTAGTTTTTCAATAACGGAGACGTCAGATAACTGTTGTCTCGAACTTTGAATGAGACCATTCTAAAGATCTGGCCTCCGTAGTTGCAGCCTCATGGAAGGCATCGTTGTGTGAGAATTCACAAACTTCAGTTTCTATACCAGGAGTAATTTATTGTCGAAAAGTTTCCTTTGTTAGGTGAAGTACTAGAGTACATTGAAGTGTTTTCAAAGCTCTTCGAGGTTAAATGAGATGGCGTTCATGTGTGATAATAGTATTTTTCTGTTGTGTCTGACTGCAATAATTTGTTGAAAATGCTTTTGCTGCTTTGTAGTCTCGAGTTGAGGTACTTGGCTAAAGAAAAGGAGAATTACTCTGTCAGCTCAGTGTTTTGACAATTTACCCCGAACCTTAGTTTGAGTATTTTTAACCCCCGATGGTTAGAATATTTTTAACAAAAATGGGTCGAAAGAATACTTATGATTGAAATATTCCTGCAGTTATTTATACTTCCAATAATTTTGTTTACGAATACCCTAAGATATATATAACGAATACATTTTAAATACAATAAATTATTTTATTCTCTAAAATATTATTACATTTCATTTCAATGCGAGTTTTCATGGACATATATGTGTCAACTACGATCGCTTCGCAACGAGAAGGAAATCGCCTTCATGAATCACGGGAATACTTTTGAGGTTCATTATTATCAGAGTGAGCATTTTCATGTTTTCTCTAAAACCTACTGACATGAAGAATCATAGTATTTGACATAACTACACAAATAATTTATATGATAAGTAATCTCAGTTTATTATGACAAATTATACTAAACTACGAAGTCATTTAAAATTTTCTTCAAAATTTGGTGAAATTGGTGCATTGATCATTACACAATTATTTCCCCTATGTGGTAAGGAAGGATTTTAAGTCACCAAAACGGGGGTCTCAAATAAACAAATATCAATACATTACAGCGCTCGGGAAATATATTTTCTAAAACAACCAATGAAGTTCCAGGTGATAAATGCAGGTGAAATTCTGCGTAACAGTAATTCAATTTGCACTGTAATTCAATTCTTTAAAATGTCAATCTCGTGTACCAGCATAAGCTCGTCACAAACATTATTAGAGTTCTGGCAGATTTCGATTCTCGACCATTATGAGCACACACACGCATACGTACGGACGCACACACACACATAAAGCGAAATACCACTCACTGAGTCACTAAACACGAAAAATCAGAAAGTACAATACATACAAATATGAAATTCGGCAGGTAGATTCATTTTAGGAAGTAGACACCCGCTGAGAAACGAACCCTAAGGGGGTAAATGGGGGTTGGAAAGTTTTATGTAAATGTCCCCCCATAACTCTAGAGTGCATTGAGCAATTTCAACCAAACGTATACACAGATGACTGACTATGAGAACATGCACTATGGGGGTAAGACATCCATTGCACCTTTAGGGAGGGGGTGTGAAGTGGATGACATGTAAATAATGGGAAAATTCGATGTTAGATTCAAAACCATAGGTTTCGGTGGTGTTGGGGTGGATAAGGATTCCCCAGACGCTTTCTAAGTTAACATTCAGTCCTTAACAGACAATTGCAGACAATTTATCCATAGCATCGCTAGAGTAGGGTTGGGAAAGAAGAACAGGTAAACACGATATAAACGACCGCTATTGGTGTCGAGTTCTTAGAGCTGGGGACGGAGGGGCGATACTTAAAATAACGTAAAAAGACCGGTATTAGGGTGAAGTCCATGGTTGTTGTGTATTCTGAAATGAATAATCATATTTCCAATGACACTATGTACCCTTCAGAACACAGGAAGTGTACGACGCCCCTGAAGGTGGAGGTTCGGAAGAGCGTGACGCAAAAAATTATCAAAACTCTCAGATAAGGAAGGATTTTACAAAAATTCACCGCTAAGGGGGAAATTAGAGTTTTCTAAAAACTTTTTTCTAAATTACACCAGTGAAATAAGATATTGAGGGTACACATCAATACTATCAAACCTCCAACATTATGGATAACATTCTCATGAAATGAGAAATGTGACGATGATATAAGGATATGAGGAAAAAAAAAATCGGAGACATATTACAGAATTCACGCAAACAAAGCTGCGAGTACTCAGCTAGTATATACATTAAAGCGAAATACCACTCACTCACTGACTAAACACGAAATCTGAGAAACTACAAAGTATACAAACTTGAAATTTGGCTGATAGTCTCCTTTTAGGGTGTAGACATCCGCTAAGAAAGGATTGTACGAAAATCCACCTCTAAGGGGGTGAAATGGGGGTTGAAATGTTTTATGGAGATATTCCATCATAATTCGAGAGTGCCTGGAGCAATTTCAATCAAACTTGATACACAGGTGATTAAATATATGAAAAAACGCTCTGTGCGGGTAAGAAAAAACTTGCGTCCCTACGGAGAGGGTGAGAAGGGGATGACATGTAAAAATAATGGAAAAATTCGATATTAGATTTGACGTCATACTTTGTCGGTGCCGTTGAGATGGATAAGAGCGTATCTGGGGATTTGTTAGTTCACAATCAGTCTACATTGTAGATAATAAATCCTTAGCATACCTGGAGTGGGGGTGTGAATGAAGAACACGTAAACATTATAAAAACGACATTTTGGTGTTGAATAAATCATTTTTGGGACCGCTAAAGGGAAGTGACACACTCATTGCCAGATACGTAAATTTCCTATAAGGAATAAACACCCTTTCTATTTGGGGTGAGAAGGAGTGAAATGTAAAAATATTCGAAAATGACCAATATTAGAGTTGAGATTGTAGTTCTCGGTGCCTATAAAATTAGTAGTGACATTCTTGAAGACGTAAAAGTTCACAATCAACCCGCATAAATTCCAGCACCCCAAGGGAAGGGTACGCCATGAAAAAAATATCGAACATGACATATTAGTGACAAGTCCATAATTTTCGGAGTCACTGAGGTGACCGTGAAATCCCGGTATCGTGTAAGACTGAATTCAGCTCTTATGAAACAAACACCTCTTGGATGATGTGTGTGTGGAAATGGGTTATGGATAAAAAGAATTGAAATCTAAAATTTATATATTAAAAAAATAAAAATGCATCGTATATATAGTTTAAGGATTGAAGAGACTTTTGAACTACCACTGGAACTATGTTTAAGATGAGATCACATAGGATCACTGTGTTTTTAGAGGTGGAGGCGGAATGGGTGACACGTAAAAATAACTAAAGAGACTAATATGAGATTCGAGTCCCTGGTTATTGTGTTTTCTGAGATGAATAATCGTATTTCCAATGGCATTACGTACCATTCAGAACGCATGAAGTGCACGACATCCCTAGAGGTGGGGGTTGGGAAGAGCGTGACTGAAAAAGTTATCAAAAATATCTGCTAAGAAAGGATTTTACAAAAATTCACCCCTAGAGGGGAATTTAATGTTTTCTAAATTTTTTAAAATTACATCAGAGGGGAAATTAGTGTTTTTTAATTACAAAAGTGAAAATAAGGGATTGTGGGTAGACACCAATACTCTTTAACCTCCAAAATGAATGGATAACATTCTCAGTGGATAGTAATGCGGAAGGAGAATGAATAAAATTAGTTTTATTCCATAATTCACGTCAGAAAAGCCGCGGGTACTCAGCTAGTTATGTCATAAACGTTCAACAGATTTTATAAATCTGCATTCAATATCAACATAAAGTTTAAAGTTGAATACAATGTACGTTTTAAGCTCCTAAACATTAAAGGTATTTTTTGAAGAAAAAAATGAAATAAAATTGAAGAGACATTTGTGGTTACATGAAGTGTCTCGGTGCAATGGACGAAAACCCTTCTACCTGATCCAGGGGATTCCGTGCAATTGATACCCGCCCAAAGAATACACATAAGATTTAATTTTGTGTTATAGATTATAATAATTAATTTAAAGAATAGTATTCAAAGGAAGAACCTTTTTGGCAATACATCAAACACAAACTTATACAAATATTGAAAAAGTTCTTAAGCTGTAGAGTAAAACGAAATTAAAACATATATATGAGATAACTGATTCGGGTGAACGAATGTGGTTGTACTGTGTTTGCATTGAAATTGAAAAGAGTTTTAGTCCTTTGTTTCATAGTGTTTTGTTTCTCTGCTACCTCAATTTTGGACGCTCTTCATTTTCACAAGACATATGATGGAAATGAGCCACAGATATATCATTGGTATTTCAAAATGAAAACGGAGTATATTTGTCAATGGTGGTTGTTGTTCATTTACACAGTATCGCTCTTTCATCATAATAATTGTCATTGCTTCCAAGCCTTTCGCTGACAGATTGATCAAACTTATTGTTAATGTGTTCGCACTTCTGCAACAAAACTGTTTTAAAGTGGTGTTTGGTATTTCTTTGCTTAGATTAATTGCCACAACGAGTATAAATTTCATTTGTTTTTATTACTGAGATATTAATTATTACTAAAGAATACATTAGAAAACAGTAAATTCAGTTCAAAATGTGCTTTTTACAATGTCTAAAATAAAAAAAGCATATATATTCATTACATTTTTGCTGGATCCATTTAATTCACTTATATCTGTTTTAATTCTCACATTAAATATTCTTATCTTCAAGTTAATATTGAGTATAATAAAGTGAATTAATTTATTTTAAAATTAGATTCAATTACAATTTTATCACAGCATTGGCAGGGACTAGAAGAAAGATATTTTTAATGCATGCTTTTTTATTTACTACGTATATATTGTAGTTATTTACTATTTATTTATTACATAGGAATTAATATTTCTTGGCTCATTACATAAAATCATGTCAGTGCATTATCTCCATAGCTCTATTCTCTTTTTTATCGGTTTTTCCCACGCTTACTTCCGAAATGTGAAGAAGTTAACCTTACATTAGCAGTATTTTTTACTGTTTTTGGCTATTTATTATTTTATTTGGTTTGAAAAATATTAAAAATATTTAATATAAATTTTCCTTCATGATAGATCCAGTGTTAGTAGAAAAAGAATGACTCGACAAAAATTATTCGAAAGAATGGCAGTCAAAATAAAAAAGTCTTATGTAGAGTGAGAAATGTAATAGCATCATTCTAGAGACAAAACGTTGGAAGAAAACATTAATGTAAACCTTTAAATTTGTCTAACTACATTATATTCTTCCTGAACTTTCATTTATCCGGTGTTGATTTATATAAAACGTCGGATAGTAGTAGTTTTTGAATTTTTATTATTACAAAATGTTCAGGCTCAAACAAACCCACTAAAATTATAACCTCTTGCTCACGAGGAAATACATAACGTTCTTGGAGGATATAAATATAAATATGGGAAAATAAATGTAGGTGTTTTGAAAAGTGTTTATCAGGAACTCAAATAAATTTTTAATTTTCCTTTTATTTAAATTTGATTTTGTTTAAAGCATATTTGAAGTCTTGAAACAATTTCAGTTGTTTTTGCTCTCTATAAAGCACCTCACATTAAGTTAAAATCCGACGAATGTTAATTAATCGAACTTCGACATGAAATTAGATTGTTCTTTTTTTCTTTTTAATTGTCATGAAGGTATTGCATGAATTATAAACTATTTATGATTGCTTTTTAAACTAGTCAATAGTTCGTTTGAGATTGGTTCGTTCGTTTAGTCCGTTGTTGCCTGAAGAGTTTTTGCGAGTGGATTGCTTTGCTTTCAGAGCGATTGCGCTGTGACGAAAGAGGCTCTCTGGAATTAACGAATCGTGATCGAAGTTCATTAATTTCCGTTATCGGATGTTTTATAACCTCGTTTGTTACTGAATGTCCTGTTAAACACGTGTAGCTCTATGTTTCCGGAGGATGCGTACAGTGAATAGCGCTTCCAGAAAATATGAATTTCGTTTTTCAGGAGAGTTATGTACGAGTAACATTGCATATGTGCTGAAGGTCTCTGAAGATATGTTCCGTAAAATTCGTCTACTTTTATTTCAAACAAGTGCTAGCACCACATTGTATTGCTCTATGTTAGTCATGTTTAAATTGTTTCAAAATACAAGACTTGAGATTTTGGTTGTTAATGAATGCCTGTCTGTAGCCTTAAGCGCCAACTAACACGTCAGAAGCATCATACTTTATCTTATATTTGATTGGCAGGTATTAAGCAGCTGCAAAAGTGCCTTGCATTTGATGATCCAATATGTCTTCAATAGCAAACCTCGTTTTCTTTTATCATAAATGGCAGGGCGTGGGCCAAACTATACCGTGCTATTTTCGGTTTCTT
Organism: Laupala kohalensis; assembly: GCA_002313205.1. Classification (NCBI taxonomy): domain Eukaryota; kingdom Metazoa; phylum Arthropoda; class Insecta; order Orthoptera; family Trigonidiidae; genus Laupala; species Laupala kohalensis. Next base: position 1,247,225 of record NNCF01126744.1, on the reverse strand, counting down.
TAATATCCTTCTTCAATGTAAGAAGAGTCAAAACTTCATGTCCTAGCGCCTTACATAAACTTACTTGTGCTTTCGAGGGGAATTCCTAAATTGCAGACTATATGCGGGTCTGAGAAACCTTCAAAAAGTTTATTGTTAGATCCAAGAACGTGTCGAAAATTGAGTGCACTCCGGTTGAATTTTCATGATGAATTTCAAGAATTTTATGTTCTCAACTTCTTCGTGTTCTTTAATATACCTTTAATCAAACACTGGCTTCACCAATATAGACTATAGCAATAACTCTATTCCATTCATAATACTTTTCCATCCTTTTTCAATATTCAGATGCTTTCATAAAAAAATGTGTGTATTTGCATTCGTGAATGACGGTAAAAATTCAAAACAGCTTACATTTTCGTCAAGTCTAGCCACTGTTTCATACAACATAAAACTTATACAATTCTCTCAAAAATGTAGATTTGCTTACCGAATGAACAAACAAACAGTTCAAAATGAACGAACGTTGAGTTTTAAAAGTAGTGACATGAATATTGAGCAATAATTTACATCGAAGTTTATATCAAATTATAGTTTTGTGCTCGAATGTGATATAAAAATGCGTACGAAAATGATTCTTAGTTTCTCGTGTTATGAGATTTTTAGGTGTTAACATATATATATATAAATAATAATATACTTGTGTCTTCCTGTACAGAACGAATACATATTTTTTGTAGAGCTTTTTGCTTTCGAATAGGAGGAAAACTGTAACTTCTAATCCTTTACTAGCTTTTTTCTATAGTAAACAATATTGGGAAAAATGTTATTTTATCCCGAAAAAGGAAAATATTTAATTTCACCATAGTAATTTTTGAAAATTTTCACTCCATATCCGAGTTTATATAAAATTTGATTTATCACTATTATTATTACAAAATTCAGTTTTACTGAAGTGACATAAGGAAAACCACTCCGAACTAAGAGTTTTTGAGAAGCAGTCTTATGAATTAGAGAACAATTTAAAGTATCATGTTACTAATAATATCAAAATATCTGTAACAACGACAGTGTTTCACACTAGTATCGGAACTTCATTGGAAGATTTATAACGCGTAAAATTGCTTGAAGCCATAAAGGTAAATTGCTTATACATGTACACCTACTATTTTTGAGTGAAAAAAGATCATTTTAAATAATATCGTCTAAAATTTTCTTTCTGACTTATCGGTAAACCATATAATATGAATTCAGACACACAGGGATATCCTTAGTGATAGAAAAAAACAAGGGCTAATCTGTCTTTTCGAGAGTACATTCAATCTTAAAAGGAATTAATATGATAATATTATTAGTAGTAAGTAAACCACTACCAATGAAATGATTTGTTAAAATGCCATCAAAAGGTATGAAAGGTAAAGCGTTACGAAGATTGCGATTAACGCCTGAATGACAAAAATTGAGTTGTTGCAAAACTTTGGATTGTATAACAAGTAGGAAAAAAGAGGGTAAGATAAAATAATACCCCCATGTATTTTCAGAGGCTCAGTAATTAGTTAATATACCGAAATTTACATGAAAATTTCTTCCAAACTTTATCCTAAATAAAAATATTCAGAAATGCGGAAGATAAAACAATAATTCATTCAAAAATAATTCCTTTCTGTGTATGGTCCAAAATTATAACAAATTTAAATCCAAAAATCATATTTTGGTAGGCTAATGTTCACAGGGCAGTCTGAACTAGACTCTTCATACATGATCGAGTATTAAGGATCTATGAAATGCAAGTGATTGCCGGGGATTTCACCTATAAACGGATGGAAATTTCATCATATTACCCGACTACTTTCGCTCTTACTGCTGTACTGGCATATTTGGTTTCGTTTCAAATAACTGTATCAGCTCGTAACAACTTGTATTCTTAACTGAACATGTTTCCACTGTGATCTAGATCCGTTACACGATCCTCTATCTAATATCATTTGATTCTTCGTTTATGGCAGATCAATGAAAAGTTTTCTCGCGATGTGGCGTAAACTAGAAGCATGATGTCGTTCGACCTTTACGTTCCAGTACAATAGGAATTGGTTTTAGGATTTTCACGTGCATCGTGGATGATCGTACAGGAACGTGGTGTGAATGTTTCCACACCATCAAAAATCAGAGTTGCTTATTTTTTTCAACAAAAAGTATGGGAAAGTGGGGAGAAGAGAATTTGTAAGAAAAGAAACCATGATAAAACTATTGGAAGTTACGTAACAAACTATTTTTAAAATACACCTTTTACTGTGTTGTCTAACAGTAGAAATGAAAACTGCTCTCATTGGTACTCCTTATCGTTGAATCTGCAATTTGAGTTTACCACACAGGTCATTAATAAAGGTGTGGTTCTTATTTTTTGTACTTCAATTTTTTTGAAAATCATGCATATTATGTAATTATTAGGTAATCATTTAAGGACCACATCAAAACCCGCAATACTATTATTTAACTTACATATCGAAGAAACAAAGCTTATATTTCTATTCGTGGAGTTTAGATGCAGCTATATGTTTGGGAGAGGCATCGACCAAATTTTGCAAATAGCATTCATCAGATTCTTGTGAGATCCGAATTCCTGCCCCTAGTAATTTACGACGTTCGGCACACATAAATACTTTGGCCCTCACTATCAAGCGCATGCGAAAATGCGTCAAAGATCTGCGCGTAGACAATTGACGTATCTCTGCTCCACTTTCATGACGTCACGTTGCCGCTGAGGTCGCCTTGCTACCGCAATTACCGCATAACTGCACGGGCATCGTTGGAATTTCAATTAATATGGCGTCTGCTGGTACGCATGTCCTCTCAACACTTGATGTCTGCAAAGGCTGCAAAGAGAGAGAGGGAGACAACACGATAGCAGAGATAATTACTCAGCGAAAGATATGAAAAAAAATTCAGTGAAGAAGTGAGTTCTAATTTAAGATCAGAACAGAAAAATAAATATAACTGATGATTTAAATGACGATAATGAGCACGTTCACTCTTCCATGTGCTAAGACTAAGATATAGCGTAGCTCTATTTCTCCCTATTCCGTGAGGTTCTATTTGGTAATATATTACCACGTGGGGTGATTATTGAATGTGCTATTGAAGTGTTGTATAAGTAGTACAAATATTTCATCGAATTATTTGTTCTTGTTAGTTCGAATTTAATATAACTGATATACCTACAACATTGGAAATGTAAAATTCTTTCAAATAATATTCAAGCGGGTTGGTTAATTTTTGTTTTGTATTAATCCACGTGACAACAAAACCTACACTCTCTATTATTTAGGGCCGTTGTCAGGTGGTAGAACCGACGACTTCAACATAAACTAATGAGGTTTTAAATCACAAAATATATACCGTTCGTCCGTTTAATTATATAATGAACGTTCATTGTAGTAGAAGAGAAAATAAGTTTATTAAATTCTCGCATTTTTCATCAGAATATACCAAGACCTGAGAAGTTTTTAATGATATATCGATTCAACACTATATTCTTTTTCCTATTTTACTTATTTTTTATAAAGCACCATCGTTTGGAGTGGGAAAGTTTCCCGTTTTCACCATTGTGGATTCAACCCTACGAGTATAAATGATAATTTTTTGTATGTGCGTATGTCCTCGTAAGAAAACAAGTGTATCTCATAACGGTGCAGTAAACATGAGTCTCCATCCCATTATCCTAGAATCCTTTCTCTTATGGGCCACAACGTGCACCTACAGGGATTTATTTCCATCCTACGCAAGCGCTGAGAAAGATGCTCCCAAATCTCTCGAGACGTTGCAGACCAAACTCGTTATTTTGACTGCGCTCTGGACGTAGTGGTTGGTTTTCTTCTGGGATCATTTTAGATGCATTAATATGACTTACATCATGATTTTATTGTACTACTTCGTTTTTTAAAACACGCAAGTATCTAGTAGTCATCAATGTTGACCTTTAACTATTTGTTACTTATTTATTACTATTACAATTTACATAATACTAATAAATAAGTAAAAAATAGTTACATAATAAAATATTACTAATAATTATAGTTTTAAACAAATAATGATTACAATTATTTCAAATGAATTGATGGGTTTAGGCATTGATAACGTGGACTAAATGACATCGTTGATAGTGAGAATTCTAACCATATACTTCTCGAGGAATTTTGGTTCATAGTTGTACAATGGAAATTCATAAAAATGTTGCGAGATATCTTATTCCTTCCTTTGTTAAATCGCTTTGTCTGCATCTTCTGTCACCAAATAAGACAAAAAATCACAAAAATAATATTAAACACGCAATTAAATGAGAAGAATAAAAGTGTCAAATGGAAAGATGAAAGTGTCAAAATTATATTTTACATAATTAATTATTGAACGTAAGATGTCATCAACTTCATCACGTCTCTCAAAAGCCGTAATACTTAATTTAAAATGTTGAGAATTAAAAAAAAATTAAAACGTGAAATTTTGCGTATGTTGAATGTAGTTGGTCCTTACACGATTCTCCACGATTCAATGGCGTCATCTTAAATAAACTTTGATCTATGTCTCAGATCAAAGAAATTCGTCCGATCAGAGAAATATTTATTGTTTTTGACTATAAGTGTACCATGTGTTGTTTATGTTGCAAAATGTGTAGAGTAAGAACATACAAATATATTTAATTATTACATGTTCGTATTAACCGCTAATGTATATAGTAATTTAATTTTCATCGTTGTGCTATGACACATTAGGTTTGTGTTTCTAAATAGATTCGATGCCTACATTTTCGTGAAGTTAAACTTGAAAATGAGAAATATCACATGTGTCCTAAGTATATTAATGAATATCCTGTATGTTTAGAGATATGTGTTAGAATTCAAGAAGTAAAATATATTATCTGAACAGGAAAATCTTCAATTTTCTTGTAATGATAAATTGTATTCCCAAACATCACCGTAGTACACATATTCATATCTCACCGTAGTACACAGATCTTGGATCGTTCCGCAGAATAATGGGCCATACTGCTGGTGTACATGTCCATACTTGATGATTAATGCTGGATTAGTCAACCGACCACGTCTCACAAGCATTGAATTTGTGTGCAATAGTTTGGTCACACAGGCAGCCGTGTCTGATGTGTTAGGAAGGGTGCTTGAACATCTAGGGACAGGTGTTCAGGTATTGTCTCTGGAACGTAGTTCGAGAATTGTATCAGAAGTGCATAGAAGGAACTATATGACTATTTTCTTTATACTCTGTCCATTGAATCAATGGCAGACGGGTTGAATCCTTAATACAAAGCTTTGTGACACACTACCGCGTCGAGGGACTATACCATCTAGCTAGGTGTTGGACCAAATGACATTGGACAATGCAGTTTGACTGATTTCGTTCCGTGATACGTTTGATGCGTATACTTCTATAATTGCTGTCTGAGTTAATCTGAAAATTGTCTGAAGACTCAAGGAGTTATGTTCATTCACAAATTCTTCGAATTTTAGGACATGGATGGATCAGGGAATGGAAAGCGAATGACCAACATTATGCAACTGGAAGGGAAAACATCACCGAACTTTGGATAGATGTTAAAACGCAAACCTTTCTGCTAAAACTCAAAATAAAGACACTGAACGATCAGTCATAGCTGTGTGAATGATATGTTTTTCATTTTGTAGTTTCTTCATAATTCGTGAACAATAGACGCAATTGATATTACTGAGTATATTCGGATCACAGGTTCCACACTTCCATTAGGGTTGTGGCATATCACACCTGAGAAGTGAATATACCTCACGAAGATCAATCCTTCGTTTCTATTGGTAAACAGTATTTTGTTTACTCTGCACTCTCTTCACAAAACGGGGAATAGTCACTCCCTCGATATCTGCCTCTAATAGGAATCAAGAGGGCTGTTACGATCAGAAATGCAAAATCATTTTGAAGCAATTATCATTGGATATACCTATACGTGTAGACAATATGTGATAATTTTCGGTCAGGTGAAAATGGCGACGAGCAGTTAATCGAAACCGGGACCGTAGGAGAGGTAACCACTGAACCATCCGTCCACCTTCCACAACTGTACATCATTTCCACCCAGACCTAACCTCGGAATACCTGAGAGACATTCCCATACAGGAGAAAAGTGAACAATGCGGTATACTATGCTGCGCCATTAAGAACCTTACGCACCAACGTGTTAAGGTTGGTCGTGCATATTCTTCACTCTGATGAATTTTAACTGTTCGCTTCATGTGACGAACTAAAGCTTTGCTGTAAATTTTATATTGATATTTTAAAGTGATTGTTAGTTTTGGTGAGACTCACAATTATCAACACAGTAATGACAAGTTATTTATGATAAAATAATAGTTTCTTAGAATTGACGTACACTTATCTCTCTTCATGTGCATGTTGCATGACCACCTACGATCCTCGAATGAATATTAACGATCTGCATGCTTCACCGAGTATGGTAGCTCCAGCTGCAATCCCGCCATACAGTGTGGTGCGGGTTGCGTCTCGCATACCATCAAGCGATGCCCCGTGCATTGTCCTCAGCAGAGCAGGTCGCGGCGCTCCGTGTCTGTGAAGCTTCGCTCTGGCAGCTCGTTACGGTGCGCGGCCATGCGGGGTATAAAAGGCCCTTGACCGCAGCACTACCCTCTCGACTACCTCTCCATTGGACTCACTCAGTCCTCTGCCATTCTCAACCCCTCGCTCGCTTCCTCCCTCATCCTTATTTCTTCTTCTCACCGGTCACTCCATTTTCTGGTAGCCACACTGCGTAGGGTCGTTTCATTCGAAGGATTCACTTCTCTGTGTGTACGTGGAAAGAGCAAGAAATGGAGATATGCTAAAGCCAGCTTTAAGCTTTCTAGAGATCCAGTCGATGAAAGGAGACTACATTAACAAAGTTGGGCCAGCTTATTTTCTTAATTTCGACATGGCGTTGGGTTTTCTAACTTTAGAAAATGATAACGCTTCAGTGTTCTTATGCTTTCCTTGTGAACTCATTATACTTTGAGATTAATTAATCTCTGAATTAGGGAATGTTAAAAATGTAGTAGTAGTAGTAGCAGCAGCAGCAGTAGTAGTAGTACCGAAATACTCACCAACTAGGCTGAGAAGAAAGTCCATGATGATGATGATAATGAAAATAATAATAATAATAATAATAATAATAATAATAATAATAATAATAATAATACAATCCAACCCAAATTGAAAAAAGCGTTCTATCATTTATAAATAATATTAATGTCCTAAGACACGCAGAAGGACACAAAACTGCTAGAGTTAAACGTAAGTTCATGACTGCTGGAAGGAACTGATTCATGAAGACAGAAAATCTTTACTTATCACAGATTCAAAAAAAGACTTGAAGTCATTCTATCAAGTATATTAAATGAAAACGATGTCTGAAATGTTTACTGATGTATTTCTAATTGAAAGTGTCTAGATGTGAATTCAACGTCAATTAATTCATATTATCTTTTTTCTTTTTAAATTTCTTCACGATAATATATTAAAATATTTGAAATTTAGCTTCAATTGCGCTCTTTTGTTCTTATTATTTGCATCATTTATTTGTATAGTCAATCTCATTTTCTGGGGGATTTTGATTTCCGACGTTCTTTCATTGTTTTCCTTAAATCAATTTTGAGAATATGTTATTACAACTTGTTGCTTTATCCCGTCCTAATTTATACCGCACATTGTCTCATTTTCTTGTTAAACCAAATAAATTTATTTTATGTTTGCTCTATTTATGAATTTATAATTATAAATTTCTATTGATTATTAACGCATATTCTTGTATGTTTTTCTATATAGGTAACAAAAAGGAATCATGTTGTGTGGGTACTGTAATTCTTAATTTTGAAGGCTTTATTTTTAATTAGTGTTAATGTAAAAAAACAGTGCATTCCGTATTAGAGGCAACACCCTTCATAGTAATTAAGACTTCCAAGAATACTCCGGAGTTTTCGAATTTTCTAGAGTCTATTTTTATTCGTCTGCACTTTTATTCAGAGCGTCTGCAATTAAAATCTATTAAGAATATTTTTCCAGAATTAGATTATCGCAATGGGATGTGAAACGTTACCTCATGACTTGATATAGGTTTGGGATAAATGCTTTAAACACTGTGTGTGTGTTCCTCTTTTTAATTGTTTTTTAATCGAGTTTTTACATTCAATATGAAGTCTATTTTTTTTTACATATTTCTTGTTTTCTGTAATTCGCATCTGCTTTAGTATACGTACTCCATAGTTTTCAGCGAGTCATTGGATTGTATTTAAAACCAGTCGGTCCCAGATCACATCTATATTACTAACCGTGGAGCATTAGTCCCGATACATTGAGTCATAAACTTCAAATTATGTTTACCAGATGGAATTGTGATATTTGTGATCGAGAAAGAATTAAAATTGGCTCTTTAACTTGAAATGTGTAAGAAACATATTTTCTATAGAATATATATTTATAATATAATGGAAATGATTGTTTGAAATATGTCACAAATGAATAAATAAGATGAGCTTTTTTTATGGCACAAAAGTTTATTTGAAAAGTTTTAAAAGTACACCCGTCTATAAACCTTACTGTGCGGTCGATAACAATAAAATTTAGAACTCTTACACATTCGAGTAAAAAATTGTTAAATACACTTGAGTAAAAATATGGTATAACTTTAAAACTTTGTAACTTACGACGTTTCGTCTCGTGGTGAGAGAAATCATCAGGTGGTATTACTCCAGTGTATAAAATTATATATATTATTTCTTCATTCTACTATTATTGTGCATGTTAAGAATAATATTGGTATTAATATAATAATGTAGGTATTAAAGTTTGTCACTAATTGAATAAAAAATGATTTTAGGAGTACTTTGTATACTTTTTAAACATTTATAATGTAATTTCTCTTTCAAATAAATTGTAAATTGTGTCTCTACCCTGAGGCAAAATATTCCTCGTGTCGACTATCACTTTTCAGGTCCTTGTGTCAGTCAATGTTGCATTCTTACGAAGATAACTTATATCGCTAAAATGCTTAAAAATATGACAAAAATTAACATGAAATATGACTTTTGATGAATGGCGTTAATATTTTATAATTAAATGAGCTATTTGAACATCTTATAATATTTCTAAGAACTCTTAGAGATTATCCTAAGTGAGTTTGAAATTTATTTATTTAATTTTTCATGTATTCAATATTCAATTTCTAGTAATGATAAATGCTAAAGCCTGTCCCGTGATTTTTACTCTCCAATAACAGGAGTATATTGAATGAAAATTTAAGAATTTTCAAAAACTAACGTTTCTCTACGCTTTCGGATACACGCGAATTCGTTGTTCGCGATACTTCCTGTGTCTGAAATTTTTAAATTAAATAAGTGAGGATATTATCGTTTAATGTACATCACAATATGCGTACGTATATACCAAACACATCAAGATACGTCACACCGTTTACAAATTATATAGTAAACATTAATTTGAACAATTGAATGACTGTTGGCACAACTGTTTTGATACGGATTTAATGTGATTACTTAATTGTTAACTCATCATAATTTTGTACTATGTTGCTCTTTTAGAGAAGTATAATTAAGAAATCAACATACTTCGACATATAATGGGAAAAGGGACTTACTTCAGAGAGTACTACTTCTGATTCTTCTCATTAGTCTTCCATTTTAAACCGAGTATTGTGTTTACGAGTTTTGTTATCTGAATTTACTTTCTTCCTTCCTCAAATTTCTTTAAAATAAATTTACATCTTTGTATTCTGGTTGTTATTCTTCTTTTCTTACAAAATAACATAAAGAATGTAAATAACTAATGTTAACAAAATTCATGGTATACAAATCGCAGCTTCGTTTTCATTTAACGAGCAATTTCTATTCGTCGTTCTTCTTCCTCTGAAAATAAGCTCTGTTGTTCCTCGTACTCTCCTACGTGTAACCGTTTTATGATATATCTTTTATTACATATCTTTCCATTATATATACGAGTATTCATACATCTAAACATAGTATAACTTGTTTCTTCTTTCTTTGCACTCAGTGCCATGTCACGTTTACTATTTTCATATAGTTTTCTGGAATGCGTTGAGGTAAGATGTAGTTAATACTCCTAGTTGTTTAGAAGTGAACTTTTTCATATAAAACCTACTGTTATCTTTTCTACATTAAAGAATAACACAGAATTATAATCTTTTGTACATTAAGTTTATTTAAGTGATTATATTCGTCGGAGAATTAGACTAAAGAACCTCCATTCCCCCCAAAATGTTATAAATGATAGTTTGAACGATATTATATCCAGTTCTGATGAGGTATTATACCCATACGCCGCAAAACTTTGAATTATTTGTTTCTTATTTCCTGACAGAAGTATCCGTTTCACCTAGCTAATAACAACTAAAACATAAAAAAATAAAATAGAAAAGCAATGGAGTTAAGTGTTTCACACCCTTTTCAAAAATTCTGAATAAAATTTTTGTACCAAAAATGTCAGTCGTATCGCGAGACAAGATAATGTAATTCTCGTCAACCAAAGAATCAACCGATCTTAATTTATTTATTTTTATTCCCAAAAAAGTCATCGACCAACAATAAAAACCATTGTGCGGATTTTTTTCATTAACTAGAACGCTCATTTGTGGTGAATATTTCCAAGTTTAATGAATAGTTGAAAACTTGATTTCAGTAATTGTGGATACTATACCTTAAATTTGCTTTTATTTTATTTCCTGTCCAGTACTAATTTCTACAGTAACTCGTTTTTCTCATTCTCTCTTCCTAGTCTTCCTTATCTGTTAAAATTATCTTCAAATATCTTCAAGTCGAAGTTATGATGACGCAATTTACCTTATAACCCTGGACATACAATCCTGTCAAAGATATTATCACAATCAAATCGTATCTTATGATAACACTTATCTATAGTTTTCATAACATGTTTTATAGTTTTAGTAACAATACGGCTAAATAGTTTCAATAACATGCCTGTGTCAGAAAGCATGCAGATTCCGCCACAAAGTCCCTACTGAAATATCTGCGGCGGTGGTGTGGTAAAATCTCATGAGGACGTGATTGTAAAATCTATGTGCAGCGAGTTAGAATTTTGCGGGAAGAATGTGTGGATTGTGAATAAGTTAGTAATCATGAAAAATTGATCCGAACATTTGTGGGCATGCAGTAACTGTGTCAAATTGCGTAACTTGCAATGCTGTAACAAGGAGTCAAGTTTCGTTTCTATTCGTTGCATGGGAGCCAAATTATCGAGAAAAAGTTTGTTTAAATTTTCAAGCGACACTTGAGATTATAGCAAATGATTGAGTTTAGACTTATCTACCAATTTATTAGTCAAATTTACTAAAATAGAGAATATTTCGAAACTAGAATTCATTTATCAAATCCAGAGTATTAATTAACCCTCGTATAGCACTACATCTTCTGCGTAAATTTTTGCCAAATAACTTTCTTAATTTTTCTCATGCGAAGAAAACCCGCATTACAAAGTATTGTTTTTTTGATATGAAAAAAATTAGGTTATTATTCCTGACGTCGGTCAATTCAGAAAAAAATCTATCTTTTAATGACGAAAGAGAATTTTATTGGCCTTGTTTACATTCGTCATTGCTACTTTTATTTTACTATTCTGTGTAAACCATTCTTCTACAAACAATGTGCGACGGCTAGAGCTTCTGTTGTTTTATGAAGTAATGTGAACTTCTCACGTCTCTTCATAAATTCTCCGTTCTCCATTAATAACTCGGAAAAATATGATATAGGGTGAGTTTATACATAAAAAGTCAGACATATGTAAAAAGATATTAATAATTATATTCTTGTTCGAATGAAAGATATTAATTTTGTAAGGAATCAGTTATCCAAACGTTCGATTATTCGAACTATTATTATAGAAAAGACACGTAACAAAAGCTATCGTGACAATGTGGTGCACACGCAAAAGCATATAAAACTTTACATAATATTATAATAAAATACAAACCATGAAATGTTACGATTTAAAGATTTTCACTGAATGTTGTGTTCGTATTGTCGTTTACTGGACAAACGATGGAGTATTTTCTTTAAAAAGAATTTCTCTGATTTCAAGTGTTTTATCATGTCTATTTTCAATATTTCTACTAATATTATTTGAATTAACATTTGTATACAGGCATAAGCCGTAATGGACTATTTTGTCAAATGGACATATTAGGTTTCACGTACTTCAATTTACGCAACGCAATCAAAGATCCTTCATCGACATTCATTTCAAAGATAATTTCATTGATAATTTACTCAATAAATCTGAAAATTATTCTCATGATTTCCTCGAAAACCCTGCGCATATTAGTGAAAACCGGAATGAAACCCGTTTCGCAATTACGTAGCAAATTGCACATGGACAGGTAGATGTAGCGGGAAACTTTTTTTATAGTATGAGGTGACGATACCGTATTATCTGTTACATTTTAGAGTCGTGTAGAAGATAAGTAACATAGATGCCTTTCAGCTGAATAAGCAATAAATATATAGAAGATGCGGTGGAAGAGTATGAAAGAAATAATAATCGCGATTCTTGTAAATATTGTGAATCGAGAAAAATATACTATACGACGTGAAACATACTGGTGGAAATTACAGTGTAGTATTTAAAACTGGAAATCTTTTACATGCAGTTTACGTGCAGTAGCAAATGATCGGGTCTAGTACATTCACTTAAATCGTAGCAGCACGAACATAGTATTCAAGAAATTTGCGTGTGTAATTTAATTCAGAACATTGTTAATTGTTACTTCCTCGATCTTATAAATCCCTCCTAAAAGTAAAATTGACATTGTATCATTTTAGGGGATGAAAAATTGTTTTTGTTTTAGGAATATTTCCTTTTTTGGTGACATTACTAAATTCTCTCATACTGAAAATTTAAGTTCTTATGAGATTTAGAAAATAAGAACATGTATTTACATTTCGTCACATTGCGCTTTCAGTCGTTTTGTTGTTCATGCTGTGAATCCACTCACACGAATAACTGAGAAACGTTTTCGTGGTTTATGCCAGTTCAGCAACAGTATTTCACGGACTGTCTCATTTATACGTAAAGACACTGAATGTTGCGTGACCTCACACTTTCAGCGATTCAAGCGATCATGTATTAGAAGCTTTGTTCTCTTTTTTGAACAAATTGTTTATTTTTACTTACTGTAGTTGCAACGTAAAAATATGGTGATTCAGAGTTTATATAATTCTCTGAATTTTCTAATCCTAAATAAAATAATGGTTACCCCGAGCATTTTCAGAATTCTTACAAACAATACTTTCTTCATTTTCTTTATAGAAATGTTTATTTCCCGTCTTTTTACATTGAACTTGTTATGACGGATTTACTTGAAATCACTTTTCTTGCGTTTTATAATCATTGCGATTTTCTTTGAATATTTGTTGTTTTATACTGGAGTGCTGAGGAAGATTTGAGAAATGACATGAATTAGCTCAAGAAGTTTCCAATTTATAAATAAAATAACTTATGAATTAATTATTTAAAGAAATTATATAAAGCATTAAAGTAAAGGATATTAGTTAAAAATTAAGTCTTTTGAAAAAAAGTATAGGTTTTTAATGAATCAAAAATTATATCCAAAATTAGATAAATTATAGGTAAATGTATTATTTGCAGAGCCATAGAAAGAAAAAAAAATCTTAAAAATTATTTCACTACTAAGAAACATATCTCAATTTTCTTCAACTTCTATTAGAAACATTTAATTTTGTTTTTTTAGTGTTGTTTTTTACTATAAATCGGTTAATTAAGTTTTGAATAGCAGTGACTGCTTGCAAATATAGAGAAATATCGATCTTAGAATATCTCAAAAATTCAATTATTTAATCAATAAAATTTTATAGAATTGTTTCATTGTTATTTCCTAGCAGAATTTGACTCTTCATGCAGCGGAATAATTGTACGTTTAGTCGAAATATTCTGATGAATTCGTTCATTCATTCCTTCTCCAGTACGAGATTCTTTATTTAATTTTTACGTTAGGAAATTTAAGATTACTTTCCAAAATACGTATGACATGAATAGTATGTTCTGATTGATATTAGTACAGAGTACCTGCAACATGTAAAGTAATGGATGTGAAAACTTTTATTCTTAATTTTCTCCCTTTTATAAACCAAACAAATAAGACTTTAATTTATTCAGGAGATATATTAAAACATTCATGAAATTATATAAAGTGTCGAGAATATATTGAGGGCTCTAATGATATTGTTGAAGGCCCCAATAATATATAATAATAATAATAATAATAATAATAATAATAATAATAATATATTAATATTGCTCACCATGACCAATAAGATTAATGGTATCGGCCAATGTCCTTTACCTGCAACACAGAGAGTTTATAAGGGTTTTATCAATGTAAAGATACGAGTTCTACGTGCATTAATAATATACAATATATAATTAATACAATAACAATCGTAACTAATAAGAATTATTAATCTGTTTTCCCCAGTACCGCGGATTGTTAGCCAATACACTCCTCCTTTATTTCTCATGTAGTCTAATTTATCTCATTATGTTTCACCCTTCAAATTCCACTTCAATGTTTGTTTCTCTGTTTTGGACGTTTCTTATTTTGATTGAGGATATTCCTCACCTCTGGCATATATCGATCGTATCAAACATTTCTTATAAAAACTACTGTATATAATTAGTCTTAATTTTTATCATTTTCCAATTTGCCTCTTCAATACTATCTGAATGACAGACACATCTCGATTTCTTAGTGATGTAAGTACTCTACTTTCTGCTTAATATATACGTACACTTTCTATCCCATACGGCCGCCATACCGCCATACGACCTCCTCTTATACTAGCTAGGGAGGTTACCGTCCCCGCCGCGAGTATGCAGGAACGTCTCCATTATCGAGTGCTTTTCTCACTAATGAAACTCCTTTTACGTAGTCTTCAAATGCCTCATTCATGTCTTTTTTTTTATTAATTCCTATAACGACGTCCACGTGTATACTCCTTTCTTTTTTAAGTTTTCATACCATTCACGTCTTTCCTGGTTGTTGAGAGAACACTCAAAAAGCACATGCGACACAGTCTCTCGCCCGCATCACACAAACAAATATCTTCATCAGTGAGACCTCGTCGTTTCGGGTATGTCCTAATATGGGTATGTCCTGTAAGCATTTCTATTACCTGTTTAGTCGGTCAGAACCACCGCATATGTCTACAACTAATTTCACTGCCAGTATAAAACTATGGAGATCTGCTCCTTCCTTCCTTATTTCCCATCTACGTTGTCAGCAGCCTCAAAGTAATCGATCTATCTCCTTCTGCCAACATGACATGGTAGACTTTATGACACGATCATCTAGTAGTAAGCTCTTATGTCGCCTCATATTATAACGTAAAACTATCCTAGCGATATATAAATCTATAGGTAATAGACCCATTATTACTAGTGTTGTGTATACACTTTATACCATTCATACCATAGCCGCAGACAACTTCTCTGACAACTGCTGAGTTTATGCTCATAAAATTATTTCTTTGTCTGGTTATGGCACACGACCATGTGTGAGGAGCGGCTGTAAGGCTCCCAAATACAAAGTCAGTAATTTATCATATGGCAGCGTATATTTGTTCAAGCCTACTCGATGCAAAATATATATTTGTTTTTTAAATTTGTTCTCCAGTATATTGCAGATGTGGTGTAAAGGTCATCCGTTCATCAAAAATCAACCCGAGGTATTTCACTTGTCGGCGTATTGGTAAATGGTCATTCCCAACACGTACTATAGGATCTCTTCTATTTATCCCTCTATGTTTGAGGCCAATAATCATTCCCTCTGTTTTAGTCGATGCAGTTAATTGTGTAGCTTCACTTATTTCATCACATATTTTAATGCTGCTGCCCCTATAATCTCTATTTCTTTTTGACTATTGGCTGGGACCATAACCACTAGATCATTAGCGTATGCTACGAAATCATACCCCGCTGCATCTAACGCTTTCAACACACGGTCGAGAACAACACACCATAACAAACGGCCAACATGGTACCCCTGTGGGCACCCTTTATTTAACTTTCCATATGTACATTCCGTCCCCAATTCCAACAATACATATATTTCGCTAAGATAGGACGCCGGTAGTTTCTTCATTTTTTCACAGATATTGCGAGCATCCATTTGGGCGTGTACGATGTCCCAGTGGACACTGTCAAATGCTCCTTTAAAATAAAAAAACATCAACTGTTTATATTTTGCATTTTAATTTTTTATCATATTCAGAAGTGCAAAAAATGGATCATGCGTACCCAGACCCTTAGTGAACTGTCGATTGTGTAAATATCTACCTACTTCACTCCTTATAGTATTTGACATATACTTGTCCAATAATTTCCCCCACATTGGCAACAGGGTTATCGGGCGATAAGATTGAGCCTGTTGTACATCTCTGTTCTCTGGTTTTAGGAATAAACGCAAGACTCCCAATTTCCAGGACCATGGAAAATGCCCCGATTTTATAGACATATTCATAATACCCGTTATTTCGTACGAGTAACGGATCCAGAGATGTTTTATCATATCACCCATTATATTGTCGTACCCAGGACTTTTCCCAGGTTTTATCTTATCCACAATTTGTTTAACCACCGCTTCAGTGAGTACAGATTCCCTCATAAAGTCAGTCGCATTTGCTGGGACATTTCCCACCTTCGTGCATCCTAATGTGACTTTCAGTAGCGCTTCGCCTGTGTCTATCCAATCCGTCGTGCAATGTTCATCCTGTCGTATAGTCATCCATACTGTCTTCGTTTGCAGCTTTCTCCGCCCAATTACATAGGGTAGGTCCCAAACTGATTTCTTTAAATTCGTTTCCAAGTACCCTAACCAGAATTCTCTTTTGGTACGACGGATTTAACATCGATATGTTCCTAATGCTTTAATGTATACTTCTCGTGCCAGAGCCATTACACAAGTGTTCGGAGGTCTCCGCTGGTATCGTCGTCACATCCTCCCCACGTTACGTTTCATCTTGGTTAAGTCCTGGCTCCACCATGGTTTTCCGTTGTGCTTTCCATTGCTTGATGGTTTACAATATGGACTTACGAAGTTCATGATTTCGTCTTCCATATTTCGCACTCGCGCATCTATATTCGTCGATCTTATTTCCGTCATACTGGTCCATGTGTCTGTTGTCCCATCCCAGTTTGTTCCATGCAACCCTCAACCACAGAAAGGATGTTATTTATTCGTTTCGTACTTTTAGCATATTCCATTCTTCGTCGATGGTTGTCACTATCCGCTCCTCCAAGGTCTGTAGTGCGTCGTTGTTTGTCAATATATGTTTGTCTGTCTTTCCCATCTCCGCTACACGCTATCTCAAACACTCGTTGTCGTGTCTCACAACTAAATACCCTTACCAGAGACACCCCAAGAATTTCCGCATTTTATTCATCGTTCTACTTGACACCTTTGTGAACGGTTTATCTTTCAATCTTTGTAATACCTCTTCAAAAATCTGCTCCATTGTACTAGATTCAGTGATCCCAACCTTTCGATACGTGCGCGACCGCGTTAAAGCCCCTACCCTCTTCACCCTTTGTGGACACATTGTCACTTGTCTCGCTACTCGCCCCACTGGAAGTGTCGTCTCTATTTTCTTCCGCCATGTCTTCACTCTGAATGTACCCTTCACAACTTACAGTCGAAACCGCGACTCAATACTCCTTCTAGTTTCGAAGATATCGGGTTTTGATTTAAACGATTCTTTCCCTGGCTTCCCTACTCACGGTATATCTCTGGTGTGTTTATTTCCGTTTTCGTCCCGAGCGCACTGCCCTGCATGTCTCCAACAAGTTTGGTGCACCTACATCCACGTCCTATATCTATACGTACGTAGTTCCGTGTGTACGTATAGGGAGCGTCACTTGGTTGTATACAATGTTATTACTTGCATAAACAGTGAAAACTCTCACGGTCAGTACTATATATTTTCTATTGTAACAATGTTAGTCCGTGCATAAATATAGAATTCTCCCACGGACATAAACAAATATATGTCCTTAATTGTAATTTTAATCTTCTACAGAGGGCCGTGGATTTCTCTCATGTAATATGTTCGTTTATACTTCTCGCAAAACAATGTTTCTCAACTTGTCACCATTGCACATGCATTTAATAGCTTTCTCATCTACTCACCATCCCTCAGTATGTGTCACAATCCTTAAAAACATGGCCGAAGCTTGTTAACATCATCCTGGTACACCCCTTGAATATGTTGTGTAGTATGAGAGTCCTCCTTTCCGTGACCTGTTAATAAATCTTGAAAATAGAAATAATCAGCTTTCACTCACTTACTGAGTTAACGTCCCTCAAAACGCATGTTGTAATCCAATTAAACAATGACGCATTTCGCCATGTTATGGTCACATATGTTAACGGCCATATTAGCGGTCCAGGCCATTGACCTGCGCCACGCTTAATCTCACGGGTGCACCACACTACAGGCTTGTATATCGCATATATCTTCAGATTTATTTCCTAGTTTACACAAGTTGCAAAATTAATACAAGGTAATATCTAAGTATATGAACATATTAGCCAACCCTGCCCGACTTCGTAGGGAAGTTTTTGTTGTTGTGATACGGCTTACCCTACGTTATAATTTACTGTAGACCAAAATGCATGTTCACATACAAAAACAAGAGAGTAAAGTACCCCCAAAAATGGAAACCAATTTTGGGGGTACTTTACTCTCTTATATGTATATATATATATATATATATATATATATATATATATATATATATATATATATATATATATATAAGA
>NNCF01126744.1:1147880-1228270 GCA_002313205.1 Laupala kohalensis | reverse complement strand
GCAAGGTCATTAGAGCCCAAAATGAACAATAATTAAGAAACTTTATTTTCAAGAAACTTACTCTTAGGCGATATTGAAAACAGTTGCAGTAATTGGTATCTTGTAAAAATAATGAATACTACACGACACAAAGTTAGAAAAAAGGAACGTTCTTTGCTCAACCTAAACTCCATGCTACAGGATGTTCCTGTAGGATTAATTTCTGACAGTTTGGTTTAGTGGGCTTAAAAAAAGACCAACACTGTTTTCCAGCTGTTTTATCTTTGAAAGGATTATAAATTTTATTTCTTTCTGACGGCCATTGTATGGACATTCTTCGTAAGTCATTGCGAAAAATCTTCCATAGCAAGAAAATAGTGATACTCATGATATTTAACCAGAACTGTACAGTTTGTTTTTGGTGCTTCCTTACGAGTACCGTACTTCGTTTTGGACTACCTCAAACAAGTTGTTTTCGATTTAAATTAAACTGTTTACTGGTCTTCTTCAACCCATTGTCTTCTTTCAAACTGCATGGATAGTTTTAGAAGGTCGCCACTTTCTCTGATGACCCTTCGTTATTATCCACTTTGTCAATAAGTGTAGTACAAAATCAGACAGACTTAAAACACGAAAACAATTGGAAGTCAACTTAAATGAAGGGGTTCCGATATGTGCGACCATAGCCTTAATTTTGATAACCCAGTAAATTTTTAACCGAACATCTAAATGAAACTGTTTAATGATAAACATTAACCTTAAACCATATCATTTAAGAATATATTTAGGTGAAAATACTTGTCTGCCAATATCTAGGAGATATAGCTCCATGTAAAAACTGATTCCACCGTCAAAACGCTTATTGGCGGACTGATATTACACAACTGACGCGGGTGATGTGTGCTCCCTCCTACATTGTTGTAAAAACCTGATATTTTCACTTGATCCCGGTGGAGTTAAGGAGGATGTAGAGCCAGGAAATCGGGAAGTCTGCTTTTGGGGAGGACTTCGGTTTTGGGTAGTTTCGTCTACTCTCTTTAGCAGTAAGTAAGATTTTGCAAAAACTAGAAAAGAAAACACATTTACTCTAATCCGTTCCTTTAAAATTGAAATTTGAAAAATCCTTTCTTAGTGAGACCTTACACTATATGAACAATATCCCGTCAAGATTTCAGTTTACTTTCAAAAATATTTTTCACTCTGATTTGGTGAGTAAATAAATCATTCAGGAAACCACACTAAACTATTTCATACTTTTCCACACGTTTCAAACTTATTAAAAATTCCGAAATTTTTTAATCCAATAATTCAACAAGGTAAAGATATAAAATTTGAATTTTTTAAATTTTAAACGTTTCTAAATTTGACGGAAAATTCTTTTAAAAGACTTTGGCTTACCGATGGATCACTATTATCCCCACTATGAGCGGGTATATTTATGGATTCTTTTGTAAATCTTATTTTTGATTTTGGGCACCTATTTTTAAAGAATATTGTGGTATCATTATGTTGACGGTATAATCACACTTTGGACAAATGCACTAAGACAATTGGATCAATTACATCATATATCAATTCCATACATTCCACCATTAACTTTATAACAGAAATAAAAGACAAAAAAGGACACTCAACTACATGGACCTCATTATTACACGTGTTGACAACCACTATTAGTTTGACATTTTCAGAAGGCTCACACACACAGTCTCATTACATTACACAGAATGTAAGATTTGATTAATTTCATTACATCCAGCAACACATAATGTAAGATTTGATTAATTTCACAAAATAATCAAATAAATTAGCTTTGTTTTGTGTTCAAATATACGTTCAGCAAACGACATCGAGAGAGAATAGATCACCATGCATAAAGGAAAGATTTTTGAGCTTGGGGAGTGGTGCCTCCTCACTCCACAACACAATTCAAGTGTTTGTTTGGAAAATAGTACGCAGGCAACGAATACCAGCAACTGAAATTTTAGGAGGTCGCGACAGGAGAAGCTTCGACATGCTAGGACTCGTCAAAAAAGAGTTTTTATGACTTTAAAGGAATCGCAGGAAGCGAGAGTGAGCCGCGCTTAGACGGTTGGGGGGTTCGAAAGTTATAAAGGGCCGTAGGAGGCGCGTGGTAGACAAAATACGTCGTTGTTGTTAAAAACCGCTCGAGAACGGCGGTTGAAAAAGACTCCGTTGAGAGTTGAAAGAAACGTTGGAAATATAAACTCAGAGATTAGCTCTACGCGTAAGGAATCGCACTTAAAATAACCAATCATGACTGACGCCTAGAAGACGGGATTTCAATCGTATTGAAGGCGTCAGTCATGTAACAGTTCAAATTTTAGATCGTGGGTGGAAATGATAGTCGGTCGTAGTGGGAGGAAAGCCCTTTTATACGGCTGCAGAGGCGAAATTTGGTCTCATGCCGATGTATCTGATGTATCTCACGTCTCACGACGACTCACGTCCGTCACAGCTCATTTGATATTCTCAGATTCTCATTCCATATTCGCAGACAGCTCATTCTCATGCTGCCGATAACTTACTTACGATGTCTCATTCTCGTATACTTGTGATTAGATAGCTCGTATAGTTATGATGGAGCTCATGCTTATGATGTTTCTAGACTTGTGAGTTATTACGACATTTTATGAACTTCGATTCTGCAATCAGTTTTCGACTTTAGATAATGAGAATCGGTTTGAGCGTTATTTTGACTTATCCAGAGAATGATCTCACTTGGTGATCTTTTCGGAGATGTTTATTTCCAAACATCGAGTTGGGTGACGATTTTTCGCGCTCTAACTTCACCTTATGCCGTCACGGAACGATCACGTTCGGTCGAGTACTCCATGAATGACGGGGTTTTCCGAAGACTACGGGCGCGCCAGTTCGAAGAACGGAGCTCACTTTCTAGAACCGGTGACGTAGCTGCCAAGCGTCACCCACAACCAGGAAACCAGTCGGCAAGGCTTCCTAGACGCCAGTGCATTGCACTAACAGCTGAATGATCAGTCACCTATAATTAGAGGTATCTGGTACTGTTGGTAGCATCCAACATCTATTGTAATGCGCAGTTGCGAGAAGAAAAGTGGGGTGTTTGTTGATGATGAGGGCCAAGACTTCTGAACTGTCGAAATTTCTGATTAACATAAAGTGCCATTTATAAAAGAAGAATGAAGTTGATTTTAATTGAAATATAAATTGTCTAATGTAAATGTTTTCAAGAGGTCTAATTTGTCAGTAAATTCAGTGTTAACTTGTATTTAATGTTTCGGAAAATAATGAAGCCAATTTTGTTTGTTAATTTAAAATTGTTTAATGTAAATGTTTGTTAAGAAGCCCAAATGGTTAGTAAATTCAGCATAACTTGTAATTGTATGTGTCAGGAAATAACGTGTGTTTTTGGGGGATGCATGACGGTTTTTATCATGTATGTTTTGTGGTGCATTATTAAAATTAATGAGTTAATTTGTTCATCGAGCGTTTTCCTGTGCTAAGGAACCCAAGTATGGTTTTTCCCTTAGTAAAATAATCCGAACCTACATATTAATATCCCTGAGAAAGAGCTAACCGAGGCAATACTATTATTCAGTTAAATTCCAATTATACGCAGGTACATTTTTCGTTATGCTACAATAAACATGCAGCGTTTCATTCAATGATTCATGGACTTTTCTCCGTTCTGCATTTTACAGACCAACTACAAAAAGATATTTCTACTATTAAACATAACTATTAAATGACTAAAATTTCTACTATTAACATAAATCAATAGTTACGATACGAGTATGATAGATTCAATCATTAAAAAGAAAAAGCATACAATACCCACTACATAAAGATACCAAAACCTCCCACATTACCATACCTTACATAGGCAACACTTCTCTAAAGATAGCATATTCATTTAAACGAAACCTAATTTCATGCACCTAAGTCCCCGAAAAATATCTTTCCTACACCCCTTTCTTAATGAAGTGGAGTGTACATGCTCACATGCGCTGAAAGAAGCGTGAGGTACGCTGGCAAATTTGGATGTAGTTTTGATAAAAAGAATACAAGAACACATTTACGCTTTCAAACGCCTTACCGGACATTCTCATATCCCCTGACATCTCATTGAAAACCACAACACATTCCGCACAGTCAACGATTTCCAAATTTTAGAAATGGAAAATAATTACGGGAAAGATTAAAATTAGAAAACATTCACACTCACAATTACTCAATAAGTTTAACATTTCCACACTCAATCATCGAATTCTTCTCCTTTCCTAAAATTAGCCATTAAAACTGAAGCCCGTTACTTGAAAAAATGCCGTGATGTGAATAGCAATCCTTAATCCTCGTTTTATTTTCTTTAGTTCGCTTGACAGATAATATACATATAACACCGTGATTTAATTTCTCATTATAAACATTTTGCCCATAAATATTTTATGTAGTATTTTGCCTTAACAAATTATATTGCATGGAAGAAAGACATTTCATAACTTCAAAATGGTAAATTATAAAAAGAAACTATGTTTAACTTCAAAAAGGTAAAAACAATCAATTTAACGGGGGATAAAATGTGATAGTACAACAATATTCTTATTTTTATTTCAAGTTCTTTTAAATTATTAATGAAAACGTAAAGAAGAGATAACATTTTCATTTGTGAAGAAAAGATAACATTTTCATCACTTCCCTCATAAAAACTTAGAAATGCAAAAAAGGTTTTGCCGTTTTAACGTTTCTATTCTTACGTTCGTTTTTCACTAATATTTAGTAAAACCGAGTCGTAACAATATTTTAAATAATCCTATTTCTAATTGATATTTAATTCATATCTTGATTTAAATCGAACTATTTTAATTAACATTGTATTTATGGTTTATGCTATACTACAATTTATGTTCTTAGTTTTATCATTAAAAAGTAAGAATATTGTTGTATTATCACATTTTCAATCAGTACATTAATTTTATATTTTGTGAGGGATTTCGTGGAAAAATTGTTCGTTCAAATGAACATAAAATTAAATATCAAGTAATAAAATTTGATTTTATCTTGGTAAACTTTGTTCAAACCTTTGCTGAAGTGGTGAATTTTCATGCGATGGGCATCCAAGTGGCTCTAAGGCTCTCTCCGTTCAAGGGGTTCTCCCATGTCGAGACTCTATCTTCCCCTCCAGTGGCAGGCAACTCCTTGCTCTGCAGGACGCGATGGCGTAACGCCAACACTGCGTTTCGGAGTTTCTTCCAGTCTCTGCATCAACGCTTTCATCTTCCTCCGTCGCACTGTTTCAAACTTTCCCCATTCTATTCTACGTCGGGGGAGAATTTTTAATAGCTGTATTATTTTTATCATTATTTTTTCTCGATCTTTGAGACGCTGAGCTTATTTTCGTAAAAGGAGTCGGGAAGAATAATGTGTCGTCTAGAAACTTTGTAAAGCTTGTAAACATTTGCTCTTAAGATGAATCAGAATCTGCAGTACAAATGCAATGTAGTTTTTTCTCAAAACATGTAAACCGAAAGAATGGTAACCTAAATGGTCCAATATTTAAAAACGTATGTTTTTAAGACATAAGGGTTGTGTATATTATTACCGCTCCTATCTTACTCAAGATTATATTCGAGAAAAGTATTGCAGAAACATCTTGGTGTTATTTAAAGAAATATATTATTGTGCAGTTAACTAAATTTTATATTATAGTTAATTATAAAATTTGTAGCTATTTATTTATACCATTAAAATTCTAATAGCAATGTTTCTAAATATATTGTACAGTGGATATAATTTAATATACATGCTGCCAGACTCAATTTACGTAATTCCACTTACCAAGTGAAATTAATGTGGGAGATTACTGCGTATTTCCAATTAAAAACTTCAACTTCGTCTTGTCGACAAGTAGAAGTATATTTTGAGTTTGAGATATCTTTGAAAAAATATTATGTTGAATTCTTAACTTAAAAAATTTGCAATACTGCTGACTATTGCTATTTCAATGTATGGACTTCTCAATATGTAGCTTCAGTATCAGTCAAGTTTCCAGTACCTGCTATGACATTTCTTGGGATCAAAGAACCGATATTTGTTTACCTAATGTTTACCGAGATTACAAAATCGTGAATAAATCCGAAAGCGAGATTTCGACGGAAATACTCGTTTTGGGTATCCCTGTTTCAGAAAAAGTGTTTTTTGGTATAATGACCGTCCGTCTGACAGTCATTGCGCAGCGATTATGAGTAAATGGATGAATCTATTTAATTCATATTTCGTATTTACGTTAGAATTTACATGTGTTCGATGCTCGTGCTCTAATTTATTTACTTTAAGACATAGGGTACTTCAAATGAAGGTCAAAGTACTCTTTCTCAAAAACGGCTCCAACGATTTTGCTTGAATTGTTTGTACGTAAGGTACAATCAGTATGCACTATACCGCATTAGAGGTATTTTGCATGAAAGTTTGGTATAGATGCAGTAAAATAATTTCTGTCTGCTACACTTACATATTAGTTAACCGTTACAAGAAACTTGAATAATATTAAGCAGTGTAAATGTGCCAAGCAGATGTAGAATACACTTTTCGTAAACTGAAATGGAGGATATGATAACGATAAAATACATAGGCGAACAGCAAACGCACTGCAGTTACGAAAATACTTCAATTTCTGTCTGCAACGAAATTACATGTACATAACACTTTTACGATATTTATAAGACTGATGTGTTAATATATGATTTGAAATACATTCTGAATGTTTATTTTACTTTCAAATTTCAAATAAAAAGAGTAATAAGTTCATCAAGCAACTTTGAGCATGAAAATGGCACTGGAAAACGACCAAACTATAGAGGACCACGTCAGAAATGACCCTTTCACTATATTTTTTTTCTATCTCTACACTGCAGACGGAGAAACGTACATGAGAAAGTAAGGTTTTGCACCACTAGTTTGAGTATCTTTTCATGCTTGTCTTTACATTCGTTAAACCACCACCAACTCTCCCTTTCTCGTCCTCAACGACTGGAACCTAACTCTCGTATCTTGGCTCGCCTCCCAGCTTCCATGTGGATGGAGGGAATATAGGATGGTGTAACAAAAGAGATATTGTACGAGTATCGAAAATTAAAGGATGCGTTCGGCGGTAGGCATTTGAAATGCGTCCAAGATCTATGCAGTTGGCTGCACTGCCAGAGGTCTGCTTAGAGGAAGCGGAATGACTCGAATTTGTTGCACTTTTGTCGATACCAGAAGCTGCTGCTTTTTCCTAAAAGGGAACTTTTTTACTTCATCATGTGAAGAGTAAGTTGTTTCCAGTACCTGTCGAATATCTGAGAGAATGGATTATTTACAACCATCAACACTTTTTCCCCAGTAATGCATGACAATGATCATAATTTTTATCTTAAATCACCTTATTATTTCCAGTTAATGCACACTGTTGTAGAGTTTTATTTATTTCGTATTTTAGAAAATCTTTTTTCAATTTTTATTATTATAGCCAGAGTACGAGCCTCTTATCCGATTCGTCGTTGCTTTGAACTTCGTGATTTCAGAATAAAATCTTCGTTCCAAAAACGTGATCTTGATCAAAAGAACAGTCAATTCAGTTAAAAGATTATACACTGACTGCATTGTACACATGCAATGTGGCTAACGACTTTTTAACTTAGAAATAGAAGATCGTATGTGAATAAGAAATAAAATATTTGTACCTTACAGTATTATATTTTCTTATCTTGAAAGTAGTGATAAATGTATATTGTAGGCAAAATAGTATTTAATTTCTTTCTTTAATTTGAAAATAGTGATTCATGATCTCATATGAGATGATATAAATAAAAATATATCAGCACGATTGTAAAAATTCTTCTGAAGAGGAGAATCTGAAAAAGTTCGTAATCATTAACATACGTCAATTGTTTTAACTACAATAACTGTATTTTTGAGTTATCAAATGTGAAATCGTTCTGTAGTTAGCGGCACATTGGTATTTAGGTTTTGTAATCGATTTTGTCTTTGTAATCGAGAAACGGAAAAAATGAAATTGACATGTGTAATGAAATTTTCGTGCTTTAAGCAGTTTACGTCTTTGATACTTTTATTTAGATTTAAAGAGTAAAACAAAACAAAGAAAATAAACGAAAAACACGCTAAAGTTATTTGTAACTTTGGTCCCTTTGCTTCCCTTAAGAATTTATATTTTCTACATAAAACGAGATAAAATACACTCAAATCTATCGTTTCGTTAACGTTCATTTTTCGTTCAAATTTTGCTTTATGTATAAGAGTACAGTAATAAATTAATGAAAAGCCATTTTTATCCCTGCAAATAACCTACAGTGACTATTGTGCTACGAGAAACGCATGGCAAAAATTTTCATCAAAGAATAGACGAACCTAGTATTCATTGGAGGGTCGTTTATTGACAGCTATTTAGTTAAAAAAGGTTTGATCTTCCTCGTGTTTGTTTAAAACATTATAACTTCGTATATTGTCGTATATTGATTCTATAATCGTGATGGGTGATTTTAAGTGTGATCTCACAAAAGAAAATTCTTCACACACAATTAACTTTAATAGATAATTTCATGGTAGGAATTTAAAAATTCTTCCTCTGGAACCGACTCGACACAAATAATTCTGTTACTTGGATCGATCATATCATTACTTCAAACTCGGAAAAGGTTCGAATATATGGGCAAATTCCAGTTCCCAGTATCTCTTAAGCACGATTTAATTTATGTTTCTTATTGTCTGAAATGTCCTAAGTATGTACCGAAAATAATAGAGTATCGTGATTTTGAGAATTTAGACCAATACAACTTCCTCAGTAAAGGATTAAATATATCATGGCATGACAGCTACAACGACGTGTCTTGCCAATTAATTAACCACATTGACAAACACATACCCATTAAAAATCCCCTGTAACTCGCCCCCCCATCACCTTGGTTAACTTGAGAAATCAAACAGTTAATGAAGGATGGAGATGCAGCGTTTGTAGAGTTCCGAAAGACAAAAGAGGAAGAAGACATAAAATTATACAAAAGCTTAAGAAATATTGTTAGGCAAAAAATTAGAAACGAAAAAATTAAATATTATCATAATACATTAGGTGCAAACCGGAATAGTAAATCACTCTGGAAAACTCTTAAAAGTATTGGATTGGGTAAGACATCCACTTCATTCGATATCTGTATACCTTTAGATACTTTAAATACTGTTTTCGTAGGTAAAAAATCGTGCATAAATGAATCTTTAAAGCTAGAAGTGTTAAAGACTTTACAAAACGAAGATAATTACTCCGAAAATCATTTCTATTTTACATCTGTCACTCAAGCAGAGGTATGGAAGATCATAATGAGTTTAAAATCAAACGCCTCTGGCTCAGATAAATTAAACGCTAGACTATTAAAATTATGTAGTTAATTCTGTGTTTCACCTATTACGGATATTATCAATTATTCACTTTCCAATGGTAGCTTCCTTACTGCGTGGAAAACTACCTTGGTGCACCCTCTCCCGAAAACAACGCATCCCTCAAAGCCAACTCTGTCGAAAGTATTAGAAAAAGTGGTTCGAAATCAAGTGGAGAACTACCTCAATCACAATTATTCATGAATGTCAGTCCGGTTTCCGTTCAGGTAGAAGTACAGGAACCACCTTGTTGAATGTTATAGAAGACGCTGGAAATTCGATTGACGAGGGAAACGTAAATATTCTTGTCCTTCTCGATTTTAGCAAGGCATTTGATTCAGTTGATCACGATATTTTGCTTGCAAAAATGAAGACTTTATGTTTCGGATGGCCTTCAATAAAATGGTTTTCGGAATATTTAACAGGACGAAAACAAACTGTAGTATCTGGAAATAACCTTCTCTTCAAACGGTACGTGGTGTTGCGCAAGGAAGTGTCCTCGGTCCCCTTGCTTTTTTAATTTACGTTAATGACGTCAACAAATCTCTTAAACATACCAAATTTCAACTGTACGCCGACGATCTTCACATTTATATTACTGGCAAACCATCTAACATAATTTCAATTGCGCTAAAACTAAACAAGATCTCACTTCACTCAGTATGTGGACACAATCTATCGGTCTCCTCTTAAATCCGACTAAATCACAATACTCATTGATTTGTTCAAAGAAAACCCACAATAAACTTTCAAATTGCACTCTACCCAAAAAATCAGGTAATAAGACTTCTCTCGTTTGGTGCAGTTACGTGAAAAATCTAGGTATTTATATTGAAAGCTCGGTAAGTTGGGAAACCCAAATAGACGAAATATGTAAAAACGTTTACTCCACCATCCAATCTTTAAAACGGCTACGTGATCTTTTACCAACAGGAATAAACGAAATGCTTGTTAGGTCTCTTGTCATACCGCACTTTGATAACTGCGACTTTCTTTTCACTTACTTGACGGAAAAAATCAAAACCTAAATTACAAGTAGCTCAGAACTCATGTATTCGTTTCACTTTTGATCTCAGGAAGTATGATCATGTGACAGAATTTCTCAAAAAAAATCGAGGAACATCAAACGTTGCATTACCTATCTCTTCTTTATAAAATAATAAAAAATGGACATTTGACAGTTTTAGAAAAACATCAAATTCCTCGGCATGGCACAACTCTTTATAGTAAATCCTTCACAATACACATAATACGTTCTTGGAACAAACTTCCTGCTCAACTAAAATCTCTATCAACTTTTTCTTCTTTCAGGCGACGTCTTACAAAGAGTGGATGGAAAACAATGCCCTTTAGTATTCCCATATTCGCTGTCTATTCTTTCTCCTTCATTTGTATGCTTTCTTTATTCTTTTTGCTTATCTATTTTTTTTGTTTCTCTTCTTTGCTTTTGCATTATCTCTCATTCTTTCAGTACTCTAGCTTCATATGATCTTATGTAATTTATAATTTGTAAATACAGTGTAATATGTATCTAGTAAGGTATAATCATATTATAATATGTAATTTGTAAATATTGTCATTATGTAATAATTTGTTTTAATATTATTGTTGTAATTGCTATATTTTGCTATTTGTACATTCATAATTATATTGTACTGTACTGCTGCTTTTAACCCATGTTCGGCACTAAGCCGCCATCTTGATTGAGGTTTTGCTGGGTTTACTCAATCGTTTAAGGTTTCACCTGGATGGTCGCTAGTTCTGCTTCCCAGTTTTAAATGTAAACACGATCCTCCCAATTTTCATCTTGTTTTTAAAATGTAAATGTTTTAAAATGTTTAGACGGAAGAGTAGACATTAAGGCCAGAGTCTCGCCAAAATAATAGCAATTTTTATTATTATTATTATTATTATTATTATTATTATTGTATTGAGTGGTTATCTCGAATGGGAAAAAATACGTTAAATTTTACCTTGACACTTGCGTTTAATGTATACGACAGTGTAAAATGTGTAAAACGTATTTGATAGGTGAAAATATGTAAATCATGATCGACAGGTGTTAATATGTGCAAAAAATGCACGAGGAAAATTATTAAACGTTAGAGTGGACATGATTGGTGCAGAAGCACTTAAGATTATGTACAGGCAACCAATGATATAGGTACGAAATATTTAGAATAACTGAATCGTCGAAAACTTAATAATTTTCCTGATATCAAGGAAAACACAGTGAATACACAAAGATGATATTTAAATAGTAATTTGAAACCTTGTTTCGTTTTCTGCAGCAACAGTTTTAGATGGAAAATGAGACACTGGGGGAGCGAGGTCTGTTTTAGGTTGTAGAATCATTCACACTCGAAGGGATCCACGCTAATTTCATTCTAGGTCGAAATTTGTGGTTGAAGAAGTTGAGCAAGTTCACCGCTTATTCGCCATATTTACACTTCAAAACTCTTCATGGTGATCTTATCATACGAAAGAATTCCTTTTCAGCATTATCTCACTGGAGTGACTTTTTTTTTGGTAAGGCTTTGAGGAAGTTTCTCGTTGCGTTTTAAACTTTGCCTTCACGTCGACAGTTTTGGATTAGTTAACTTGCACATGAGTTCTCTTTGTAAGAATATGAACAAAATTCGTGTATCTATGTGTCCTGTTATTACACTCTGATACACATACCACTCTCGGTATTCTTTCAAAATTAAAGTGGAATTGCTACATAGTGTTTCTGGTTAATATCATTCCACTGACGTTAAACATTTTGAAAGAATCATCTGTTATTTAACGATCTACGTGCTTATGAGTTTAAGATGTAAATTAAATTAATGAGTTTTATGATTTATTTCATTATCACCTCTTAGGAGTTTTTAATTTTATATTTTTATGAGTGTTTTTCGGAAATACTGTGTTCGTGTTTTTCATTTGTTCGGTATTTTTATGTCACGAATAAATAGTAAATTAATATGATAATAACAATGGGAATTATTATTGTAAATATTATAATAAAACTTGGATCGTAATCTAGTTCTTAAAAACCACGGGGTATGTACAGTTTAAATTTAAACGATTTTACAAAAGTGTTTCTGTTCTCGCGCCGTCGGATCTCCGATAGGATGAATAGAGGAAATTTTTCAAAGAAGAAATCGTAATAGATTATGAATTTGACGAGCAGTAAAGCTAGGAATTTTACTATTAATGTGATAATGAAGGACTGTAGTCAGTGTTTGAGTGAAGAGGGAATAGATGCGAATTCGGCCTTGGTCGAAACCCAGCGATCTTGTGCACGTCCGTCGTAGGAAGTAGTCCGTCCTTGGAGACGTGCTCTGCATGTAACTGCCAGCTACTTTGCAGTGAAAGCGAAATGATTGCAGTGGAACCACTCCCTTGGGTTCTTGTTCTAGTGAGAAGCTTCTTGAGATCTTTTTAGATCTGCTGTGAGGTACGTAACTTGACTGGAAATTTCTTCGTGAATCTTGAGTCAGTTTTTGTTATAAAATGGAAGGTTGTTGAAGTGTGTTCTTCATTTGCATTTCAATGTTTGAAATCATTACAGATATGATGTATTTTTTAAATCTCCAATGAAGAAATCTTGGTTGTCTTTATTCTGATTCTGAAACTGAAGTTCAGTAACGGACTTACTATTCCTGTTTGAGCGCCGAAATATAATTTGATAGGCTAATGTTTCTCAGTTTTTTAAGATCATTTTACTGGTAAAATAAAATGGTAAACAGATGGGGCATTTTATACAATCGTTTTTTCTTTCACATTTTCCCCATAATTATGAACTACAATGAATTTAATAGAAAAGGTATTGTCGAAGAGCTTGAAATGCTGAACAACGTAGGAAAAAATGAATAGAGTTGTGAGAAGAGGAAGGCTCTTTGTGATTCAGAGCTTTGTAACTATGGAAATGAGCAAGCGACGGCTTTGCATGCGTAAGAGGCCTTGGTTTTTTACATCGAGGAAGTCTTTTGCTCAGATAAAGTTCCTTGATAGACGATTGACTGTTTACGACCGATATTAATACCCAGAAATACGTATTGACAGCTCAAACAATACTCGGGCACAAATGAACTGTTTATATTGGATTGAACTGTGTATTTTCATAAAACGGGTATTACAATTCATTTAATAAAGGATAATGCATATTTAATAATTATAATATATTAATATTCCCTTGACTTAATGCAAAACTTAAGGCTCATTTTACGAATTAAACCTATAGCACGTTAAATCCCTACAAACACGAAGTTTTAAAGAACTTTTACGTAATACCGTTATAAAAATGTACTTTGTCAATTCTTTTATTAAACAGTGTCATTTTCTATAACAAAATGCTGATGAATCAATCTTTAACTTTGTGGAGTGTTTCGATGTCAGTTTTGTGTACCGCTTTAATGCTTCATTAGCATGAAACACACTGACACGCATTACATTGTACCCGTTAAGCCATATTCATGTCAGTCGGGGTAATATTGATTGTTCTTTATTGATCCAGACTGAAGAAAATACAAGGCCGTTATAAACTACGTTCTATGAAATTTACTTCGATAGTAGCGGGAAGAAACAAGTCGGGGTTTTAAAAATTGAAAATACAATATTGATTTTCTAAATATTAAATTTCATTTAAGTAACGAAATTTATCTAGAGAGAAAATATTTAGTAACTGATCCTAATTTTAACGTACTTTTCAAAATTAATATAATATGCATATTGTAGGTAATGCTTCAAGTAGAGTACAATCATAATTTATTTTCAAGCTTTTAAGATTTAAATTTTGTGGGATAGTCCTTGTTTAATGATTCATATAGAGGCATTAAGAAAATACACATTTAATAAATGAAGGGGTGGAATTATTGTGTTAACTGAATTGATGTGTTGATTTTGCAATACCGTGATTGAGTTTTCCCTTCAGTGTGTCCAATCCAGAGCGAAGCAATTGGTTTTACGTGCGAAGTATGGTCTCCAAACAATAGATTAACGCTTGTAATTTGAGCGATGTGCCATTGTTTTCTTCCATTGTGTGTTTCCACGTTCGCTCAATTGTTTTTCCTCGCTTTACATTGCTAATGCGAACATCAAGTAAGAAATCACTAATTTACAAAATTTTATGAACGGAGTAAAAACATTAGCAATTATACGGGAATTTTAAAATAAATAATTCTTCTCATTAATGTGCTGCGGTTTAAATTTACTCGTATTGAAAAGAGAGAATTCAAAGTTTAATTTCTAATTCAAAAATATGGTAATTTGTCTCGTTTGGTGAGAATTGGTATGGTGTATAAAAGTCAAGAAGTTATTTTGTGGAGGAATGTCCTCAACAAACAAATAATCAACACACAACTAGAAAATATATGCTCCCTAAAACTGAACCATTGGAACAATTTCTCTTTAGAGTCACTGCATAGCTAAGTGCTAAAGCTTCCACCGAGAATAAGTGACATATACTGTTTGAAACAGTGGAATGATCTGTGACAGTAAATTTTATACGCTGATTCTTCAGTAGTACGTCACTTATGAAATAGTGAAAGTTAAACTTCAGGAAAATTTAAGATCATTTTCGGGTATTAGTTTTTGTCGGGACAAAATTCATAGTGGACGCCCAGTAAGACACATCATATGAGTTACTAGCTATCCTACCAGACCAGCCGGGTAGATTACAATTGGGGGTAGAGATGTGGCGGTAGCAGAGTACACACACCATATATTCATTCCGACTACAGTTGAGATGGAACGAAAATACTGTAGTATGAGTTAATCTATGTTAGAATTTTGAAAATGTGTATATTAGAGAAAACATGCTTGTATATTAAATGTCAAATTTGTTTTATTTAAAATCTATTTATGTATTTACACTTATATGTAATCATAGATATTTATTTTTACTGTCCACATAACATCCTTTGTTAACGTTATATCAAAATAAATATTTATAAAATAATTTCTTCTCTTATATAAAGAATTACATGTATTACAATTAATATTTACATACAGATTGCATAGAGAAAAACGTTCAAATTCTTTATATCCCTGAAAAGTTTAGTATGGCAATCTCTTAAAGTTCATTTATAAAATATGATTTTCAAAACTGGTCAATTGAAAAGATAAATGCTATTAGACACTGTAAGAAATAATTAGTTTCAGTATTTTTGAACATACTGTCCTAGCTAATTCGAAAATGAAGGGCATCTTGAGATGTGAAGCGCGGAACCTTGCAAGCCTGTTTCAACAATTTAGAAAGTGATGTCTAGTGCGTTTTAAAATAATGGCGGAAGAGGAAGAATCGAAGGAAGCAACTTTTGTTCAATGCACGCATCCAGACGCTGCTGAAGTTTGTAATAAACAATTAGTTGTGGTATGTCGTAAACCCTTGTGAGAAATTTTAATGTCATAAGTCGGAATGGACGCGAAAAATAACGCCTCGTATAATGGGACGAGTTGAAATATGAAAATACGTTCCAACAATTTTGAAAGGACGATTTGGTATGTTTCGAGATAAGAGAAGGGAAGGAGGAAACAGCTTTCGCACGGAGCGAGCGTCCAGACGCTGCTGAAAGTCTGAATAAACAAACAATCAGTTTTGGTATTTCGTAGATTCTTGTGAGGAATATAATGAAGATAAGATTCGTAAGCTCAAAGGAACACGAGAATAAAGACTTCTTGTGATTCGACCCTTTTGCAGGAAGGACATCCAGGCAATTTTGGGGGTGAAGGTCTAAATTTTAAACAAGATAGAAAAAAGGGGAAGAGGTTACGACCACCCATGCTAGCGAGCGTCCGTACGTTGACAAAGGAATGTTAATAGCATAACAGATGTGAAAATTTAAGAGAGCTGGCCGCGTCGGTGAAGAAATGTGTTCCGTCTGGCGAAGTGAATGAGTCTTTGTGAGAAGCGGATAATACAAGGGTGTGGATAATAAACTAGATGACAAATTAGGAAAAAATATCAGACCACGATGCAAAGCATTTTGTAATTAGGAAACGAACAGTGATTGGTTAGTAAAGAAGACTGTGTCACGGAAAGTGTA
Organism: Laupala kohalensis; assembly: GCA_002313205.1. Classification (NCBI taxonomy): domain Eukaryota; kingdom Metazoa; phylum Arthropoda; class Insecta; order Orthoptera; family Trigonidiidae; genus Laupala; species Laupala kohalensis. The sequence continues at coordinate 1,211,837 of NNCF01126744.1, read as the reverse complement.
ACCAGTCGGAGGAAGTCATCTGAGCATCTAGGTGTCGATGTAATGACGTTGGCGATGGGTGGAGATAAGCTAGCTGAGCAGGGGAGGATAGATGGGGTGCGTTACTATTTAATACTGTAACTTAAACGCTTCGTGATACTCTGTTATAGATAGATTGTGATAGATACTCTGTTCGAGATACTATTCATGATATTGTTAGAAATGGACTGTTCATGAGACATTGTTCGAGAGACTGTTAGAGATGCACTGAGGCTTTGATGCATTGTCAAAGAGGCACCGACCTCTATCCTTTGAGAGAGTTTTGAGATTTTAGTCAAGAGTCGTTAATTAGAGGCACTTGAATATTCTGACCTTGCTAAGCATTTCGAGACCATCATCACGAGGACAAAAAGTGCGATCAATTTTTTTTTTCATCAAGTTTCGTGAGATGGTTTAAATCGACATCCGGCTTTCGAGGGAGTTTACGAGCTGGCTGAGCCGCAGTGACCAACCAAAGGACTGCGCGGGGAAGCCTCTGGGACGTAACAAACCACGGCTGCGGAGACGAGGTGGAGTATGCGCTACCACGCCTTACGAAAGACTACTGCTCCCCGTGACGACTGGCGCTGAAACACCTACTTCGTAAGGTAATTACTTTGAAGGGCTAAAACGGCACCTCATTCTACTAGCAATGTGTGATCCGGAAGGTGTTAAAAGCGTGGCCAAGACTTTTGGCGTAATTGTGTCATTGATTGTTACGAGGTTCTATGTAAAGATGGACTTGTATAAGGCATTATTATGACCTTAAATGATCCCTAAGCTCAAAAACATTTTCAAACAGACCAATACTGTTGAAGAAATAGTAAAATCAGTGTTAATTCGACACGTAGAACTTGGTAGTTTTTGTTGCATCCCTTTGTGGAGGAGTGTTAAAGGAAGTTAGTAAGAAGAATTATTACATTCATGCATTTTTGTAATTATAATTAAACCAATGTTTTATGAAAGCTGTGTTTCCTTCGAAAAGGATTAATGTGTCTTTTACGCAAAATACTGGCCGAACCATATCCTCTTTGCTATTTGCTACCAGAGGATATTTTGTGCCTGAGATGAACCTGCCGAGTGAGCAAGGTAAATGACCCTCGTATTTGCTTAATATCCTTCAGTAAAATTTCTTACAATTGGCGCCGCAACGTTTGGAATCGTACTTTTTCATATGTTTACATGTCCTGTCCCCATATCATTATTTCTTACAACACAAAACTGGAAACATTAAAGGTCACTCATATATTTATCTCGTTATAAGAGAGACTTAAAAGTATATTTTGAGGTAAAAAAAATCAAAATATGTTTTATTTCAAATTTCCATTCAAATTACAACTATCTTTCTCCTCACTAGAATTCAAATGAGTAAATAAAAAGTCTCTTATTGCACAAATGGACATTTTTATACATTACTAGACCAACCACGAAAATTATTTTGATATAATTGAGATTTCAGTTTTTAGCTTATTAATATTGTAGTATTTGTCATTACAAATCTAGTACTTTGTCTTTGTAAATCACACGAACTCATCACTATTGATGAGAACAAGGATTTGGAAGTCTATGTTGTTGATTAATTTGTTGTGTATATTAACGGCGTGGGCCCATCCTTGCCCGGGTGTCTCTCCGGTTTTCCTTCGAGTAGAGGCGAATTTTATATTCAATTTCAAAAGGCCGCTTTATTTACAAAAATTGTTAATTTGTACAAATGTCTGGTGAGGTTTTTTGCCTGTACGCCTTTTAAATGCCCCTTAAGTAGAGCCGTGGGCTGTGCATACAATGGCCTGGTATTCACTCTCATTGAATAGATAGTTGCAGTTTTAATTTTTCCAATCTTTGTTTTTGAACTTAAAATAATTATAATTTTATTTACTTGTGATTTGTATCGTAATAGTATTTTCTAGTATCCTTTTGCACGAGTAAGGTTTGCACGATAAGTTATCTCTTTTCCAGTCTGTTGGTTTCTATTTCACGACGGTATAAGTCTTGGGAGTTTTCTCTTAATATCTTTTAGATCGTTTAACGACGGACTATTTCTACATGAAAACTGATTCCTGCTTTCTGATTTACATTTTTAATTTGCCTGTCTCATTTTCCTTCTGTATTACGACGGTACGACTGAGTTACAAGTGGGTTCCTGGTACCTGCCATTATCGAAAACCAATATTTAATTGTTCTTAATTGAAGAGTTAGTTCAATGGGGAGCAACCCAAATTCCCATAAAATGCGACTGTTTGCTGTGCATTGAGCAAATGTCCGTTACCATTTTAAGATATTTCGTTTGAAGCGAATTTAAAATATCTTTATCCCCCGCGCCCCATATTTCCGCTCCGTACGCTATTCTCGGGATGAGTAGAGACTGAAACATTTTATTCATAAGTCTTGGTGCAATTTCAGGAATTGTAATTTTTGATTTTGTTACTGTACTTAAAATGTATTTGCCTTTTCGTCGAGCTTTCTCCTTATGTCTCGTCCAATTCACGTTCATGCAGATGGTTATTCCTAAATATATGTATTCTTTAACGTTTTCTAACGTTTCTCGTTTATACGACCAAATTTCATTCTTACTGTGGACCCACCCATTTTTTAATGTCATGGTTTTTGTCTTATTAACGTTAACTTTTAGTTTTGTTTCTTCGCAGAAAATTTCTATTTCATCTAAACTTCTTCATAAAGCTGCTTGTGTTTTGAGAACATAATCAAGTCGTCCGCAAAAAGGAGTGCTGGTATTGAGATATTTTATCTCCGATCCTGGATGATCTGCATTTACTGTGGCTAGTCTATCTACAAGCCCATCTATGAATCGTATGAAGAGAAGTGGGGAAAGTATGCAACCTTGCTTTCCACCTCTTTCCACAGAGAATGTATCAGTTACACAATCTAATTCTAATCTCACGCATGCTGTGTCTGATTTATACATCCCTAGAAGCATTTTTAGAAATTTTGTGGAGATTCCTTTACTTTCTAGAATATACCAAAGTATTTCCCTATCAACGGTATCGAATGCTTTTTCAAAATCCACAAAAGCACGAAATATCTTACCTCTTTTCACGAAAGTTGCCTTTTCCGCCATTGTCATAGTTATAAAAATGTTGCTTACTGTACTATAGTTATTTCTGAACCCTGCTTGCAATGCTGTCTCTTTTCCTTCTTTTTCTCTCCATTTATTTAACCCTGCATGAAGAATTTTGCAAAAAATATTAGCTATTGCATTAGTTTACGAAATACCTCTATATNTCCTTCTTTTTCTATCCATTTATTTAACCGTACATGAAGAATTTTGCAAAAAATCTTAGCTATTGCATTAATTAAAGAAATACCTCTACAGTTATTAGGATCGTTAACGTCACCTTTGTTTTTATAAATTGAACAAGAGTTTACTAGAGTTTATTTCCTTTAAAAATTCCACTGGAATACCATCAGAACCTGTTGCTTTGCAAGACTTCAAATTTCGTACCACATCTTTTATTTCATCAATATTTATTTCGCGGTCTAAATCTGTCACTATTATTTGGTGTTTGATTACGTGGTCCGTCCGTTGTATACACTGATTCTGGGAAAGAATTTGAGCGAAATCCATTTCCCAACTTTTCGCCTCTATACTGTTCGTGCAACTATATCTACATCGTAATGTATTTATAGTATCCCAAATATTTGCAACATTTTTACTGTGAATAATGCTTGCAATTCTTTCCGCTTCCGACTTCTACAATGGGTTCTTTGACAGTAAAATTTATGTTTATTATTTCTTAATATTCGAAGAACAATTTACTTTAATGTGTTTATCTTAAATATTTAAAAAAATTGTAAGACGTATCGTAGTTTTGTAATTGTGCATTCATGTATGGGAGGAAAAGAGACAACTGCGTAACCGAAGCATGATACTCTAGCAAATGTGGAGCAGGACAAGGCTCACAAATAAAGAACAATTATTTTACCCTTTTTATCTCTTGACCCGCGACCCTGACGTAAAGTCACTTGAGCAGTGATATGCCATCATTGCTTCAGTTTCGCAAACGTGGACGTTATTAATCGGATATATTTCTGTATTAACTATGAGTTGACGTTCTTCTAATGTATAAAATGTGGGTGGGAAACCACAGAATTTCCTGCAGACAATGAAATTTTACCACAAATTCATTCTCATAATGCTACTATAATATTCGATATTTCAATTACAGAATTTAATTAAACCGTAGTATGAATGTGACAGACTAAAGATTGTTTGATGGGTTAACAAAAATATATATTTCCGAATGTACTTTTAAAATATTTATGTTTCAATGTAATTTACTAAGAACAATATTAAACTCAAAACAAATAGTTAGTTTACTTCGATATTTTTATGTCATTGAAAAGGACATATAATTTGTTTTTCTTTATTCTATGAATATCATCGAATTCTCTTTCTAAGAGTTTTTGTATAGTAAAAATATTTTAATTCATTTAAACATGACCGAGTACAATGAATAAATATTTTTGTCGGCATATTTTACGTACATTATTTCTTTTGGTATGATCTACTAATGTGTCAAGTCGTGCATATATATTATTTGCTAATACATGTTGATTAATTAAAATTTCAGGAAACTCAACAAGACTAAAATTATTAGCTATTGTTATGTAGAACGAAATATATCACACGCCGCCTGCACCAATGGCTGTAAAAATTCATGGATGCTCTACCATCGGTATGTCATAAAAGAATCCGCATTTTACAGTCGCTATTGAAATATGATCGTGATACTCGGATGTAATCAATCATTTTTTGAAAAGCTTAGCTTAATGCATCGCTTCCCTCACACAGAATTTAAGCATAGCACGTAATGCTAACTAAGAATATCCTGTTTGGAAAGAGATCGACTTTCGTTGACCGTACTTCAAATAGAGAGCTCATTTTACTAACGAATGGAGATGAGACTTTCTTTTTAAAGAATCTGCAAGGTAAAAGTTGCGACATCAAAGGAGAGAAACTCTTTAATGGAAAGGACTAATTTGAAAATAAACCTGTTATTTTAACAGCAATTTTTATATTAAGAAATTTAATGCTACCAGTAAATAATAGTTGCTTATTAGCATATTTGACTTTTACGATTAGGTTTGGTATAGTGATATTGCTAATTTTATACAAATGAAATCAATTTTAGTCATTTTATTAAAATTAATTTATCAATTTTTTTTCTCATCAATGTATTAACTTTAGGTCCTCTTGAGGTATTCCCAGGGGTCTTTTTCACAAAAGTACAAGTGTTACAAGTAGTTAGCTACAATCGTTTCAAAAGATTTCGCTAACTAGTTAGTTACAAGTACTTGTCTTTAACGAGTGGAGTACCTTAACACTTGTCAGTAACACACTTGTCTCTACACAGCCAGTATTTGCGGACAGTCTTCCTCGTTTGATTCTGCCTTACGTAATGTCAAATATTATATTTTTAAAACATTTATTAGTATAAATTATGGGAGATATAGTACTAAAAATCTTTTATTTTTACGTATTGTTAATTTTTTTAAACGCTTATCAACAAGGACTTTCCAAACTGTATAATAATAACTATGCTACATAATGACAAATAACTAAATTAAAATATATCGTAAAATAAATACGGTTCTTTTCTCATAATAAGTTTTTGAAATGTGTCCCTCTTTCTCTTCATTATAAAGCGTTCGTTGAATTCGTACACTGACACAAATATGAAGTTCACTCTTTTCCTGAAAGTTTTCCTATGTCGTATACACGGATAAATAGCTCATCTTCATCTTCCAGGGAAGATTTGACAACCTCATATCAGTAAACTAACACTTGTTACTCAGTTAACCTACGTTTGTAACTAGGTAAGAAATACTTGGTTGTAGCAAGTTTATTTTATAAGTTTTTCTGTTGTAACCTAACGAAGTTACTGGGTTACAAGTAAATTTCTTGTAAATCTGTGTGGCTTCACTTGTAATTACAAGTATACAAGTGTACCTTTGTGAAAGGCACGTGTGCTTGCAAACGTGTACTTTTGTGAAACGGATCCCCATATCAGCATTTTTGAGAAAGGAGACTTTAAATTAAATTATTAATTCGGTCTTGTTTTTTTTTCGTAAAATGTTCTTTATTGAGTTGTATTCTGGAAAAATATTAATATGTAGTTATAAATTTCTTAATTTACACGATTTTTAAAACTTATTTGACTACCAATGTCGTATGAGCTCAAATATTTAAAAATTAATTTAAATATGGTATTTGGTTATGTATGAGTTTTGTATGTATAATGTGGTAGTGAATTGTTTGTACGCGAATGAGTAATCAAAATATGTTATTAACAACTCCAAATATAGAAAACTAATTTTAAACTTGATAGTAACGTTGTGTTGATTTTACGTTCAGAGAATGTTTGAATAATGATTCTCAAAACTTATTTTATTCGTTTCAAAACGAAAAGAAGCAAATATTTTAAAAGTAGAGGGTAAAGAGAGAGAGAGAGAGAAATGAATCTGTAATCATATTACAAAATATTTATCTCAGTTTCAGGAAATATTTTTGAAAATACGTATTAAATAATACGAGTCTTTACTTAATTATAGTTGTTTATGCAATTTCTATTTCTAAAATTGACAAATTTTTAAAATAATAAAATTTACTTATCACTATATTTACGATAAGGATGTTAATAGTTTTTACTTACTTCACTAACATAAACTCGAGAATCAACATTTAAAGTTCTGTTGCTCATATTTTTTTAGTGCATACTTTTACAATAGAGGGCAAATGACAGAGAGACTTACAGTGTTCATCTTTTACTGTATCAGACTTTAAGTGACGGCGTCCCGTCGTTCGCGACACGTAGATCCGCCCACACACTCTCCGCTGGATATCAGTGCTAATTAGTGGGTTATTGAACGCAGATCTCATCAGGTCTTCCTTTAAAGGGATGAGGACAACAACCTGCACGTAGTTTTGATGACGCCGAGTTAAAGCTGAAAATGATCTTGTCCAATTAAAAAACTAAAAGCATCACTGATAAAATGTTCTTCTTTTCGTATTCGTTAGGAGTAGTGAGGGTGTATTTGTGGTGGAGGATACAAACACATACAAGTATTCCATGCTACTCCATTTCTTGCTCTGGGTAAAATATATTTTATTCGTAATATATGAATGAACATTATATATTTAAAATATATAATATGATAAGATATATTTGCGAGTATGTCAGAATGGTATATGAAAGGTGGGAAATACACGGGATGGTGTTGGTTACTTCAATACGTCTGTAACGACGGAATTTTAGAAGGCTCCCTGAACGGTTTATTTCACTTCGTTTGGATACACTGAGCATTCATTTGGTTAATATTAATAGATTATGTAAAAAAATAACTAATAATTTTAATGCATACGAATACATGTGTTTTTATATTATTTTATAGTCATTATTCGTTCTAATCCTTGTTTTTATCAGTTCACGTGCAATTTGAACAATCCCGGAAAGTCGAAGAGATACCCTATGGTTATTGACAAGAGTTGAACTCTTTGCCAATAAAGTATATAACTTTATATATTGTTCATTTATGTGATTAACACGGTAAAATTTGGTTCAAACATTCGATCAATTCATTTATTTAAGGTATTGTGAGTAGGCTGGGAAAGATCTAGAAGTTATATAATTTCCGGAGTCATATGTAGTACGTGACCAACCAAATATTCTCAAAGCACACCAACTGATTAATATATCTAAATGAATCTTCAGGATAGTATTAGGAATATGATTCTATTGATAAATCTTTGAATACAATAAGTGGATCTACGGTATTTCCAGTATAAAATACATTTAAATATGAAGATGTTAACGGTCTCTGAACATATTTACCTTAGAATAAAACTTTAAAACTATTTCTTTAGAATGCAGCATTTCAGAATTTTTAATGCAATTAAATTTCTTTTAAGAGTAGTGCACACATTTTTGTAGCCTTTTTCGGACTTGCATAAATGAATTATTTGTCGTACTGTAATTTTGCGAGGAAACCATTTCCAGCATTCGTTTCATTCCAACAATTTGTCAACTTTCGCTACGAAACTGTAGAAGTATAAAATGAAACTTACGTGTAAACGTTTCCTCCCTTACGCTGCAGCTTGATGTGCGCACAGCTGCGTGTATCCCGCTCACGCAACACACTCGTGTTCAGAACGAGATTTTGTTCCCGGGCGACTCGTCCGTTTGGCATCCCGCATTAATTGAAAACTTTTCCACCTCCTGAAAAAACTCGTGAAGTGACATCCGGTGGCCCCTGACGATTATGATTTCCTTGGGGTGGTATATACGATTTCATTATGAGTAGCTACAGAAGTTTTCTCGCTTGCTTTATTGCTGTTCTAACTGCTTTATTGCTAAATTAATATGAATCTAAATAATGAATAGTAAAAGTTAAGGAAAAGCATGCACAAAGAATTGTGGGAATTGTGATTTCTTTCTCAAACTCTTATCGTAACACAAATTTTTTGCCGAGTTATGAACTTAACAATAATCCTTTATTCACGCACGATATATTGAATAATATATCACATATGGTTTAGCGTGCATACACAATAGTTTATACAATATGAACATATTTTCGGAAACGTAACCTTCTAATTGCCCCGCTGAAAGAAACAAGATCTTATTCAGTCATATTGTGATTTCTCAGTGTATGAATAGAGAGAAGAAATATATTAAAAGTTATCACACGAAATTTATTTCAGACAATTATGAATAAATGTTTACGGTAATTATTTGGCTGCCTCACCTCTCTAAAAGTTACAATTCCAACCACCTTTACAGTGAGAGTAACGTTATAAACGAGAAAAATGTACTACCAAACAAACGTGAAACTTTTAGAACGTGGTCTCCTATATATAAATGGAAGAGGTATAGTGTTTTCTCAAAACGTTTTGCTGGACTAAAATATTTTACATTTCAACTCGTGCTCTACCTCGTGGTATCGTGGAATCGAGGACGCTTCTATCTCTAGATCACCGCTGTTGGAAAAATAATAAACGCGTTCACATAAACGTATCAGCATGATGAAAGGACAAGAATCATCAGATTTGTAAGAAATATTCAGATGTTATTTTTCTCAAACAGACAAATTTGCGTAGGTTTAATAAAAGTTTATGGAGTCTGAGGCAAATGAAATAGATTATGGTGAATATAATATTTGACCCAAAAACTTTTCTCTTCTCAAAGCACTCATTATTGTGCACTATTTGGTATGTTGTTTAGCTGCATTATGTTAGGTAAGAAATCCATTATATGTACAACAAATTCAAAAATCAAATCTTTCATTCAGTGTCTCTTACGTCGGAAATATTTCTCCTTTGTAGGAGATTTTATAAGTTGCTCTCAGGAAATTCGGAATTAAAAAATGCTAAATATATTAACGTATCAAAATACACCCCATGCATCATATGATTTAGAAATTAAAAATAGCAAAGATAATCTCTTCCAAAGTTTTATCCTATATAAATAAATAGGAAATAAAAAATACACCTATATAAAGCTCTTTATTTATACTAAACAATTGGTAATCTATACCTGCTTAATACGGGTAAAATCACCTTTAAACATTTACAAAAATTCGAGAATAAAATCCTCAGAACTGAAGTAAAAGCTCCTTTGTATATTTCCAACGCTCTGCTGCACTGTGAATTTACTATCGTTTTTATCCCATATTGCAGAAGTGAATTCACACTTTTTCAATGCTCTTTCCATTTCCCCTCGCTTACCGATCTACAACCTTGGCAAAGTTGTTAATCCATCTTTTCATAGAATTGACTCCAGAATTTCGAAAGATCTTTTACGCCTACCATAAGATATTTCATCTTGAATGCATATTGGTGGTGATATGCAGATATGACATGTTGATACCCATGTTGCACTTTGATGAATTTTTGGTGAATTTACTTTCACTTTTTAAAACTTTCAATCAATTTTACATATTGAATAAACTTGATAGATTAATATCTAATGTTGATTAATTTTTCAGTTTGTAAAAATTGTGATTCGGAGTCAGTTCCATTATTTATAACGTGTAATAGATTCATATATTTCGTAATTGTTTCTAAACTGTGAAACTCCTAAGAACTTCATTAAAGAAGAATAAAATAGAGAGCCTTTAATGTTTTGCTTTCCTGAAAAATCACTAAGTAGTAGATTCAACATAGAGAATCCTTTGAAAGAATGTTTCAAAAAGTATAGGAAGTATAGGAATGAATGGACCTGGAGTTTTCGCTCCCATGTCTCCATGGACTCTTAGTTTAGGTAATGGTTTTTGAAACATTCAAAGCTTCTAACGAGCTTACAGCGAGCCGCTCGGCTAATCCACAGCAACAGCCTCTCTCTCCCGTTGCGTCCCGTTTCGCTCTACCACGCCTCACTTCCTTCACTGCTCCACCTGAGACGAGCTTTTAGTTCTGGTTGCTGGATGCTACTTCTGTGGTACTCTACTGAATTTATAATCCTCACGTGAATTTGTCGTACTACGAGAAGGCTATATGTTGTAATACTCTAGAAAGAAAGACGGTATCCAAAAATATTGAAATTCATTTATTCTTCGAAAGGATTAACCTATAGGGCATTATTATTCACACAAACACACACACAAATAAAATAAATCGTGAATTGAAGTTCAATTGCTCTCCTAAAGTGAAACAATCGACTAAATATAAATTTAATATTTAAGATGTCTTTCATAATTGAAATTTAATATTGTCCTTAATACAAATTTTATATTTAAGATGTCTTTCTTGCTTGAAAATGTTAGCTTTAACTACGTGTTGAGAAACAGATTTGACTCAACGAACTTTAACTCTTAAATAATCAATGGCAAATTGATTCATTAAACTCCGTATTTGCAACGATGAAAGAGATCTGAAGTGAAATTAAATGATGTGTAAAATATCTTGATGACAATGTTTGATGTTGTAAGAGAGTTTTCTCAACATATTCCAAAGTGTCGTACCTTAGTTGAAATATTCTTACGGAGTTTCAAAATGTATGGAGTTTTTCAATATATGGTAAATAATTTTGGATGTTTACAATTTCTTCAACAACACTTGTCCATGAGTTCTACCGAGCTATTTTGATTTGCTCATGTGAGTTAAGCTACCAAGACTAACAGGGAGCTAAAGAAGTGGTATCAAAAAGTATCAGCGTGTATTGCGAGTATTTATTACCTAAGTAATATACCTGTAACAGTAAGAAATTTCATTTACATTAAAAAATTACATTTGGAAACCTGCTATCATTGTTATTATACGGAATGATCTAAGTTCAGTAGATCAAATATATAATATATAAAATTGTTATACATATTACTACAGAAATCAAATATCTGAATTTTGAACAAATCAGAAATTAGAGTAGCTTGTAGATATTTGATATTTGTGACTTTCAACGTGAAGGTAATATATCACAAGTATTCAGCCATATTCGCTCTCTTTTTTTTAAGAAAAGAACCCTTTAACTTCCTGGTAATTCAAAATTAACGTAAATGTTTGATTAACACAAAAACTTTATCATTCTGCTAAAAAATTGAGCTATAAAAATATGATAAATATTGTCCTAACAGAATAAAATGAAAAAAGAAATATTGAAACTTATCGTTTAAAATTGTACGCTCTTTTTACACACGATACAGTGGGTTATTGTGCCGGAAAATATTTTCTTCGTTTTTATTAGGTTAAAACATATTTAAACTATGTAAAATAAAGCTGTTGATACATTCGAGAATATAAAAAATCGCTAGTGAAATATTTAGTCAAATAACATTTAATATTGATTTTAAAAATGTTTTTAGATGATTCTCTGGAATATGTAAGTCATCTGGACTCATTACGTTTAAATCAGTTATGCAAAGAACCGTTGAGCAAGTAAAACGCTCGGGTAATTTTTACGTTATTTATGGATAAAAAGTAAGTTCACTTATTTGAATTCATTAAAAAAATCCCACACGCAACATACATTTATTAAAATTCAATTAATGAACCTCGAAGATCACATTGATTTTAGACTCATCACTTGAATCCACTTCATGGAATACGTATAGTTATGTAATCATAAGATGTGATGTGTATATCCTGGCTACTCATTTTACTTAAATAAACTTTTCATTTATTTTATATTGTAGTAAATTAATGCTGCCAAAGAATAATAGTAGGTCTTTTCGGGATATGTGTTTATCATTTAAAACGCGGAATAATATAATTCTCCATTAAATAATTTTGTAGGAAACATGATCGTAGAAAAATTAACTGATAATTTAATTAATTAACCATTAAATAAAATTAAAATTTGGAACTGTCCATCGATTTGTATTCTCTCTTGTAATACAAGGTCGATTTTTAACAATACAGATCGTATGACTGTAGAAGAATTATTGCAGTTGTACTACGATATTGCAGTTGTAAGCGATGACTAAAGAATTATTACAATTTACTACGTGGAAAACAAGTAATAGAAAGAGGTGTCTATAGTTCTTGTTTGATTCTTGGTATCGTCAATAGCAGTCTGTCATGATCCGAATACTTATTTATTTATCTATCATTATTTAGAGAAGTATAGCGTTTGTCAGAAAATAAATTTTAATTATGCTGCTGAGAAGAAACAAGATATTTGTTTTTAATTCAGAAGTCTATTGTTTCACGTCTTTTATTATTCAGAAACTTCTTTGAGAACACTATTTATAGTGAACCCGAAATTCATTTGGACTAATTGTAATTTATTCTTAACAAATTGCAGTAATTCCTCTTCGTTATTTTTCGTTGCAAAGAGCATTTCCCTGACAATAGAGAAGCGCTGTGGCTAGTGGTTATTCCTTTGTTTCTACCATATCGTGTGAGAAGGCCGTTGTGTGGTGGTGGCAACTGTTTTTTTCGGCCTTGTTGGCAGCAGTTGCGTGATGCGAGGGCAAACGATGTATCGTGACCAACTTTTGCGGTCCCGATCAAAGGATCTCTTCGTTTTTATTTTCTCAATTCCCCACAATCTCCCTTAAATTCGACCATTATATGTTGTCTTTTGAACGATTTCATACGAGAAATTGGTAACATTGATAAATAAGGTAGTATTGAATAAATAAAGCCAGACAAATGAATTTTTTTGTCGCAAACATTAGTTATACATAGACATAAAAATATAATTTTAGAAATGGATAAAACTTTTGTGCCTGCAATATTTTATATCACTTTTTGTATGGAGATGGTCTGTGCGTGTTTCTGATCTGTATGGTAGACTTCTATTAAAATAAATGAATACTTTTTAAAGTGAAATTTATCCACCGATGCACCTAGAGGATTCATACAAAATAATTAAACACAAAATTATTCATGGTAACATTTGTTAAGATAAATAAAGAGAGTTGAAATTTGTGATGGGGAGTAAATTGAGTGGTAGTCATAGTATTTTAGTTTGTAAAAATTTGAAATGAATGAATAAAAATATTACGTAAATATTTAAGTTTTATTACTAAGGTGTTGGTTAATCATGTAAAAACATATCTACGACTACTTTAACTTAACTCTTGTAGTGTGCTTTTATTGAGTAGTAATGGATTGGTAGGGACCCATGAGGAAATTCACGGTCCCAATGTATTTGTGGATCTCAGTTTTTTCTTTCATGAAATGTTTGATGGTGAAACTGGCTTTTAACAATACTTTAATGCGAAAACATTTGTGAATGTTTTAAAATCATGTATTAAATATTTGTATAAAACGCGTTGGGAAAAAGTTCGTGCGAGCTATTAATGACAGTCGCATCATCAAATCTCAATCAACAAATTCTCGGATTCAATGAATCTTCGTTTTATTTGTAAATATAGATTTCTTAAAGTTGGAGAGAGGACAAAATTTAGAAGTGTTCATAGAAGATGGATTTATTGAGTACATTAACATTACTCGCTGACTTCCAATTACGTGCTTACATAAGCTGAAGGTAAAACATTTATTTGTAGACTTTCTAGTTGCTGTAATTTTTAATAGCCGAATTTTTAAGGGGACCATTTATTTTTCACTTACAACATTTCGACCGCTTTTTGGGTCCTCGTAGGTGAATGTTATTAATATTACGCATTATTCTTAAAAGGTTGAATATACAATTTCTCCACGACTATGATACTGGACCAAAATAATCTCCATACTGTGTGATGTTTTAATGCAAATGTTTTAAAAATCTTTTTATTCAATGTAATTAACTTATTTCAATTCAAACTGTCTCTGTCTGAGGATATGGATTTGCAGTATCTTATTTGAGCTCAAGGATCTCATTTTTTTCTAACGGTTAATGAGCAGTAATTTAATTTTTAGCAAGTTTTTTGAAGGATGTTGTTTTATGTTTTATTTAAATGAATACAGTAAACCACGATTGCGTAAATAATTGATGATGATTAAATGTACTAGATTGAAGTAATTGATAAACGATTTATTTTTAGAAACACAAGTATTAAAATTTTGGTATATTTTGTGACGCAGTTACAGCTTTTGAAGATTTTTTTAAAATCTCGAACAATTTTGTTTTTATTAAACACGACAAAGAAATAAAAATAATTTTTGGGTATTGGATGATGATGTTAGATGAAGTTAAGCAGTTTTGGTTGTTCCAATTTTATGGACCTACATGGGGACTTGGGGGCCTTGAGCTTCACGTTTCTCATATGTACACTACAGTATGGAAAATATATTTGACCGGAAACTATTAGAGAAACGTTCAAAGGAAATTGTAAAATCATCTATTACTTTTAGTTCTACTTCTTTTGGTTGAATTAAGGAGAAATATACAATAAGTTAGGATAATTTTCTTTGTTGATTGTTAGTTAAAGATAAATAGTTTTTTTTATAATCAGGAATACTAACTTCTTGTCATGCCGCACTTTGATAACTGCCACTTTCTTTTCAGTGACTTGACGGAAAAAATGAAACGTAAATTACAAGTAGCTCAGAACTCATGTATTCGCTTCATTTTTGATCTCAGGAAGTATGACCATGTGACAGAAATTTTCAAAAAATCCAGAACACTCACACTCGAGGAACGTCGAACGGTGCATTGCCTATCTCTTCTTTATAAAATAATAAAAAATGAACATTTGACAGTTTTAGAAAAACATCAAATTCCTCGGCATGGCACAACTCTTTATAGTAAATCCTTCACAATACACATAATACGTTCTTGGAACAAACTTCCTGCTCAACTAAAATCTCTATCAACTTTTTCTTCTTTCAGGCGACGTCTTACAAAGAGTGGATGGAAAACAATGCCCTTTAGTATTCCCGTATTCGCTGTCTATTCTTTCTCCTTCATTTGTATGCTTTCTTTCTTCTTTTTGCTTATCTATTTTTTTTGTTTCTCTTCTTTGCTTTTACATTATCTCTCATTCTTTCAGTACTCTAGCTTCAGATGATCTTATGTAATTTATAATTTGTAAATACAGTGTAATATGTATCTAGTAAGGTATAATCATATTATAATATGTAATTTGTAAATATTATCATTATGTAATAATTTGTTTTGATATCCTTGTTGTAATTTCTATATTTTGCTATTTGTATATTCATAATTATATTGTACTGTACTGCTGCTTTTAACCCATGTTCGGTACTAAGCCGCCTTTCTGATTGAGGTTTTGCTGGGTTTACTCAATCGATTAAGTTTCACCGCGATGGTCTCTAGTATTGCTTTCCAGTTTTAAATGTAAATAATACCATCCCAATTTTCATCTTGTATTTAAAATGTAAAAATTTTAAAATGGTTGGAAGAGCGGACCTTAAGGTCTGAGTCTCGCCAAAATAAAGGCACTTTTATTATTATTTTTATTAACTATTAATATTATCAAAATAAATCAATAAGAGCTTGTTAATAAAAATCTTCCGATGAGATTATTTCAGGGAAAAGTCTGGTGATTAACGAGGTACTAGCCGCAGGAATATGCTTTAAATCTCGGGAACATTTAGCGTTTACGGAAAATAATTCACCCTTGAGAAATAGAGATCGGTAGTACGTATGAATATAGCAAAATACTTATTGTCTTGAGTACATTACACCTTACTATAGAATTTTATCTATTAATTATCGGCAGGTATTGAAGCTATCAGGGACGGTATTATTGAAAGTGATGAAATAGTTTACTCCTGAAGTTCACAAGAAAGTTGATGAAATACCATTAGCATGCTTCATAAATATGTCAAGTATGACGTTGAGGAATTCGACGTGTGAACTACTTCGTTCTGATCTTGACATGAGGCAATAGTTCCTTGCTACATGATAAGGATTATAATTAAGATTGCTGCCGGGATTAGCTGAATTACTTTCTTCCCTCTGTTAATAACGTTCTCTAACATCTATTAACTACTTAATGGCTTTTCACTCTCCTGAAGTGAAAATGAACAAAATGTCAGAAAGCAAGGCAAATAAGTCAAAAAGCGAGAACAAAATTGTGATATTCTTGTTATCTATTTGTATCATCGCAATAAGCAAAAAGAAATTAGTTGTTTTTAAGTTTTACCTTTTTTATTTATTTTTTAAGTTTAAAGAATTATCTTTTCCGCGGGTTAAAGAAACCGTGTAGTAATTAGATTTTCACTGCGTTTTTACTGACCACTTATCTGAAATAGATCTTGCGAATATGTTCTATCTTCTCATCGTCGTAATGGGAAGTATACGTGATTCAAATATTCACAGTCGTGTTATAATATTTGAAAATCACTTAAATGGTGAGAAAAGTTTTACTTCAATGACACTTCAGATTTGTTTAATTACATTGAATTACTAGATTAATTTAATTATTGTTTGCATCTTGAGTGTATTTCAGTCTTGAGCGACATCACAGTCAAGTTGTTTTTGCCTATTGTACAACTTGTGTATTTTTAATATGTGATACATAATCTCACAATTATTCATCTCCGTCTCAAATGCAATGGATTCCGGTAATAACTAGGGTATATCCGCTCCACCGTAATAATAACATAGTAGTACGATTCTGGAAATGGTACTTATTACAGTGAGAAGCGGTATTAGAAGTAGTCCAGAAATAAAGCTCGTAGGCGAAGTTCCTGTATTATATTGGGAGATATTGGACGTCATTGCGCGACAATGGGAAGGGTACATGGTTTTCTGGTGTCTTCCCCATCGAATAACTGTGTTTAGCGATGATGAACAATTCAAACCTACCAACTCACTGACAGCATCTTTCCACCGGTTTAGTATTTAAGAGATCCGACATCAAATACTTTCATTATGGGTCTCACAATTTTGTAGTGAAATGGTCTGAGACTCTCAAGGGATTAACTTAAAACATATGATTCATAGTAACCATACGAATAGTTCCTTAAGTTAATAACTTCAAAATGTAATAAATCAAACGAAAAGCGTAAAATAAGTGTTTCGACAAATGTCAACATTTTCACCAAAATGCGAAATTGTTTAATGATCTGTTTTCTGTTAATGTAAAAAAACTTTTAATCTGTTTTGTATTCAGACTATCTAAAAATAAGAATCAATAATGTTTATTTTGAAATAGGAAAATAAAAATTTTACTTATATTTTCAAACATAGAAATCTCTTAGATTGCGGTGAACTTCACCGCCAGGTAACAGATTAATCATGTTACGTCGAATGAAAATGGGAGACGGGTCCGGGGTTCGAACCCCGGTCCCGTCTCCCATTTTCATTCGACGTAACATGATTAATTTGTATTTTCAATTTGTATTTTTGACAGTCATCATAGTATTCAAACAAGAATTTCTTTTTTGTAAAAAATTAAGACATTATCTAATCGATAAAAAGTTTTTACTGTTGTATAAAACCAGCAATGTGAGGTTTTTGTGTTATTAACGAGTGTGTCTATATAACTCATATTGCTTATGCTACCAAGCACGCTTAGTGAATCTGCTCATATATTTATAAACAAACCAGTCGAGATGCATAATTACATGCTTTTCCAAGATTGTAAGTAAGGGAAAGAGACAAAGTTAAAGGAATGAAAAGTTTTATAAGAAGTATTTGACATTAAATATCAAGAAACACAGAAATAGATCTTTAATCTTTAATAAAGTAACATTAAAAGGAGGTATTACCGTTAGTTTATTTAAATATTTCAAACTATGGGTTCATAAACAAGAATGAATTATTGTGATCTAATTATACATAAAAATCATCCGCATGAACGATAATCACGTTAAAACATTACAGTAATATTAAAGGAGTACTATTCATAATTAATTTGTTTGCGTGCTATAATGGAATTCTGCGGTGAAAAGTGTTCAACCTCTCTGTTATTTACTTCCTCAGAGACAAAAGAAATTTCATCTTAACATTCTTCCCAATTCCTTTCTCCTCGAGTCTCTTCTACGAAGCATTTCTCTCATTCAAAGGAACGAAAAACGGAAAAGGCTTAGCCTGCCTGAAGCAGAGAAACGCAACTTTTGCGCGGCCTTAGAACGCCCGAAAGTAACAAGGTAAAAAGAGTATGAGATGGGGTATCGCTTGGCATTCATTTGCCCCTCAGCGATACATATTTTATTTACGAATCACGACAGCATTCCGAATAACATATTTTTGAAGTGGACAAGACACCATAGAAATGGCTAAAAGTATGTTTTAGCTGTTTATTCCTCTGCTAGATTAAAAAAAATATGCTCACAAATAATATAAATGAAAAAGAAACGTTCACACAAAAATAAGATTCAGTCAAAACTCATACAAAAACTGTTTGTATATCAGACGAGGAATATTTTTAGTGCTCATAGAATTTTACAGTTAATGCGTGCTTTTCACAATTGTGTTCAGACGAGTTTGTGCCGTGATGTTGGTCTTTTGTCAATAATGCATTTTAATATGTTTGTACGAGAGAAAATAATTTAACTTCAGATTAGGAAGTACTATTGTTCTTAGTTGCGTTACTCCGAAGGAAATCTTAAAATGAATTGTTTCGCAAAAAACATTTATTGCATAGAAAAATTATTTAATACATTGCAACGCGTTGAATTGAGCAGATTCCAATCACGTTATATCAATTATTAGAAATAAACATAATTATGAACATAATTTTGAATGATATTTCATAATTTATATACATTACCTTTTTAAGTACTTAATGTGTGAAACCAAATATCTCTAATTTTTTCCTAAACATGTCTAATTAAACAGGTCGTTTATACAAAGTATTATTATAGTGGATGAATGTCATATTTTTGGGTGTTATTACCATAAATAAAATGTTAATATTATTAGAAACTCCCAGTTACACCCTCACACTTTCCGGTTGCACAAAATGTGTTTTCAGAATACAGAAATTGTTAGGAATATATTTAACATTTGAGTCTAGTCAGTTGATGGCAAAAATCAAACTCTTTATTCAGCAATTTTTAAACTTTTCACCTTAAACTAACTGAAGGGTCGAATTCAAACCCGGAACTTGTCACTTTGAGCGCATGTGGCGTAATACCCTGTGTGTTGTCGCTTCACCTCCCAAGTCGAGAGACCTTATCCACTCGCCCGTCCCTCTAACTTCCTAAATTTATAATACTTTGTTTCTTTATCGCATACTAATTACTAGAATTTGTTCTTTACAACTTACAATATTTTTGTTGTTAATATAAATTAAATAGTATAAATTAAATAATATAAATTTAATAATAAAAAATAAAATAAATTAAAAGTCTTGATTTAATATATTGTCGAGCCTTGGCGGCATATTCAATGACTTTTAGAGTGGAATTTTATAGAGTAGCAACTGTAAGCCTGGAATAAATTTAGTTCGAAACATCAACGATTGCAGATTTCTTTTGATAATACTTGACGTTAGCACAAGGTATTAGGTATCAGAAAATTTACTGGTAGATAGGAAGGGAATAATCTTTGTCTATTTACTACAAGTTATTAGTGTATAAACAGTGTTAATACCGATATGGGCATACGGGATTCAACTGTGGGGATGTGCCAGTCAAAGTAATGGAGACATTATACAAGTATTTCAAAATAGAGTTCTAAGGAACATTGTTAACGCGCCTTGGTATGTAAGAAATCAAGATCTCCATATGGACTCCACTCTAAATGCAATCAGTGAATGATGCCATAAAAAATTTGTGCAAAAACACGAAGAGAGACTGCATCAACATGTAAATATAGAAGCAATTCAGCTCCTGGATATTTTTGAAGAAACCCGTAGACTTAAAAGAAAGAAACCATATGAACTCTGCTGAGGTTTTATGTTATTAGCGAACTGCACTAAATTATGAACTAATTAAGATCCACCAGTGGGTGAAATCTTAAGTTTTTAAGTTACGTTAAATCAAAATTGCTCATTAGTCTGTATTTTTGACTAGATTGTAATTCTATAAGTGCTCATAAAGTATTTATTTATTAGAAAAAGCACAACTGTCCTCCCTATATTTTAAACGATCAAGAATATACCACGATGAAAAATATCATTTTATGGACACAAGGCAATTTTTTGGAAAATTCAATCCTACAACTGTATAATGCCAATATGGAGGATGAATTTCTTCGTTGATGACGCACAACTTTCATTTCCACATTAATTTCTTGCTCGTTTTCCCTCACGACCGGTGTCCTTTCGCCATTTTTGCGCGTCACATCTCCAGTTGTCTGCTGTCAACATGCAGTTTTGAGCTCTTCCTCTGTGCCGTCGACGAATTATGGTGACTCGATTTGCATGGCAAATGCGCCCTAACGATGTAAGCGCGTCGCGGAATCGAGGCTCTCCACAATAGATGGGGGTGGGGGTGGGTTGAAGGTGCGGGAGAGGGGGATTTGCTGTCATCGGAGAAGCATCCGCCACCTGTTTGACTTCTATCGCTACAGGGAGGCACAGCTCTGGGGCTGTTGCGGTCACTGCTACCACCAGGAAATCCTACTCAATCAGGAAATAACGTACAGAAATGAAGAGTGTAAATATGCTTTCAAAAATACATAATTAGTAAAATTTCAAGTAAAATCCTTTTCCTTTTCGCTCACTAAAATAAATAAAATGTACTGAAATGAACAAAAGGAAATAATGAATTTTTATGGGACAATGTTAAATGTTATTTGTAACTATATATGATTTGCATGGGTGGATCCTAGAGAAACTAGAAAGTAACTTGAAAGTTATGAAGGTTGAATTAAATATCTAAAAACAACTCGTCGCGAGAAAATATTTATGAAGGAGTAAACCTTTTATGTGTGTATGAGGTAATTCGACAGTATTTGAAATAAAACAAATTAATGTTTTCTAATTAGTTGACAATCATGTTTCAATTGCATTGCGTTCCAACGTCTAAAATTGCATAAAGTATGACAGTAGAGACAAAAAATGTCTTTTTAAATCATGTATGGTGAAACATGTCACTGAAACATCATATATTATCTTGTATATAATATAACGTGTTTTAATGACATGTTTTACCATACATTACTTAAAGACATTTTTGTGTCCACGGTCATACCTTATCTAATCTTAGGCTTTTCTGCATGTTTTTTGCTTTTCAGTTCATAAAATAAATTAATTTGAACTTTAAATTTTTGTACCGCTGGCGGGTTCTTTTAGTTCTTTTTAATTGCCTATTTTATTTTCTACTTTTTACTTAAATATTGTATTTGATGGATACTGTATTAAATACTGTAAAAATGGATGACAATGCACTTGTTGAGAATTTCATTATTATTATCATGTTACGTCGAATGAAAATGGGAGACGGGCACGGGATTCGAACCCGGGACCTNAAGTACTTCCTAAGGGAGTCGCCTCAGATGAGGAATCTAGTCTCTACGAGACCACCTCAGAGGTCTTTGGGTTTCACAAGTTGAATGAGAATGGTAGACGGGCCCGAGAGGCGAACGGGATGGCGCAGTTGGTAGGCGCATGAGCGCGTAGAGCTCAAGGTCCCGGGTTCGAATCCCGGTCCCGTCTCCCATTTTCATTCGACGTAACATGATTAATCTGTTACCTGGCGGTGAGGTTCACCGTAATCTAAGAGATTTCTATAAAGGAAGAGAACAGAAATAAATTTTTCATATTCATAATAAAACAAATTCAATACAAAACTTCACTGCATACACGACACCATCTCGCGGGAACCGCGCCGGTCAAATTTTCACTTCCGAGTCATGACGCGGTTGCACAATTTCATTAAAAGTCTTATAAAATCTAAACTATCCGTTACAATTTTGCAATTTAAAGTCTTTTTTACCTTTGTTAAAAGCACAAAACAAATAATCCATTAAATTTTATGATCATTGATTTTTTCCTTTTTAAATTACTCTCTTAATGTGAAGTATTTTAAAACTTCTATTGTTAATAACGTTTTATCAATAATTTAGATTACTTTTTGTAGACTGACATATACTGTCACGGACTTTTTTGAAGAACGCTTTGTGACAAACAATATTGCCATTCATGGTTGCCACGTATCTCGAACCATTTAGGTAACGTCAGCAAATATAAATCTCCTTTTCACGATTTTATTGACATTTATCGTCACAAACAATTTATATCTTTATCAACACAAATTTTATTAAGTTTTAATGTGCCCAATGACACTCGCGCCTTTACGACAAATCTAACTACGTACAGTTTATCAAAATCGGATTATCCGTTAAGTAGTTAGGAGGGAACATAGGAACGGATATACATACATACATACAGGTCAAACACACAACCCTCCTTTTGGGCTTCGCCGCAGTCGGGTAAATATTGGCAAGTAATGAATTCTATTGATGGTCTAAACTCCTGTACACTCGTATTGTGAAGTAAACGAACCAATATAAGACAAGAAAATATAGAGAATAAGATATGTATTCCTAACATACTGAAAAGAACTGAAATAAATGATTGATTAAAATTAACATTCTATTCTGGAATTATTCATAATGTTAGCTATTGTAAGTGGAATGTTGAGATTTGTGGATCGATCATATAAATAGTACTAAAAGTATTTTCGGAAATAATTCGATTATAAACAAATAAATATCGTATAAGGTTGGGCATTTCATTGTTTACAAGAAAGGAAAGAGTAACATTTGAAGACTTAATGTTTTATTACATGAAATATAACATTGGGATAACTGATGGCAATTAAAAATGCATGGATTTTCATAGATAATTTTAAGTTATGTTAACAATATTTTACTTAGTTTATTCTTCAAATAGTCATTACAATCGATGTATATATTGAATGTAATGTTTTTGTTATATAAATTAATTTATATTTATGTTCTTTAAATTTCTATAAGAATACATCTTAAATTTCAAAACATAATTGTTTTTTACTTATTACATCGAAAGCTTCTTATTGAGCGAGACATCATATTCGTATATTTCCTTCCTTTAAACAGAGTGAAGAAAATATTTTGAAAGACATTCTTGTATTTTATTTCGATTATGAGAATCTAATTATTCTACTGATAACTCTCCTTTCTTCTCTTGAAATTTAAATGTTCTTTTCAAATAGTTGCAGGTGATATTCGTTGACATCATGGAAGAAAAAAGGAAATTCAAAACGGAAGGAATTATAACAGAGAGGTTCTATCAATGTAATTCGTGAACAAGTGTACGGAAGTAATTGGATTGGAACTTTCTGATTGTACGAATGGCGCGGTTGAAAATGGAATGACGATATTCAAATCTCCTTGAAAAGTTGACTCGTTGAGATAATTATTCAGAAATTGTAATGGAAGTTAAACAGCTTTAAAATTGAGGCGCTGATATGATTTCAACATTTTTCAGTATTAGCAAAGATTTGTTAGTTAGAGTAATTAAGTTTTCCCGTTATAAGCCCTCACGGATCCTTGGAGTTCGCGGGAGTAGATATCTGCGATTTCTTGGCTTCGGCACAAGGATATGGTGTAGCTTAAATCATTCTCCGGTCGATTTGATCTCTTCGAGTCTCGATGTCTTCGAGTCTCGATGTTGAGGCGTGAGTAAAATTCCTGTTGGGATTTAAATAGGAAAAAAATCGATATAACCTTCCGCATTGTAATGGAGTTTATGTAGAGTATTGAACGAAACTACTTGAAAGATGCCCAAGTTATTTAGAATGAATGTGTATATTCGTTACCTTTCTAGGAATCATCAGT
Organism: Laupala kohalensis; assembly: GCA_002313205.1. Taxonomy (NCBI): domain Eukaryota; kingdom Metazoa; phylum Arthropoda; class Insecta; order Orthoptera; family Trigonidiidae; genus Laupala; species Laupala kohalensis. Next base: position 1,187,739 of record NNCF01126744.1, on the reverse strand, counting down.
TCTCGAACTGATCGTATAATTTACGAGAAATGATGAGGCCAACAAGTCTGGCGTGAGAATACTTCATATATGGTACGGGCAATTTAGTTCATATGAAAGTTCAGGAATGTCACACTCACGGATATTTAAGCAATAAAAACATATTATTCGTCCAATATTATATTATAAAATAAATCTTTTATTCAACGTTTAATTATATGATGATACGATATGATACTACAATCACATATAACGAAAAGTATTTTTCAATTTTCATGATTGCATAGCCGTTTCTATGCCTGTGTGCTTAATAAATAATCACTTGGTTGTTCAAAATAAGAATCTGAAGTTTTTACACGCATTGACATGGTATACATGACTACTTTCGTAAACAGATGTGAACACTTGTCGACTAGTAGCAATTGTAAATATTTAGGACTGCGTTTTGGAGACATCTCAAGAAATGTTGTTTGGAGGTACGAAATTCGCGTGATGTCGTGCGTGCAGGTGTCTCGTGGCATTAGACAGATTAGCTGGCCAGCGATGGAACGATATCCATAATTGTTGCTATGGACTTCCTCTCTTGCCACAAGGGACGCTTCGTCATGATAAGAGGATTGCACGATTTTGTTATGTGGACCACTTTCATTTGGTACTCGCAGAACTGGCTACTTCTATGACACGCGTTGAATAACATGAAAACCGTACGCCAGTATATTGCTTGCATTTTAGATTTCTTTATGTTAAAGTTTTCATAGAAGGTATAATTTTCGCTGGGTGTAGCCGTAAACAATGTGTTTTGGAATGTTTGAAAATCAGAATAAAACAGAATACAGACTGCCATAAAACATTTATAAAACGTTTTTTTGGTATTGCGTTTATCTTACTGTTCTCAAAACTACAAATTTTCTAAATATAGTACCTTATTGTTTTTACAATATGCAGAGGGGTGCCTCATAAAAAGGAGTGTTTGTTACAAAAAGTGTATCAACCAATGCACTTGATGTGAGAGTACAACCAGTAGACCTAGGAATAATAAAAACGATATTGCTGTATATGGTGCGAGAGGGAACTTGGAGGGGCAAGATCATAGGGGAAAGTAAGACTGGAAGAGGAAGCTCAATAAGCAGTTGTTGTTTTGCAGGCAGATACGTCGGGCCAATGCAGTAGAAGATCGGGAACTATACAAATTTATTAACAAATTAACATACGTGGAGAGGAACAGAATATGGTTCGTACCTAAAAGGAGTATGATGGAAATAATGACAGGTCACGGCAATCTCAACAATTTTTTATGGAGGATACGATTTTCGGAAAGCTATGAGTATGTGTGAAAAAGGTAAAGAAACAGTGAAGCGTGTACTCTTTTTAATTGCGGTTAAAATGACAATGAAAGAGGACAGTTTATTTAAGGATTAAGGAATATTTTACCTCTACTAGATTGGACATGACTAATAGAGGATTGATGAACACACGTATGAGATATTCACTGAAATGATGTGTATAAAGAATACAATAAAATAATGTGTATAAGGGATGCAATCAATAATGGAACAGCGCACACTACCCTTAGAAATACTAATATCGAAATAGACTCCGAATAGTATCAACAGTGACGACAGAGAAGAACAATTACAGAATAGTGGCCAAGAGATGAGAAGAAACTGGCTATTAAAAAGTCCGGACGATGACGAAGTTGCGAAACCGAGCATTGGAGAGGAACCGAGAAATGAAAACAGGTGTATTGAATACTATGAATTTCAGTAATTTTTGTGCAGTAATTAATTAATAAATAGAAAAAAATATATATATATATATATATATATATATATATATATATATATATATATATATATATAATGTTGAGACACGCGTATTTCAATTCGATAAATATTGAATACAACGTTAATTCAATTAATAATACGCTCATATTTTTACTATTATATTATTAACATCATTTGTGAATAATTACTCTACTAATTATATTATAAACATCATTTTTGTTGTCTAATTTTCCAATATTTGTCCTCAAAATTGTTTCCGTGTCCCAATTTACTAAATGTTAATTAAGACACTAAATGACTATTTCAAACGATATAATATAAAAAAGGACATTCAAACACCTTAAAATTATTAGTTTTTGAAGAAAATGTATAAAATGTGTGTTGTGTTTTATACTTGTTGTCTGTAGTGTGAAACTGCGAAGTTAAATGAATGCCTATCATTACATACATACATACATACAAAAAGTTCTCTTTTTATTTTTGTGCATAACTTTGATGTTATCAAGTATTATTTCGTTTCCAAAGTGTGTACGTTCAATTCCATTAAATAACCATAAAAATTAGAAATTTAGTTTTTAGAAAATCTTTTTTTGTGAAATTAGAGTTTGTAAATAGAATAAATCAATAAAGTACAATTCTCGTGAATGTACTACAGCGCTCTCCACAATAACTCTTTTTATCCTTAGTAACTGGAAAATGTCAAGGCAAACAAGAAAGTCTCTTAGAACAAATAAGTATTGTAAAACGTTTCTTCATAACACATATGTATTCATAGAGACGACCCATATTGATCTCCATTCTGATTTTTTCTCCATTCTGTGAGACTTTGAATGGTGATCATTTACCTAGATATCTAACAAAGTAGAACAACAGCACTCGAAATCATCACTCCGGATGTTAGAAATCTAAAGCGTTACCGACCGACGTATAAAAGAACAATAAGAAACATTATCTAATAAAGGAACGAAGTTCTATCATTTCTAAGTCTAAAAAGACTTCAATATTATTGACTTTGCCATTAAACGTAAATAATATATAAATCTCTTTTTTATGACGCGTCTGTGACAAGATATCCTGGAGGAGAGGAATATGTCCAAGAACATGAAATCGATTTATCGCCCTACATCAAAAAAATATAGATGGTGCCTTGTAACTGATGTTTTAGTATTAATAAGACAGTATGTACACCTGAAATTACATAAAAAGTAATTTAAAGTTACATTACAATAATTAATTTGAAAAATCACTGTGGTATTTTAATTCGATGATGACGCAAATTGAAATGTGTAAATATCAATTGTAGCTTACTTTGTATATTGAAAATAAAAAAACGTTCAGTGACAATATTTAACTCTTGTATATAGAAAAACTGATTAAAAAAAAACTTTTTACCCTGCGTCAAAATTATGAGACTTCTATAGAAGAATAGAACTTCCTTTAATCTACGCGACCGTAGTATTCAAATATCGACAGAGAGTTTTGAAGACATAATCGTATCACCTCTGAGGCATCATGATAGATGCATCGGAGTCCAGACGACGTGCTCTTTGCTCTAGACGGCACTCACCCCAAGGGGGGTCTACAAACCTTGTCGCCTTGCTTTTGTAAGCGCGCCGACGCGCTTCTTGTCGACGCAGGGCAACGCCACGAGCCGTTACTAGGCAACAAAAGCTGCTGCACCGTTGTTTTGCGAGTCACGGCCACCGTGCAAAGCAGCTAAAATACGGGGCTTTGTTTACGCGTGTTTTCTTTGTTATGGGGGTGCGAACTTCGTGGACTATGGCGCTCTTAGTGGTAATAAAATATTTCCAAAATGCGAAAACTTATTGGGACTTTAATCAATGTTTGGCACATTATAAATTGACGAATAAGTATAATAAATAAATGATTCGGTGATTACTAAAAGGAATCCGAGTCAATTTTTTTCAACTATCGAGAACTGTTACAAGAAGTTCTATAATAAGCGATTCTTTAACAAAAAATTTAGAAGAACATGTTCTGTAACTTCATGTTGTATGATCACAAATAAATATGTACACCTGTAAGGGATACAATAAGCAACTTAACTAAAAATGTATCATGATTCATTGTTTGACTCAGGTTCACTTGAGTATTAACCGATTAAAATCTAAATATTGTCGTGTTCTCATAATTTAAAACGATTTTATAATATGTAACTATTTAATTACATTTTTATAATATGAAACTATTAAATTTAATATTATACTTCCATTTAAAAGAGTAAAAATCTCTGAAATACTGACGTCAAGATTATCATTTTATTTACGCAATTGTTTTTTTAATAGTTTGATAATTAAACTTTTTCATTACATTTTTTATTTTATAGCAGACTTTTGTCTTATGCGGGATAATTCTACCAATTGGGGTGAATGAAACATCTTTTATGTCTCTGAAAATATGTGAAGAATGTTCATATTACTTAAATCTATAATCTAAAGTCTACAAATAGAATAGAGTTATTGAATACGCCATCTAGTACAAAGGTTATATTTATAGTATCTCTCTAACATGTCCTGGCTATTATTTTTATATGATATATAGATTTATTTAGGGTCTCTAATGGTTTTCTAAATCAGGAAGTATCAGTGTCCACGAAACATTAATTATACAATATCTGATAACCTGTGAAAAATGTACGACAATCCAATAAGTATTGGAGTGTGAATAATTGAGAAATGTGTCAAATTTTATTGGAAGAAATTTTCGTACATCAAGGAAATGAAAAGCTGCTACAAATTATATGGAAGAGTATTCAGTAATTTTTGAATTATTGTTGAATTTTAATATTTTATTGTACAATTGTATTCTGTTTATTCACATTTATAATACACAATGCTACGCTAAATATATTTGGTAAATAATGAAATACATTGTGTGTGGGTATAAATTGGAATACGGTATTTCATTCAAACATATATTTTACCACGATTCATTGTTTTCAATCTATTTTTACTTACTTTCGACATTGAAAATATATTTCGTCTTTATATAGGATTTAATGTCTTTTAAATGCTGTAACATCAAAAGTTTTTCCTACCACGAAAGGTGCTTCATCTGCATGACACTCATGGATTTTAATTACTCTTTCCATCTTCGTAACTGCAACTGTAGTAACTTTCTCATGTGATTACGCTCACTCCCGACTAGTTCTAACGACCTCATTCTTGCGTCGTTCTCCAACCACTCTCCTATCTCTTTTTTCTTCTTGTCCTCTACCTGCGTAAAACTCTGATCTCTTCACAGGCATTAAGAAGAAGGTGAGAATCGAAGCAATTCTCTCTTATCTTGATTCTTGTTTCTAATGCAATACGCTCTGCCTTGGTAGAGGAGATTTGAATACTGCATCCCTGTTCATTTTCTCCTGGAATAGTTTAAATTTTGTTTCTTATTGACGTTTTCAAATTTTCTTCTATTTATTTTAATGTTTTTTTAAATATATTTAAAACCTTTTAATTAATATTTTATTTGAATTTTCATAAGTATAAGACTTGAATATTTATTCTTTGAAATTTTTTCTTGATGAACATTAAGAGAGTTTCTTCTGTTGTTACGTAATTAGTGCATAAGGTATTTATTGTGTTAATGTTACATCTTTTATAAGTATGTTTTTCTTACTCAACTATAAGTATAATATTCTCTTTTCCGCTTACTACCCTTAAAGTGAATGATATAGAAAACTGTTTTGATTATACAGAGGATATTGCTGCTAACATAAAAAATTTATTTATAGATATTGAAAAGACGTTTGCAATTAGTTGAAATTGAAGATCACATTATGGACGGATAATTGGTATTATTTAATTAACATATATAGAAACAATAAGGAAAAACATGTCCTATGTTTTGATAAGACCATATTGTGAAATAAGTTGTGAATTTTAAAAAAAGTCATTTTAATACAAAGAAATTCTTTCCAATGAAAACATGTGTTGATTTATGAATATATTATATCCCAACGGGACTAAAATTAATCAAATTTCGATTAATTAAATATTTCGTCATTTTGATCACTTTCCCTTTTACGTCGCGTGAACTGTAGTCTCACCTCGTTTCTACCTGCTGGAAGGCACTGAGAAGTGTGGAACGCCTGCGGTTAGACAACCCGCCGCACGCTGAGGCACTGCGGTACGAGCCTCGGAATCGATTTCCTCAGGCGCACACACTGCGCAAAGCTACAGAGCTACTTGGATTTACTGCGCTTTCTGTAATTTAATGATTCGTAATGTTAATAAAACGAAATTGATTTCCCTTATTCATGAAAGAAATTCTCAAGTCTCTTGAAATTTGTTAAACATTTTCTCTAGAGTAATGTAAAAGTTGAATGAATACACCAAGAACTCTAATCTGAACACACAGGTATGAGAAAATATAACGTGGAAATATACCTTGACACTATTTATCTTATTATTTTACTGTTAAATTTTTACAATTACTGTTAAGGATATTGTACGACCTTATTTGTTACAAAGCTTATTTGGAGGAGGTCGTATAATATATTAAACTACAATATATTTAAGAATGGACATAAGTTATATAATTTCCAAACATGCATTATGTTTAAGAAAAAAATAATAGTAATTTATTTTATGGACACTGTTAATAAGAGTATATAGAATAAGAATAAGTTAATAAGAAAAATGATCTATATTTTCTAAAATGAATCGTAAAGTTTTATGACTAATGTTTTGTGAAGAGAAATGTTTCAAGGAAGGATTTCGAGCCCGGAAGAGACAACGCTTATAAAATTCATGATGACAAACTTAAGAAATCATAGAGGACGTGATGAAAAATCGTAATTATAAAATATATTATATTATGCATTGCTAGAGTGCCAAGATTGACGTCGATTTTCCTAGTTTATACGCAAGTGCACTAAATGCATTGTAAAGTTTCGTACCTTCAACAGAGATATGAGAAGTAGCATATTAATGATATGAAAAATAACCCCGACTTGGTTAAAGAGATGGGAGGTGTAGAGGTCTTGTACCAATGGTTACTGGTTAGAATCTCGTATTATATGCAATCCCGTATTGTTTGGGAATGAATCTCATTCCATTTCATTTATTTTCTACACTGCATCACACCAGATTAACGAAATCATTATGAATGAAGAAATCTGGCCAATTATTTTCCCCTTACTTTTCCAAATCTCTTGTGTATTAAACAAACTAATATTAATAAAATAATAGAATGTAAACACAAGACCTAATCTTAAATCGAGGTATTACTTTCTTATTTTAACAAAGCTATCAAATCTTAATAACAGTAATAAACTTATATATTTTTTCTGGAATTATTTTAAATAGAGCTATTTATGAGAGAAACGTTTTTACATATGAATTTCACCCTCACATTATTACGTCATTACATTTGATAGCAACCCGTGTATTCTGCAGCATTATTCACAGCCGTCTTAATTGCTGTTTCAAGAGTGCCCTCAATTTTATGATTACGCTTCGTTGTTCTGACATCTCCTGCATAGTAGCAACGGAATCAAATGTAGTTTTGCGAGATTTGCAACAACGTGCACGTGAAGATGTTAAGAATTAACGTGTCTACAATGACACAAAAAGTAACGACCCTATTTGTAGTGAACTGTAGTAAAATGCACGTAAAACTGACAACAAAATTCTATGTCGAAGTTCGTGATATAAATATTGTGCAACAGAATTTTGTGTCATTAAACCTGAGATGTATATATACTATTGAATGATCTATTCCATACAAATGTAAATTGCATTATTAATCATATTTTCTTCATGTGTGGTAATTATAAGACTAAAATTGTGAATTATAAATAATGGATGGCGATCGTATAAACACACTTTTGATCCATGAAGAGATGTGGAACATAATCGGGGGATTAACACGTATTTTACTAAACTAATTTGAATTCGAGATTAGATTAAACGCAATTTTTTATTTGTAGATGAACTGATTGATATACAGTTGTTAATTTTATGTCTGCTTCTCAAAAAATTAATTTCTTTTATAAATTTCATTCAAACGAAAAATAACATTCTTAAACAAATATTGTATGTAATTAAATATATATAGGTCATATTTGAAAAAGCAAATCAATTGAACATACTAAACGAAAAATTCAATAATATTAGTGAACGTGTAATTGATTTTTCAGGGAAAGGTATTAAAGTGTTTTGAAATACAACATCCAACCTTCTGTGAAAATTGGATAATACCTCCTTTAAAACAACATCCTCTTAATGGTTTTCTAAACTACCGTTCGCACGCAAAGAAAACAGCCGTCCATTTCAGTGGATACGACCGAGCAAATAATTCTGGAGACGTATGCGTGCTCCGTCTGCGAGGCAAGCGCTGGCTGTTTCCACTGTCTCTGAATGGTTGCTTCGACGTCACTTTCCTCATCAAAGTTCCATACGTGAGTAACGCCAGTTACGATAGAGGTGATGAGTGATAGAATATTTGAGGGAGAATTGAGCGCCGTATTGAGTAAGTCTTCATCTACCTCTTTTATGTCGTCGTTTCTCATTGTATTGGTGTATGTGGTCGCGTTGCGTGTAATAAAGCGTTGAATTATGACTTGCGGTTTGTCTGACTTCCATTAGGTGTATGTCTGGTATCAATATCTTGAACACAAATGTATTATTAGGAAATTAGTTTTTTCTTTGTAATTGATGTTAAATGGATAGTATAATGTGACTCACCCAATTTCTTATTATAAATTGTACGATACTAATTACTCAAACTTTCTTAATTGACTATAAAAGTTAACATTTATTTCTAACTTAGTATATTATTCGATTTATCTAAAATTGACCTAATTAGTTTAAAAGAAATATACAAATATTAGTGCGGTAAAAAAGGTTTCAATTCTTGGAACTCTGTTATCGATGTGACCGTAAATAGCGTACCAAAAGACAATGTGTCCAATGTTATTTAAAAATTGTTATTGATAAAATTTAAATTGTTATTGATATAATGTTAAATGTTATTGATAAATTTTTAATTAATATATGATTTTTTATTAAACTATATACTATTTACAAAATTGTTATATACCACAAGGCAATCCAACTGAAAAATACCTAAAAATTCATTCCTGTGAAATTATCTTGTTGGGAGTAAAAATTATGATGTAAAGCACTACAAAAATATAGTTTTTAGTAGTTTTAAATTAATGTCAAGAATGAAAAAAATAAGAGAAATCATCAGTGCTGTCAAATCTATGTATTTATCTCGGCGCGTAAACTGTGTGCAGCACTGTTATTGTTGGAGATCAATGTATACTGTGTCATTGTACAGTATTTTTATTCTACTTTCATTTTTAGTCATGTTGTGTTTGTCGTAAATTTACGTGGTAACCCGTAATTTGTGAGAATTGCGCGCGAAGCGGGAGCACTGCGCAAAATTTGTATTTTTGGGCAAAACGCGGCATGTTGTAGTGGTGCTACTATGCGTCGTAAAAGTCATTAAAAAGAAACTTGTTTATTTTTTTGTCTTCCATCATTTAGTAAAATTGTAATTTCCTCTAAAACCCATAGAAGATGATATATTTTGAAGAAACGAAATTTTTAGTACTTTTCTTTCAAAATGTCTTTATGCAAACTTAAAATTCTGATTCAGCGTCTAAAAATACCTAAGTATTAGTCAAAATTAGGACTTCTAAATTTTCCTGGTTGGACATATTTTATTCTTAATAGTCTAGACTAATCCTGGCAATTACTATTTTTCTCATAAACTATTCTGTCACATGTAGGGACGAGATGTATTTTTTAAAACATACGATAGTTTATTCGTGTTTGCCATAATGCAGTACCCTAACATAGAAAAAAATATCGTGGGTTTTAGTAATATTTTCTCAATTGATAATAAAACCACATTGAAGTCCCTCTTTGGGCTACGGTATTAGCGTGTTCGTCCATCAACAAGTCATGCCGGGTTCAAACTTTTGTAGCTTTTTATTTCCATGTCTCAGTTGATATAACTGTGATGTATGAAAAGTTCACTCTCTGCGGTTGTTCCGCAGATGTAATATTCGGATACAGCAATCTGGATTCTATCTAGACGCTGTTCCTCTGAAAATTTCACTACGTGTCCAGTGAGTAAACTCACGCAGAAATGAGCCTTACTAACACTCGTCATCGTGGTCCTTAGTTGGCCGAAACGAAAATACATACATAACACATTGATATAGTCATTCTTTTACGTTTCATTAATAAGCAAAAAAGATTCTTCGCTCGCTTCGTGAGCATTATTCACGATTTTCCTACCCGACACATGTCTCAAAACACGATTTCAGCATCGTATATCATTGTATAATATTTTCTCAAAACGTCAAGACGTTTAAGCAATAATATCTCATTAATATTGAAAATAATTAAATAATGTAATTTTTTTTTATTTTTCGTTATTGTAAAATAGAATTAGTTGATTTAAAATCACCTCCAAAACTTTCAAAATGTTTGAAAGGGTTAAAACTTACTAATCCCAACAAAATCTGCAAGCTACATAATTGGGAAGAAGGAAGAAAAAACTTTCTGTAGTAATGAAACGAAGAACTTATCAATTTAATCAACAAGACATTGTTAGATTGTGCATTTAGCGTCGATTAGCGTAATTTACTAGAACTGAACAGATAATCATCACGATAAACACGTTCACGAATTCTCATGTTTCTCGCGGAGAATATGCGCATTAGAGAAACCTTCTCTATTGGCTTCCTCCTGTAGATTTATGGTAGTTGGTTACTAAGCTCTGAGACACGAAGCACTCGACGCCACGCCCGTGTGGTTTTGCCAGGAAATTAATGGGTACGTTTAATGATTGGACTGTGCGAGTGGCTGTCTCCCATTACCTTCTCCGGAGAAACAAATAACAGGAACATAGAGACACAGGATTCGATTGGAAACTGACCGAATTTGGGGACAAACGTTATGAGCTCTGGGGAATAGATTAATATTGATATTAGCTTGTTGTTTAATATGATACGCAAATGAATAGTTATTAGGAGACAATTAAATGAGAACATGAAAGCCAATTTTTATAAGTATTGATTTTATGAAATGAATTGGGTTAATAAAAATGTTTACTTTGTGAAAACAGTGGACCTACTCGTCTTTTCTGTATAATGGTGACAGTAAGAGTATAGTAACTGCCTGGAAATGACGTACTGAGCCCATCAACTTTACGAGTTGAACGTAAAATAGTGTGTTACATTGAATTTGGCGTGAAATACTAAAATAATGTTTTATTTATTGGACGCTTCTCGTTCAGCAATGAACCGTATGTTTGTGAGCTATAGGAATTCTCAACTAAAAGCGAGTTGTCTATCGGTTCAAAGATGAAAAAACTATGAAACGATATTATATCGTGATATTAGGTCGTATGAATTCTTTCAATTCTCTCTTAATGCATTATCAGTTGAAAATGAAAGCGAAGATTGAATTTCTACTGTGAGTATCCCTTAGTTTTCGTCGCGTTTAGTAAAAGAGGAAACAAATTATTCCGTGGAGCGTTATTCCTCATTGGCGGGAACACCTTTACCTCATCAATGATACAAAGTCAATAGCTGCTGTCGAGGTTTCGATGGCAGAGAAGTTAATGGCGAATGGAAATGTGGAAGATACTGTTCTTGAACGCAATGCGGTTGATGACACTGCGGCTAATGTGTTATTTTGTCATTAATTACTGCGTCACGCAGTCAAAACGAGACAGTAACGCCCAGAGGTTGCTGTTTCATAGCCGTGTTATTTCTTCATTTCTCTATATTTAATGACCATTATTCATTTATTTTATATTTTCTTCACTTGATACAAAATATTTAATTACAATTAGAAACAGATCAATCAGTCTACTATAAGGTCACTCTCTGCTTGATTCCTACTGCCTCGGTAAATTGAGATCAAATGGGTTGAAAGTGGAAATAATGAAACACGGTAAAGTGAACAGTACTTTGAATTTATAGATAATAAGACTAAATAGCTATTTTTTCTGTATTTGTAAAGAATTATCCTCATATATTAGTAATTTGTACGGTGGGTCTTTTTAGTTCAACTTTCTATTTTACAATTGGTAGGTATTTTTCAAAATATTTAGTTTATAGACCATTTATATTAAATGTAACCTAAGAAATGTTGTCTGAAATAAAGCATATATTCTATATTTTCAAATGTTAAATTTGCTCGATTTTCTTGTAGATATCGTTGAAAGAACAATAATTTAAAAAACTGGAACTTTAAGATTCAAGGTAGTTTAAAAATATTACAACATGAAAAATTTATGTCGCAGATTTAATCCAAACATAACAGAAGATTTTGTAGCGGAATAAAAATGTAAATTTTAGCAAATTTTCGATCATGAAGCAGGCTTCTAATCTGTGTTTTCAGACTTTTCAAGACCAATACTTAAACCGATTAAGGTATGAAATATGAAGTTATGAATATGATTTTGGAGGAGACACAAAATGCTTATTAATTTAATTTTTAACTTCGAGTTTAATTTAGTTCACTTAATTTAGAGTAACTTAGTTTATTGTCCCTCACGTGGTCGTACGAATTTTGCAACTGATTTTCTGACAATATAGTTTATTTATTTACTTCTATATAAACACTTCTTTGCTGAAATAAAAAAGAAACTCTCCTTTCAGTTTTGTGGAAACGAATTTATGGACATCGCTTCTCTAGACAAAACTAATTCACTAAGATTTCTAGCAATTCATGTCATATTTCGTAATATTTTTGGTAATATGTAATTAATATTGGAGTTCTAGAAAACTTGACAATGACTCACGTGCTAAAAATGGTCATATTTTTTTCATGTATGTTTAGGTTAATATCTTTTTTTGTTTTGTTTGGAAAGCAGTTACATGCGATTAATTTTAGTTTCTGTTCAATGTGCTTATCTGCACGAAACGTCTCTGCGTCGGTAATCGATGTTCCTCCGTTTCACCTAGAAGTGCAGTGCACCTGTGCATTATCTCGCGTGAGTTGGCAACCGTGTCTCCTGACAGGCGCTGACGTGGGTGGGTGGGTGGACGGAGTGGATTACGCGAGTGGAGACCTACCGTGAAGAGCGGGGTGGAGCGGAGCGTTGGCCAGGGTCATGTTGCACACGGAAGGGGGTCACATAGGGAAGAGACTGCTCCCGTCGGGACAGCGGCGGTGTCCACCTTTGTTCACACCCCTCAGCTGCTGGCCACTGGGTTTGCTTTACACCCCAATGCGACATGACTGCATTACCGCTGGGGAAAATGGGTTGGAACTGTAGGGGTCAATCTGTGGTTTTATTGGGCACGAGAATGAAGGTTTCGAGGAAGTGGTGACGGCATGTAAAAGTTTTTCCCATTTAACGAAATCACCAACTACCGCATGGCAATGAAGAAGAATTTAATACAATTTATACATAGTTTCATTTTAATAATTGATTAGCTACGATATGAAATTTTACAAAAAAATAGAATTTCTAAATCTACAGTTTTTGTTCAAAAATTACCCCACCCGTAATAGAAACTACGATATTAACTCATTGACGTAGCCTGTATTAAATAAAGAAACTACACCTGTTTATAAAAAGGGTATTACTATTTAAATGTGGGAACAACCAAAATGAGTGGATGAAGTTTGCAACAAATTATTATTAAAATTCACTTATAAATAGCGAAGAGAAAGTATGAAGAAATTGAGTTGTTTTTTAATATTGTTATTTGAGCTTAAGAAATATAAATGTTTGAATTTTGTCTTTGCTCTTTCAGATTGTTATAATTCACCAAATTTGTCAAATTTAGAAGTCGTTTCAGAATACTACGTATAAGTTTCAGTTATAATGCCTTTAGCTCGTGTGACTTAACCTATGTTCAAAATGAAAATGATTTTTTTTTCAAACAAGACTTAATTCACTACAAACAAAATTAATTTAATTCTTCGAAAATCAAGACATGTTCCTTTTTATCAGAATCTTTATAAAAAGTTGCTTAAACCAATTTAGTCCCAAATTTAAACTAATTAATAGGGGATGGGGCGAAGATTAATTTAAGTCTTTTATTCTCTATCCTTGACATGCTGTCTCTATTTTGAATTTGTATACAGCCGTGAATATGCAAGTACGGCGTGAAAACATAAAAGTCTTTGAAATAAAATTTGCACACAACTAAGAGGGAAACGTGTTATCAAATCAAATAGAATATTTTTAATAATGCAAGCACACACGCAAGCGAGACAAAGTAAGGGACATTAAAAACCCACCGCCAAATTAAAATTAATTCGCAATATATATTTCAACTGCATCTCGTTTTGGATGTGATAAATTACTGTCCCTACCAATGTGTAGGGAAGCGCTGATGCCGCGATATAAATATAATTTTCAAGATATAAATAAATTAATCAGACCCATGTATTGTAATCTGTTTTTGGTGATAACAGATTAAAGTTTCGTAATTGAATGCGAAATTGCGCGGAGTTCTTAATAATCGGACGCGAGGTACTAACCCGTCCCACAAAACCGCGTTTTGTGTCACAATATCATTTGTGTATGTGAGAGTTTGGAAATCGGATATAGTTTCACACCTCAGATGAGCTAAAGAAATTAATATAAGACAATGAGAGGGTATTTTTACGTGAATATAATAAAATTTGCTGGGGGACTTATAACATTCCAAAGCTCCCTGTACAATGTCTGCGATACTAGATATTAATGTACAATTAACCAGAGCTTTCACTTACAAGTTACATTTTCACTTAAGATTACACTTCGTGTTTTAACTATAATTCTAAAAATTTATAATTTAAATACTTCTGATCTGCACTCTATATTGGCACGGATATTCACGTAATCTATACAATCACAGCATATTTGTAGAGTTTCTCAATACTCAATTGAGCAGGATGATTGGAATTTCGGTTTCTTTTTGGTCATACAAATTTTAGAGATAATAATGTTTTTAAAGATTAAATTATTTTTCATTATTTTATACTATTTTAGTGGAAAAGATAAAGTATATAGTTAATAATATGTATTTCAGCAATATCGTCGAAATTTCTAGAAACTTTCCGTACCCATATCATAGCGTACAAAATGGAAGTCATTAGAATTATACAAAAAGTTGAAGGGTGTACAACACATGTTGACGCTCAGTATGCAAATATTCTAAACAAAAAAGCAAACAACTAAGAATACATTTAAATATCATTCATGAAATTCCCTTAGGTCCTTGTTTAGTATTCCAAATAACTGGCTCTAATTTGCATCTTTATATAAGAAAATGTTTCATGAACGTGTGAAGGCAAACGTGAACTTTTATCAGAACTTCGGTTGTATATAATTAACATCTTGTAATATGTTGTATTTATGAAGAAAATTATAGCATTACTTCATAGATTGTCACTTAATTATAGCTGACCAAAGAAAATAGTAAACACGAAATTAAATGTTTTCAAAAATATAAAAACATCAAACATATCAATGCACATTGTGCTCCATACGTAAAAATTGTTTCTACAACAGGTAATGTACATATTTGACTTTTCTTTTCTCCACGTACTACCTTTGCAAAAGCTGGGGTGGTTATTCACTAACGAAAGATAAGAACTGAATTATTTCTTGAACGTATGAATCATATCTACGTAGTTATTGTTATAATAGTTAATTAAACTAATTTTCGACCGTTGTAGTGTATTTTTGTACATGAATAGATGAATAAATTCTCAATATATAGCATTTAATTTTAGTATTTTACTCCCTGGTGTAATACATGAATTTTGAGATAGACAATGAAAGATGTGGTGTTGTCTTCTAGTAAAACTTTTAATGCTTCGAAAGTACCTTCGCAAGCTTTGCTGACATAATCAGTATGAAAAATCCAAGTATCTGGGAAAAATCCAAGTCATAGTCAGATTGTTGAGGCCAGCTAAGCAAGTGACTTTCGACAGCGTATGCTACCACCTTCAGTGGCCTACAATCAAAATGCAGGAATATATTTAGCTATTGAAAAATTGTCTTAATAATAATTATATACAGTAATAATTAGAAAAATATGTATTAAAATAGAGAGTACTAGTATATTTAGGTTAATAACAATCAGAGAATTTAATACTAATTGGTTACAGGTATTTAAAATACTATATAAATAGTTGAATGAAAAATTATTACATGAAAAATTGAAATTAGTTAATATTTTTGCAATAAGAAAAAGGGTGTCTTACCTTCTCTGTGAACCGAGCGTCTTACCTTCTCTGCCCGGGAGGGATGTGTGTGGAATGCGAGGATCTGGTCGCCTCGGTGTCTTAAGAAGATGTGACGGGACAAGCGTGTGTGGGTGTGCAGGCGGGCGGGCGGGTTTCTGCCGGAAGATGAATGCTAAATAGATTCTAGGAAGAGGGTTGCTATTGGAGAGAGGGAAGTTTGTTTGTTCATTTAAAATGTGTGCGTGTTGGCTAATTGCTTTCTGAATGTGTATTGAATCTAGTAAAATTCTGTTATAATATTTATTTTCTATTTCTAGTATATATGTTGTGTGTGATAGGGTTGAAGGAGTGATTTGAGTCTCGCAGGTGTGTAGCAAAGTCAGATTTGTATGTCTTGTATTTTATTGAGTGTAAGTGTTCTTTAAGGCGAATAGCAAAATTCCTCCCAGTTTGACCAATACAGTGAGCCTCACAGTATCCACATTTTAGATTATATACGCAACATTTATTTAGATTTGATAACTGCAGTGTGTAGGTAAGTCTGTTTCTTAAGAGATTATGAGGTTCAAATGCGACGTGTATGTTGCGTTTCTTCATAACGTTATGTACAGATTGTGTTATGTGGCCAAAGTACGGAATAGAGATATATTTACTGGTTTTTGGAGACGGAGGTGTGAGTAGGGTGAGACAGATGCGACCACATCCTCGCATTCCACACATACACACACACCCCTCCAGGGCAGAGAAGGTAAGACGCTCGGCTTACAAAACTTTTTCTTATTGCATAAAATGTACACTAGTTGCAATTTTTCATGTAATAATTTAGCAATCAATGATTTATCATTCAACTTTTTATACAATCTTTTAAATATCTGAAACCAATTAGTATTAAGTTCTCTCGTTTATATTAACATACTAGAACTCTCTATTTTAATACATATTTGTATCATTATTACTGTATATAATTATTATTATTAAGATCATTTTACCAATATCTAAATATATTCCGGTATTTTGATTATTAGACACAGAAGATGACAGCATAAACTGCCGGAAGCCAGTTTTGGCAAATATATATTTTTCACTTGACTATGACTTTATTTTTCATTAAAGTAAAAACCGAATACAACACCATTATCTAATTATAATTATGGAAGCTGGTCAAGCCGATATGGTAAAGGAGTACTACAATCTTACTCTCAAAATTACATTCTACAATCTCAATATTTGGTTTATCGTTCAATGTTTTAAATTAAAAGTATTTCCAAAATTTGTCCATATAACTACAAAAAGTAAAACAGCATCAGTACGAAATGCAGTGAACGCAGAGAAAACCTCGTTGTTGAAACTTGAGTTGAGAAGATGGTACGAAACCCGAGATCGAACACTTCAAAGATACCACTTATGGCAAGGTTTGACAACCCTAATTCATCCACTGGAATGGCTAACCCTTGAAGGCACCATCTGAGGAGAATATTCACTCTTGCAGAGAAGAAGAAAACTATCCAGATGGGTAAGCTGAACTGTTTTGCCAATTCTCTGCGTAACACCACATATACTCCCAGACCAAAAAACCTTCATTCATTTCATCCAAAATTAGTAAACCTTTCTCGTCTCCCTCCCCACTCAAGACAAAAATCTCCTGGAGAAAGGACATAATCATTGCCCTTCAATACACAATAGCTAAAAAAAATTGCATTTAGACAGATACCAGCCTCTCAGCTATAAACGTTCCCATTGATATCAAACACAAAGACGCACGCACCGTCAAACAACATCCTCAGAATAGCAACAATTCTCACATCAAACGTACCACAGACTCTACACACGTCAAAAAACTAAACAACACAATCAGAGAAAATAGTTTCACAGTCACCAACCCTGACGAGAGCAACACAGTAGTAGTTTGAACACGAAAGACTAACAAGACAAAGTTCAACAGTTTTTGAAAGGTGACACTAGAAGAATTACGCAAAAATCCCACCAAAGACTCCTGTAAAACTCAAAAATACACTCCAAGAATCACAAGCAATTTTCCTCATCCTAGATCTGTTATCCCCACAAACCCAAAACCTCCTCGTGTATAAAGGCTTCCAAAATTTCACAAACCGTCAAATTCTATAAGACCGGTAGTATCATACACTCACACCCTAACTCACAGCCTTGCCCAAAAACTACACAATACATTTCATCAATACGTAAATTTCTTACCAACAAACTCCATTAAGAACAACCTTGTACACAAAATCAAAGACATACCCGTCCCACCTAGCAGCAAACTTGTGTCTTTTGATGTAACCAGTCTATTTCCCAAACCCCTACGGAAGACTGCAAAACTTTTCTAACTGACTTGTAACTGATCTTTTAGACAAGTCTCATACACCAGTACCTATCCGAACAGACTTTTCGACTTGACTTCATTTAACATGGACACCAACATAGTATACTGGTATAGATATATTGATGATATTATTGTTCTCAGAGAATTATAAAAATTTAGTAGTACCAATAGCTAAATATATTGATTGTAAGCTGTCGATCAAAAGGCGGTTTTGGGAAATAAACATTTTTCAGATGACCATAACTATGTTTTTCATTAAAGTAAAATCGAATACAACACCATTATCTAATTATAATTATACACAAATAGTTAACAAATGGAGGTATTTTGAAATGAAATCTCTATTAGGTGCTACCATTTAACCTATGTTTGAATAATATTCCCAATAATATATAAACCTTGCTTGCAACGCATAAAATATAAGTGGATCTTCGGAAAACTCTTGATCAGTATTATTTTATTGATACATTCGTAATAGTTATATACTTTTTCAATTTGATATTATTTCTATTTATTGTCGCAACAAAAGTTTATTTCTAATTTCGACATTACGAATATTCAATATCCCACGTTCCTGTCTCTTTGAAATGAAATTTTTTATTGAAACGTAAATGTCGTATTATAGAGAATTTGAATGAAAATATTTCAGTATTTCTTCAGAGTAATTAAAGAAAATGAATTTTATGTCCGTTTCTTAAAACCTTGTTTCCTTTTACAAGAAAAATATATTAATACGAATATACTGACATTCATAAATTTGAAATAATCTCAGATCAATTAATCTTAAATTCGCATGGGACTAACTGGAACAAATCGTTTACAAATCCGTCTCGCGTTGCGGTATTTGTCCCTCTTGACTTGCGTGAAGGAATGCAGAATTTTCCTGAGCGTACGTGACTCTATTTTTCGCCATCTTTCATTTGTCGAGGTGGAATATTCATGGATTGATGGAGCTGTAAACAAACGCTGTTGGTCGCGCTCTGACCCACCAACCCACTCGCTCCGTAACAAATGCCGAGCAGAGCGCGTGTCGGGACCCGCGAGTTTTTTATCACTCGTCGTAAATCCGCGTAGCGCCCTGCGTCTCGTCTCGAATCACAGCTGGAAATGTGTTTGTGGTGTGAGTAGGGGTTTAAGCAACGAGGTAAACGAACGATTGCGGTAATAGTGTAAATGTCAAACTGTAGCGAGGGGAGTAATATATTTAGGAGAAATTGGAAACGGGATCTAGAATTTCCATCAATCCATTGCCCGGTATGAGGTTACGTACATGGCAATGTTTTCTTTATATTTTCTTGCGTACAACAAATTTTTGGAAAGAAAAATAATAAAAATATTTCTCTCCGATCAGTCAAGTTTTTGGAAAACAAAACAATGCAGTTCACCCAACCATTTATATGACTTCAATTATTTGTTCACATGATTCCATATAATTTTCATGAATTCTTTATGACTCATGAGAAGTTATACTCTAGAAGTATCTTCGTACCTGAGCCTTATTTTGTGAAGAAAAACCACGTCATCAAGTATACCTGAAAATTTTATCTACCATTCCTTTTAATTATTAGATTTAATCAAATATTCCTTGGAGATAGTTTTTGTTGTTGTCTTTTTTCTATGTTTGAACCTGCTAAGAAATACTGTTGTTATCTAAATAGCAACAGAAGGTGATATGTAATTTTTTGTTTTGACGATGCAATCTTATCATTCTGAGAAGTTTTCTTTGTCTGTAGGAACCATTACATGTATGTGAGGGCACGAATTGATCGATTTACGGAATACACCCTCATCAGAAAAAATACAATGCGAATATCACCACAAGACAACTAAGACTTTTATTTCAAAAATAATGTTTTATCTTTGAATCATATGCATCCATCACGATAAAGAGACTGACTGCCATTTGTGAGATATGAACCGAACATTTCACAGCGCTATCTACTACGTCAACTCCGCCCTCGCGTCAACGGCCTCCAACGTCGTAAATGGGTACGCGTGAAGCAATCACTATGAGATAGCCGTAATGCAGGTAGCCCTTATGGTCTTCCCAGTTTGTCATCTGGATGGCACTTTGATGGTGAAGACTCGCTCCACTTCATTTCCTGCGGCATCAATTCAAATCCATTTTCTCTCCAAATTTTGTTACGATTTTGTCACTACCACCACGACCAAGTCAGTTATTCCGTGCTTTATGGATATAACTAAAATCATAGTTCCAATCTGAAATAGTAAATTTTATTAAATATTTTTCACAAGATTTTACAGTTTGTCCACTTTTACTTTCTTGTGATGATTTTAATTTAGTGTTGTATGGAGTAAAAAAGAGAATGTTTTGTTAATACACTTGGTATTGGCAAATGAAAACCAACAAAATTGTAGAGAATTATTGATAAAATCCAAATGTTTGAATGAAATACAAAAAAAATTTGATTTTTTTGTAATCCCCAAATATATTTTACAGATGTAACGTTTTGAGTGTTATTAGTGTTCTTTCCAATCAATTTCGGTACGAATGTATTGATTTTCCAAACTCTTACTTCTGGAACATACTACCACCCCCTGATGGTAATACAACCCACCATTCACAAAACCTATATTTAATTGAACAATTAGATAAACAGTACAAACGTGTCTAGAAAGTACTTTGTTTTCAGATTTTATGATTCGGAGATGTAGTGAACGGTAGTAAACTGTCGGTAGTAAACTGTAAACTTTTTTCGAATATTTCAGAGGACAATAAAAAAAGAACTTAATTTAAAAGTATGCATGAGAGTCGGACTCAAACTAAAAGTTCTATAATGTTACCTCCACGAAAACGTAACGTTTCCGACACGTTGTTAACATACTGCTCAAGAGACAAAAAAGCCACATGTTAACATTTTGAAAAAAAGTCTCTCTAACAAGTTTCTGGTCAAGAGTACAGAAAAAACACCACTAATCAATATTACGATTAAATCTGATTATGATTCGTCATAGATAATGATAAATATTTCAATTTACCTGAGAGAAAAATTCAGTAAGTTAATCTCAATAACTGACTACGGTAACACAAAACTATTTAATAGTAGCACCCTAATAGTAGGGTTTCCCACTTGTTATCGCTCATAGCTCTTCCTTAAGTGAATGTGAGCGAGATCGGCCGGTTTCCAGGAGTATTACCCGCTGGAAGTGTGAAAGGGCAATAATGCCAACTGGGCCAGAATATTTTCCGAAACTTGACAAATTTACAAAATGTATGTTGTAAATTTAAATTGAAATAGAATCTTATGCTTTTTATGTTGAAAATTTAAAACAATGAAATTTCAAATCCAGTAATTTTATAAATGAATTTATTGGTAGAGTTCGAGGCTGGGAACCGTTATTTACTAGATACTGGTATTTTATGTTGAACCAGTTTGAAGCACCCACTTAGATTTTTTGTCACTTTGAACAGTAGTCACGTATCACACGCGTTTCAGGTAAGACGATAGCATCGTCCTTTCTCAGCTTCGTGAGCTCTCTTCTCTGACCTTTTAACACGAAACTGTGAACAGACATTTTCTGGCGTTAATAGGGAATCATTAATGAGAGCATTTACAGGCTTCTCTCATGTCTCAATTTCAGGTTTATGTAAATGGTTATGTCCTAACTGAAGAGGTCTATTTTTACTCATGCGCACGAAATTTACATTATCCTGATGGTAACGCAA
This sequence comes from Laupala kohalensis, assembly GCA_002313205.1. Lineage (NCBI taxonomy): Eukaryota > Metazoa > Arthropoda > Insecta > Orthoptera > Trigonidiidae > Laupala > Laupala kohalensis. The sequence continues at coordinate 1,165,767 of NNCF01126744.1, read as the reverse complement.
TATTTATGTGGATGAAAAACATATTCAATTTCTCTGAAAAATTATCGTGTTCTATGGAAGCTTTTGAAGGTGAAAACACCAGCAAAAAAATGAAGTTACTTGTCTGGATGACTCAATTTGAGTAAACCAAACCCTGCAAGCGTTTTGTAAGAAATTGCAAGATATATACTAAATACTTGTGTGTTTGATCCTGTTAGTTAGTTCAGAAAATTCATCATCGTTATCGTGGAGAGTAAAGTATTTATACTGAACTGCTTAATAGAATTAGAGGTCTTGACCGGGTCAACGTTTCACTAGATTTACCTCATTGTATTTTTATTCTTATATTTCTAACGTTAAAATTTTTATTGAATAACATGGCATTATTACATTATTTATACGTTTATGTGCAATAAAATCACAGATTTTTTTTCAAAATCAAATATGTTTATTTAACAAAAGATTGTCATGTTGGAAACTGTGCTCGAATTTGGGACATTTTTCTAATTTACTAAAGCTGAAGACAAGCTTTCCAGCTACTCTATAAACGGTGAAGACATTTACTGTATTTTGTCCTTTCACCAGTCAATTTTCTTTTTCCCAAGTGCATAAATAATTTTAGTCAGTTTAGATGGACTCCACTTTCTTGGATCAACCTTCTTTATCCTTTTTGAATCTGTAAGAGAATACGAGTGTGTAAACGACTTAAAACAGGAAAAGAATAAGAACCCAAGGGGGTCCGGTTTGCGCGACCATAGCCAACATTTTTAACTAAATATTTAAATGAAACGGTTTAATGATAAAAAATAACCTTAAAACTGACCATTTAAGAGTATATATAGATTGAAATGCCAAAAGCTCGGAGAAATAACGATAAATGTGGCATGATGTAAAAACTCTTTCCTCCGTCAAAACACATATTGGCAGACTGATAAGCAGGTGACGAATGCTTTCAGCTACATAATACTAGAATATTAATCTAATATTTACATTTAATATCGCTGGTGTTAATGAGAATGAAGAGTCAGGAGACCGGGGGATTCGTTATAGGAGAGGAGTCCGGTTTCGGGTACTTTCCTCTACATGTAGTGCATAACTATCCAATCTTAGCGTGATTGAGAACAATATTTGTTTTCCTCGTCTCGACCCTGATCTTTCTTCGGTTTACCTAGGGATACCTGCATGGATCTGAAAGAATGAGATGGTCCCTTACTCGTTTCCGCAGAGTATAATAGCTCTTTATACCTCATGTGGCCTTTACCCGCTTTTAAATACATTTCAATTTAAAATTGTTCCATAGAAAATCTCCCATATTGTTATACAGGATCACACAATGGATTACTTTCACACTAACTTCAATGAAAGTTTTTTGTAATTTTGTATATTGAAGACAAATAAAATAAACATGATTAAAAACTCTCATTTTATATCATTGTTATTTTTAATACATATTCTTTTCGGAAGAAAGGTACATGACATCTTGTGCATTCAATACTAGTGAGGAGAAAGTATTAATATTATGAGTGACAATTACGCGCAGTATTAATAATTGTTTTAAATGATTCACTCCACATGAAACATACTTATCTATACATTTTTACTCGAGTCTTTGCATGTCTGTATTTCTTCGTTTATAAATTTATAAATATATCTCTTAAAAATAAGTCCCAACAAAATGAAAATTAAATAACTGTCTTCATTTGTAAAAATGAGTGAAATAATTTGTAGTAATAAAATATATTATTTCGTCACTCCATTTAATTTAGGCGGTTTTATTAGTAATGTAATTATTTTTCATTGTTGATATGTGTGTTGGAATGTTGCGAATAAACCATTCATAAAAGAGAGCTGTTATGCGGGAAATACGTTCACGTTTTATTCACAATTAAATTTTCGCAAAAAAGAGGTAGTTCGTTTTATGATTTGATTTGAATCGGAAGGGTATATACTTCTAGGTTTGAATGAGAGTTGCATGTCAGACACAAACAGAAATACGCCGTCCGGTTTGACCTCCTTCATTTCTTTTCACAACATTAAAGTAACTTTTTCAGCTTCGCTTGAATCACGCAGACTCTAAAAATATATTTAAGAATGACTCGTCCTCAAATCTATCCCAGTGCAATCCTTATATGATGAGTGCATGAGGAATTCAGATTTGTTTTTTATATTTATTTAATCGTTTAGTAAAACTAGTAAAATATAAGGACCGAGACGTTTTATTCAAATTTCTTAAGTTCATTGACTGTTTTAAAACTTAATCATTATGTTTGTAGTAAAAGGGAGAAAATATAAATAAGTGATACTAAATACAGTTATGTCCAATCATTTAAAAATATTTTTTAATTATGATTTTCGTGTTTGACCGAAGATGATCATAGTGTTTCAGTTAAGATGCTAACTTGTTTATTATTAGTTGTATTTTATATAAAAAGTTAGATAATTAAATATAATTTTGTTCTTATTATATTCGGGATAATATATTTTTCCTTTATAGTGTATTAATAAAGGATTGATTTAAAAGAAAGTGTCACTCTATTACATTTTCATTTTATAATTTCTAGTCATATTTTATGTATAAACTATTCCATAAAAACTGTTGTAACTAGTTATGGATTATGATATTGAATGATAAAGTTGTGGATAGGAAAAAATGTAACTATTTATGGGTAATGATAATGATGGATAGAGAAACACGTAACTAGTAATGACTGAACACAGAAACCATTAGACACGTTAACTAATGACGAATTGATTGCCTTCTTTTAAATTTAATTATATATTACCAAATGATAACGTGCCAGTCAATGAGGTAATATGTCTTTCGCTTTCCCTATGCTAATTTTTAGTATTCTTCTGATTTATGCGTTGCTGTTCTGTAGTTATTCTTCATCACGTGAAGTCGATGCCGCGTAAACTATATAATTAATTAATAATTATTTATTTCATAAAAGAATATTTACAATTACATTTATAAAATTTCATTTTTTTCTTTTCACTATACGACTTAAATGAGTTGAACACTTTTATCTATAAACGTTGCATTACTAGGCGTAGTGCAGTACCCGTGGAAAATAGCCAGTCTCTGGCCAACCAGACGTATGAGAATATTTGCCTTAAAAATTCCACCCACGAACGATTAACTTCTGAACTCACGAAATGAGGTTAAAATATGCTACTTTTAGGTATTTCATTTGTAGAATGAAATGTAATCAAAATGGAATGCGCCCTACTTACAACTCACGTTGAAGTAAATCTTTGTTCTTAAATTGTAATTTCCGTTATACGTCACTTTCGGGTCCTTGAACTTCTATAAAAACTTTAAAAGAGTATCGAGGAAGGAAATGTTAAAATTCAATGGTATGTCTCTCACAACTGCGTGGTCCATAAATTTCTATCGATAAACAAGTCCTGACATCGTTTGTTTTATAGTAATTAATTTCTTCTACTCATCCAGTCACGTAAATGATATACTCATTTATCATTCAATATGTTATACTCATATGTTATCTAAGACAGTCATCGAGTAAGCGAGGTTCAATGAAATTACTTGACTCTGTAATGAAATAAAATAAGGTATTTCGAGATTTAGGTATATATTGTAATTTAATGCATGAAGTTTGCAAATTAAGTCCATCAAGTAATATAATTAAATTAAATTAATGTACTTGTGTGTACAGTTAGTGCTGCAAAACGCCACTCACTACCTCAGGCTCCTCTAGAAGAATACTCTAGCAAAGCAAATCGGCGCGATCCCGTGGGCACGGAACGCTCCAATGACAACCGGAGGTTCTCGCGAACGGGATGGGTCACTTTACAACATTCGTGATCATATTGGAATATTTTCTCCGCGCGAGATCTCGCCGCTTCGCTTTGCATGATTATTCTTCCCTTAAACTTGCAACGTAAGGGAATTACCCTGTATAAAACAGTCAAAACGTGTAGTTTCCAATCACAACTGGACAGTTAAATGATTAAAAATGCTGGCAGGGCACAATTCTGCGTGTATTCAAACTGACAAAGTATTTACATTAAACGTGATTTGTGCAAATATTATTTTTATATCATCGTAGATATCCTGTTAATTTATGAAAACAAAATTATGGTCAACCGAAAATTATTTATTTGTCAAAACCGGCTTTCCACGTCTTATGCTGTCATCTTCAGTGGCCTACAATCAAAATACAGGAATATATTTAGCTATTAGTAAAAATGGTCTTAAAAATAATTATATACAGTAGTAATTAATTAATACAGTGATACAATAATTATATACAGTTAAATGGTCTTATTATTAAGACCATTCTTTTCTGCAGTTAATCTGACCGACACCGGTATTGTTATTTTGAGTATTTATAGACCTCCTCAATCAGATCTTGACATATATTTTCGGAACTTCGAAATTGTTTTAAAACATATCNTATCGTTATATGTGGTGATTTCAATATCGATTTCTTGAGTACATCCGACTCTGCACATTCACCAGTTAATCGATTCAAGAATCTTATCGACTCCTTCAACCTTATTACTACGATAAACGACCCCACTCGCCTCTCCGGTTCATCTCAAACATTACTAGATCAATTATCGTCAACAATTGAATCACGTGTATCTCTGAAGTGTTTATCGCCGGATACAACGATCTCCTTGCTTAAGGATTGACTGTTAATAATAAACTAAAACCACTTAAAATCCTTTACAAGTTTTTAAGAGAGTTTAATGACACAAATCAATCCATATTTATAAATTATTTGCGTGAAGAAACATGGAAAGATGTTGACAATTGCCAAAACACCGACTACAAATTCAATGTATTTATCTCAATATTCCTAAAACATTACAACTCTAGCTTTCCCAAAAAATGCAAGTTAATTAACACAAAGAAACACAATCGTTGGATCACCCAAGGGATAAGAATTTCTTCAAAAAACCAACGCCGTTTATATTATCTTTCAAAACTCTATAACCAACCACCCGAATTCCATGATTATTTCGTAAATATAAGACTATTCTTCGAAAAGTAGTCTATGCAGCTAAAGTTATGGAAAACGACAGGCATATACTAAAATCGAACAACCGGATGAAAGCCATGTGGAATATTGTTAACAATTACACGTCAACTTCTGAAAATCGCGAAGAAAATGTTTCTTTACTAAACGATGGCAAGATCGTGTCAAATCCTCAGGACATCGCAAGTTTGTTTAATTCTTACTTCTCAGAAGTAGGTAAAATAACGAACTCAATATATCCAAATCAATGTCCTCCAATTATATCCACCTACATACCCAATTCTATATTCACATCCCAAATTAACGCCAGTGAAGTCATGGAAATCATCTGCTCCTTAAAAAACAAATTTTCATCAGGAATAGATGATATACCTGAGTTTATTGTTAAATTTTCGTCCGACGCTATATTAAACCACTCGTAAATATTTTTAATAATTCATTATCGGAAGGGGTGTTTCCCAACATATTTAAGAGAGCTAAAGTGAAACCTTTACACAAGAAAGGAAACAAACTTAATATTGGAAATTACCGACCAATATCTCTACTACCCACTTTCTCAAAAATCCTAGAAAAATTGTTCTATAAGCGTCTTCTAGATTTTTTATCAAAAAATAACCTTCTCTCTGACGATCAGCACGGTTTTAGGAAATCCTTTTCCACTACAAGCGCCATATTTTCCTTCTTAAACGATGTTACCACATCTCTTGACCGTGGAGAAAATCCTCAGGGTGTTTTTCTTGACATATCCAAAGCAAAGAGCTACCCTTACTTCATACGAAACAGTCTCGTTCACGAACACAATACTCGCAATAGGAATAATATTCATCGTCCTAGGGTGTCAACCACTCTTTGCCAAAAGGACCATATCATTCGGGAATCGTTTTATATAATTCCCTTCCTAAGAATATAAAAGATATTATGAAATTGAATGTCTTCTGCACCAGTGCTTCTACAATGTAAAAGAATTTATTGATTTTAATAAAAGTTAAATACGTATTGTACTTTATCACACCATTGCTGTAGTACTTTTTTAAAAAAACATCAATTTTCACCAAAAAATACTATTTTCTTGCACGATTGTGTTGTATGACTCATATTAATTTAGTTTTATGTGTACTCAACTTTGGCACGGTTGTGTACATAAATTCTGTAGCCCCATCCTGGCCCAGGTTTTGCTCCGTTTTTTCTTCGGGTAGAGGTGGATTTCTTATACAGGTTCTTTAGGTTTTGTCTAGGGGCGTGTTTATTGTAACAATGAATCGTGAAATTATTGTTATTTCAATTTGTATGATTTTTAAACACTATACTCAGAATAATCTATAGTTCGATAATAATTAGTACATGTAAATTTTTTGTGTTAAATTACAAACATATTCACATTCTGTTAGTATTATAATTTGCAGCTAACTTTTCATCTTATCTAGAAATTTTTGCTGAAATTTTTTAATCCGCCCCTACCTTAGGACCCTTGATCGGAATTGATGGGATGGTCCCTTGCTTGCTTCCGGAGAGTAAATTAGTTTATTGTCTCCACGTGGTCATACGCAGTTTGTACTGTTTTTTGACGAATTTATTATTATACCAATAGCTAAATATATTCCTGTATTTTGATTGTACGCCACTGAAGATCACAGCATAAGCTGTCGAAAGCCGGTTTTGGCAAATAAACAATTCTCGGTTGACAATAACTTTGTTTTTCATTAAAGTATAAACCGAATACAAAACTATCTAATTGTAATTCTATTAATTGTTATATTAATGTTGGCGTTTCATTGTCTTCGTGTGTAACGTTCACTAATATTCTCAATTCCCTCTTTTCAGAGACCAAATACAACTAAAGGTGTTTGTTCTTTTAAACCACTAACTTAAGATATGCTTTTTTAAATTATGGGATGGAGACAATTTTTGTTTGAGTTACACTGAAGGTACACATCGTTGAATTTTCTTGAGAAGTTTCAAATTTTCTTTCTCTGGATAGAAGGCTGTACCTACGTTATCGCACAATGGAATAACTTTTCTTCACTTTTACAAAAACATGTTTTGAATTCGCGTCGCGCAAAAAGTACGGAATGGATTGAAAATAACTAATGCAGGTTTGTTCCTTGATATTGGGAATATAATTTAAGCTAAGTTTTATTTTGATACAGCCTCAGTTGAGGTTGAAGTAAGAAAGTAAATTTCCAAAGTGTTAGTTTGATTGTATGTTTAAATTACTTAAATAAATATAAATTACATAAATGAAATGTAATTTCTTTCTAATTCACACTTAATCATCAATGTACGAATGACTATGTACAAAACATGATATGAAGTCATTTTTTATGACAGTATATTTGAAGCGACGGATAGTGAGTATTTAGATGGAACGTTATCGGTCAAAATGATTGGAAGGAAACGGTAAACGAGGGAAGGACGGTTTACAATGAGACAATGCGCCAGATATTCTCATTAATTCAACATATTGTTAAATGTGAAGAATATGAATCTGAATGAATAATCGAATGAATATCAAGAATTTTAACAAATAACTGATAGCCAATGGTATTATATAAAAAATTGGTTCTACTTACTCATTGTTCTAATTGACATAGTCATAAAATGTTCGTTAGAAAAATATTGTTTATTTGAACCCTAGACAATCTATCTATTAAAGTAACAGAAAGTGTTAAAAATAGTTTTATCTTTTTCTAGTGTTAATATTTAAAGTAACCTGTTCGAACGTTGTATACAACGAGTTTACTTATCGGTTAAATCAAATGTACAATAATCCAAGACTTTTAACCAGACCAAATAATAATTCAACCATGGCGAGAGATTACAGTCAAACACTTTGCCGACAGTCTCTCTACGCTTCACTCTAGACTTTGGATAAAATGGACGTTTGGAACAATGCCAAAGTTGTTGAAAGAATGCAGAGATGTTGAAAGATACAACACGAAGCATCAAAGCAAAATGAAATTTGCTTTTCAGAGGGATCTATATAGAAAATTCATATAATGCTAATTCTCAAATGTCAGGGTCAAAACAATGAATTTTACAAATTGAAAAAAGATTGACACGTCTAGAAGTAATTAAAACTGAATACACATTTATTCTTTTACCCTTAATTGAAAGTCTTCTTTGTGCTGAAACGACAATGACGATTTTCCATGGTTTAATGTTAATTATTAGTCGCAAATATGTTTCAACCAATAGAAAATTTAAAAACAAGTCAGGCGGGGTGATGTTAACAAGTTTCGACGAGTTAACTAGTTGCTTCTAATGGAACTGTACTCAAGAGATGATTTTTTTAAATTTACCCGTAGTGCGAGTATTAAAATCCCCAACATATCTTTGTTCGTTTTTGTGCTTATCACTCGAGAATCATTAATCTATTTTTTAGTGATTTGTTTGATAAAGATACGTTATCTGCCAAGGTTTTAGTACATTGCATATTACTTATGTTAGCTAACGTAATTGCAGTAACGGTAAGAGTGAATCAAGTGGAAACAAATCGAATTTGTTAATCCGAGATCGCTTCGTTATCATAAATTGTATGTTACAATGTTTGAGATACAACTTTCATTGTTGATTCAAATATTTTTGACGTGAGTGGTTATTAATTACGAAGTCATTTAAACTGAAGTAATAAGACGAAATAAAAAATAACACAATACTTATGATAAAATGTGTATTATAATCATAAATATACATTACTTATTGTTTAATTTGAAAGAAAACAAGTATGAGTTAAATTCTACTAAAATTAACGTCCATTAAATAATCAAATTAAACAATTAATTACACACTTTTCACCTAACGATACATACCATAGTATTCGTAAGGTCGTAAGTCTTTAATTATAAGGTATTCGTAAGGTCGTAAGTATTTATTTAGAGGTAGTCAAATTATATACATAGGCAAAACCTTATTTAAGTTGCTAAATTTATATCCTCGTCAAGGATTCGTTTTTGTAAGGGTCGTGTCTATATGACGGATAGCGTCTGTGATGCGAGTTGCGCATCCCTGCCGCAGCAGACAAGGGACGATCGTAAAAGTACGTCCATGGAGTTCGTGTCTCCCGTCCGATCTTTCTTTCATCCCGTCAACATCTTACGAAACTGCCTCCGATGTTGCTTCCACGCACCCTGCCACAGTCTACGTCTTAATAGTAATGCAGCAAAAGCGTTAAAGTGAAACGACTCTATTGAAGCCTGAAATAATGCCTGAAATAATTTAGGTACATTATGCAGAGATAGTACTGACTCGTCAAATGACGAAATGATACTAATAAAAGTATCAAATAAATTTTCTTCTGTATGTATTTATGACATATATTTTAGATTCTAATTTAAAACGTGTCGCTATCGTTTTCATTCATAGAATATTATAACGTTTATTATTTTGAGATAGGAATGTTACGAAAAATTAATAGAGTTTATATCCGATACAATATTACAATTCTTTAGCGGAGAAAACGTAATCAAAGAGAATAACAATGTTAGTAAAATGAGTGTATTCCTACTTTTCTACAAGAGGATAAACTTCTAACATAACTTAAAAGATAACACCATGAAAACTATAACAGATTTTAATGGATAATGTGGATTATAAAGATTATTTAAGGTCACCTAGATCGTTCACACTTAAATTCCTGCTGCAAATCGTTAGGACAAAAAATAGAGAAAACAAAGTTAAATGAAAGAAATTAATGTATTCTTATAATATTCTTTTGGTAAAAAGGCCTTCATGAATCAAATACAAGGAACATTTTTGCAGATAACTTTAATATTCAGTAATTATAAATTCCATTATCATTAAGATTCTTCGTGAAAATATGAATATTTATAACACGTTAATAAATGTTGTCCTTAGTAAAAAACCATTCTCAATTTTATTTCATTTTCTAATAACTCGTATAAAAAACAGGACAATTTATTATAAAAATGATTTCCATGTATCCTACTTAATATTGATTAAATGACAGGATATAAAAATAGTTAATTATACTCCAACCATTATATGGAATTCATTACAAAGGACATACTTGGAATTTTGATCTTCCTTGTATGATTACTTACGGCATTATAAAACAAAATATTTGAAATATAAGATACAATCAATTATAATATCAACTATCAAATTTTGAAGTAACAAATCCTTCAATACCCTTTGATAGAACCCCGTTGTTTTCACTAAAATTACTTCAAATACTTTTTCTTTTGAAACACCTATCTTCTTCCTATGTCCCTTCATCTTGTTGGAGCTCTTTCTTTCGCTCGAGAATTGATAGATCGCATCTCAGCCTCTTGACAGGTTGTTGTTCACAACCACAAGTTCGCTTCGAAAGTAAAGGGACTTCACCGTCCTCATAAAGGAGAGGAATGACCTCCACAGATATCGCAGCCTCCGGGATTTGAGACTGCCACAGCTGCGGCGAGATTTACTATTCGCGGTCAAGAAAAATACGACAAGGTGGATCTTTTATACGCGGTTCAGTTCCATTTCAATCAGTGTTTTTCAAAGCGAAGTAAGTGGAAACGCTGACAATACATACAAATATATTTTGAAAATATTAGCAATAAAAATTTGATTGTGCGAAGGATTACGACAGCTTGTTCTGTTGGAAAGTATATAATTGCCAATTGGTTTACCTGAAAAGAATTTGACGAAAAACAACAACAACAACAACAAATGTATCCATTTGCTGTAGCTATAATATCGATCAATTGCTATGGGGATATATCAAAATTACTCACTTGGTATAAACCAAGAAACTTTTAGAATTCTTCGTTCAAAGATGATTATCAAAAAAAAATGTTGCATTAGTGTCACTCTCTGTAAGAAGTGAATATTTGAGTCATACGTCCGAACGTACATACGAAAAGGTGTAATTAAGGATTAAAAGAATAACCAAGTAGAGGATAACGAAGTGCTCGTACTGTTAATTTTGATTATAGAACAAATATAATAACATTTTTTGAAAAACATACATTTGGGTTGATTTATCACCTGATTCTCATTAACAGTGTACTTCAACCGCAAGAACTAGAAATCCGTCAAATGATTTTTCATATACATTTCTAGAGTAAAATATTTCTTGATTCTTTTCTGTTCTAGAGAGAAAATTAACCAAACCATTGAATGAATATTCCCAGTGGTATCATGGATCAAATCTTTTTGATCATCGGATATTCTTGGGACACTCCCTCTTCTTGTCATTCATCATCTCTTATAAGCTCGGTCGTCACTTGATTCACCCCAACCTGCTCGCTTTCACGCGGTAGAAAGGGCACGATGTTCATAACTGCCACTGCAGACTGCTTACTACCATGTTCAACACAATAGTAAAAGTAGAATGAATAAGACAAATACAATTAAATATATTTATGATTGAGATAAAATTATATTGTATATTAAAAATTCTATACTCTCAGTCAAATATCTGTGGGAATTATGGTGATACATGTGGTTATATATAGCCTTTGGAAACATATTCACGTCTGCTTCACTTCGAAACAGCTTTAGCTACGGGGGTACTGCCATATGAGAATCGTGGGAACCTCATATCTCACCCAAATCTTCGCCACACGCGCCATTAAAAATGCATTACTGCGGCATACACTGGGTGGAAAGCTTTTCTACAAAAAAGACACTCTCTGAAAATGCTTTCATCTTCAAATTTTAATACGAACATGTCTTGAGGGAAAACGACAAGGTTCGTTTGGCTGTATCGTAGTCTTCCATGGCTTATAATTTGCATTTCTTATTTTGCTTTTCATTTTTAAAAAATGTACTTAAATGTTCATTACAGCGCTCTTTTCTTTTTACTTATTCTTGTCACCCAAAAAAAGGTTCTAGTATACCTCTTGGTGAAAATGTTTTAGTGATTGTTACATATTTTCTAGGAAGGTCACCTACTGACTTCATTTGTTCCTATTTTGTTCTGTTGTTTATTCACAAATCTTCGATATTGATTTATTTATCGCTTTGAATATCGTTTCGGAGCAATCCAACGTCCTTCAACAGTTGTGTTAAATTCATAACTTCGTAATATCTGGTAAATTATAACTTCGTACATAACTTGACAATACTTTTCTCGGGTGGTAACGATGTCAGTTTTTATGAATGTTTTTCTTTGAGTACATTGATCACTCAAATAATTTTGGATGTGGTGTGTAAGGAAAAATTGGGACAGTAAATATGCTACAAATCCATATTAAAGTTTTCCTCTAGTGAACAAAAGTTTCGTAAAATTGACGATTAATTTAAGTTGAGAAATTTGAACATTTGAAAGCACGGAAAACGATTTTCAGTTGAATAACCACGGTTATCAAGCTGTTAAGCGATCATTGCTATTTCCAGACGATTATTATGTGTTACCAAGTAAATAAATGCACTGGATATGTTTTGCACGATGAATTGTCGATCTATCGTTCAGTTTTATTAAAAAGTTTTTTAGAATTTTATCTTTCACATATGAGTAGAAATCTATTATTGCTTTGCATATTGAAACAGTTTTGATATGCATTACTCTTAGTTCTATTGAAAAATACAAAACGGAATTTTGACATAATTATAACTTGAAGATAATTCAAGTTTCTGAAACTTATCCGTAAAGTTTGTACTTTATAACAGCTTTGAGTTTTATTTGTACTAACTTTTCATTAACTGATGTATTAGCTTGATAACTTGAAAACTTTCATTCTAACCTGCAATAGAACAAAAGTGTTGCAATAACATTTTTAGACTATTTACCCATGCCAGTCTTGCAGGAATAATCCATGGATATGGCGTTACCATTCAGCAATAATTTTCTGTGAATGTTCCTTGTAGACGAATTTTCGTTTTTAAACAATAAGCCTTTGTCATAACCAGCGATTCTGAAGTTTCATTTACAACTTATTGCATGATTTGCATGCAAAAGACACTCACCTTCAAGAAAATTTATTTCGGATGAATTTGATCCTGCCCATTAAAATTATTATCCATCGGTAACAAAATAATTAAATTTTCTCTACCTAAAACGTTTCGTGGAATCACTTTTGTAGTACCTATAGTTGTGTTGAACATATTGCCTTAACCCGTATTAAGTCCTGCCCATATGCCAGATCCCAATGAGTGAATATGCCCCAGATTTTTGAAGCAATATCAAAAATGACTTTTTCCAAAGTTTTTAAGCATAGCTCCTTTTACTAGTATAGGATTTGTCATTAGCTTGGACACTTTCTCTGTTATACCTTCCCTCGTGCGGAAATTGATAAGGTATATGCAACTGTAATAAAAGTCTGTTTTCAAAACGTTATTGCAATATAGGGTTACGAGTTCATCAATGAACTTGACCATTCTTTTTTAATCGATACTCTTTTACATTAACTTCAAAACCTTAAATTTAATACAAATTATTACACCATACTTGAGTCTTGTTTACTTTTGTTACTGTATTAATGCAAATAACAGTCTAACGCTGCATTGTCTGTTTATCGGCGTAGTGAAAAATGGAGGTATATCTTTTGAACCCTCTGATAAAATTAGAAAGATCTTATAGTATCCAAAATATTTTATTAAATCGATATAGTCTTTAACAAATTTTTATCACTTTTTTAAATTTGGTCATATATTTTACATAGATAAATGTTAATAGGAATAAAACATGTTAAACTATTAATTAATTATCAAACAGCTATTAATTAAAGAAAATTATTTCTTGCTTTGAACATATATTAAGTACTACACAAACACTATTTTTACCATGTTTTATGTGACAGATATAAAAATAGATGAAAAAATATCATAAACATAGATAAAAACGTTTACATGAATTACGTGTGATCAATAGTTTATGTTAGATAATTTCGTTCTGCATATTAAGGGTATCATATTGAACCAAACTTTCGAGAACAATCTGTTCCTTCTTGAAAGTAGTCTCATCCAACTTACAATTTACTTACGATGATGGATGGTTACTTTGAGAGAAGTTCTTCTTAAGTTTTAAGTTAGATTTAATAACCTAAGGAAAGTTCATAGGTTGCTCCTGAACTGCTTGGATTGGCCCAACTCCGCTCAATCATACGTATCCATGTATTTTATTGAAACATAGACCACTAAACTTACATATTATAATCCTTCTTAAAAATACATGCTAGTCCAGCATGAAGTGACGTATATGATTCATTTGAAACTTTCTATTCAAATGAAATTAATTAAATTATTTTGATCTTTTCGCACAATAAATTCGGAAAATTCGGAGTATTGCATTTTATATTTCAATTTTTTTCTCATTTATACTCGAGTGCAAAGAATATATAATATTTATTTCATTTTTGCATCTCAATTAAGTATAATTCTGTGAATTGGAAAACATTGAAAAAACTTTAATTTATAGATAAACACATACATTTATTTTTCAACACCATACAGAGTTTACCGATACTTTATCTTTCTATATAATGTAAGGTTTAGTCACGTATCTGTGTATTAGTATATTCAGTTGTTCAGTCTCTGGTCTGTTCTCTTTACTCCAACTATTCCCGGATGGGAAAAATTTAATAAAGTAAACAAGGAAAAAATGACACCTGTGTAGAATTTTATTGCGCGCGTAAATCTGAGTCCACTGCCTCCTGGATTGTGCCGCTAATTCTTTGTCGCATCTTCATCATTCGAACTCCTCTCGTTCTAGATAATAATGAACCAAGCGTAGATTTATCACTTACTCTGCGCCTCCTGTATGTGACACGGGCGACGCGTTTTCATCAATTAAATTTATAGACCTACGCCAGCACCAATAACTCTGCCGCAAAAGAGACAGAAAAAATAGCGCGTTCGAAGCATTTCTCATTGGAAACCGATAACCGAGATGAAAGTGGTTGCTAGGGAACGATGGAATTAAATTTGAGTACGGGAGGCGAGGAAATGCTTGTTGCACACGTGTTCAGCATGTTAACTCACATGGTCGATCACTCGGGTTTTGAAGATATATTTTATTATATTCTGTTTTTGGAGCGATAACACTTCAGGGGTACAGTTGCATTGTGATATTTCGAGTTCCCAAAGGAGCTGTGCTCGAACGGTTGTGGATTATTGACTGCAACAAAGGGTGTATAAACACATTAAACAACAACCACCTCACAATTTTGGAACCAGCAAGAACCAAGACACTGGACACTCAGATATTTCTCTGGCAAACAATGAATTAGAAATAATTAATGAAAGAGTAATAAAAATTTATATTATTGCTCAGGTAAAAATATATAATTGGATAAAAAATGCTTCATTTTCAGCTTATCTACCCATTGTTTAAATGGAAAAATACATTGAATTTTCGGCATAAGATGCTCAAACATTCTCATTCAATAATGTGATAGTAATTCATCATATTACGGCATAGAACAATTATAATAAAAATAATATATTTTATAACTTACTAGCTAAGTACCAGCGGATTTGCTCGCGTGAATTTTGTAATATATATGTAACTTTATTCTTTCTCACACTGATATCGTGTGAAAATGTTATCCATTAATTGCGGAGGTTTGATAGAATTGGTGTGTACTAATCCCTCATTTTCACTGATATAATTGAGAAAAACGTTTTAGAAAACACCAATTTCCCATTTCATCCCCTTAGGGACAAATTTTCATAAAATCCTTACTTATCTGACATTTTCAATAATTTTTCGTGTCGCGCTCTTCCAACCCTCACCTTTAGAAGTGCCACGCTTAATAAACATAATGTAACATAATATCGTTGGAAAAACCACTATTCATTTCAGAATAAACAAAAACCATGCACTCGACCCTAATATCGATCTTTTTACGTAATTTTCACATCTCGCTTTCCCACCCCAGCTTTAAGGATACCTGTAACATCACACCACAAGCCCTATGCGATGTTAGTAATTTTTGGTAGAAGCGGGATCCACATAAGTACCAGAATCCCTATGGTAGTTTTCGTCGCTGCCACCAGCTCGGTTTCCCGAGCAATCAAACACACGTGTAATAACAATAAATAATGATTTAATAGAAATTAACTAGAAATCTGAATTTACAAACGGAGACAAACTCCCAAATTCATTAATACATATAACAATCTGTTATTACACCAGTAATGCTATCAGAAAGCATTAATTATACTTAGATAAATTTAGTTGAAGACAATTAAATAGCAAACCCTCTAGGTTATATGAACCTCCAAAATTACAAGTTGTTTTCCCCAACAACTATTACAAGTTACGACACTCGCAACTAGTAATGACTTATTCAAGACTACCGCAGCAGCCTTACGAACATCTGGTCACCGCGACCTATGCTAACCCGGTCACATCTCAGTGCCGGCGAACTCTACTCCCACGTAAAAGTCCTCCAGGATCTTCACTCTTCTCCCAATATATACCGTAGAAGAAGTCACGTGATCAGCAAATAACCACGCCTTCGTCACCACCGTGCAAGTACTCTTTTTGTTCATCCCTTCGGCTTCTAGGAACACAGAGACTGCGCCGTGAAGACGAACCATCACAGGCGTCAAGTAGGCGACCGCAAACACCCTTTTCAGAATCTCTCATTGTTTTACATCCGGCGACGTACTTTATTCACCACGTTTTAAAATCCTTCTTTTCACCTACATTACAGTGGATCTCGCATGGGTCAACGTCGCAGGCCGCATTCTCCGAAAACAATTGTACCTTCCTTAGAAGGGAAAGGTGTATGTTCAAACAATACCTCAATAACTGAAGAGGCTTAGGGTGGGTCCCAAGATCGTCGCACTTCCGTCTTAGCACCGACCGGCAACTTTCTGTAAACTTCTTAACAGTATCCGGCTTGTGAAATGCAAATAAATATTAATATTTCACAAATTGATAGAATGTCTTGGCGCCGACGTTTCAAGATCGTACCACGATGTGATTTCAACTTAAAATTAACAGTATTGGTAGTTTAAAAATCTCATCAACCCTAATACTATAGTTCCGATGCAATTTTCATATTTTTAAATTTCAAAATTATTTTTGAATTCTTTTTATCCATAAAACCATTTCCACACAACTCCCCACCCCATCCCAGGGATGCGTTTGTTTCATGAGTGCAGACACGATATCGGGATTTCACTATATCCTCAGCGACACCGAAAATTATGGACTCGTCACTTGTATGTTATGTTTGCCTTTTTTTCATGGCATCCCCTTCACTAGTGGTGCTGGAGTTTTATACGAACTGATTTTGAACTTTGACGTCTTCGAGAATGTCACTACTAATTTCAGCAGCCTCGAAAACTACGATCTCAACACTGATATCGGTCACTTTCGATTATTTTTACATTTCACTCCTTCCCATCCCTAACACAAAGGGTGTTTATTCCTTATAGGGGGTGATCGTGTACTTATCTGATAATGAGGGAGTCACGTCACTTCAGGGGTCCCAAAATGCTTTATTCGACGCTAATTTTTTAAAAATATTTTTCATATCTACCCTTCATTACCATCCCTACCCCAAGGATGCTAGGGGTATATTATCTGCGATGTGAACTGGTTGTTGACTTACAAAGCGCCGGGGACGCTCTTATCCATATCAACGGCACCGAAGAGCATGGTTTCGGATCTAATATCAAATTTTTCCATTATTTTTATATGCCATCCCCTCCCTAAGGGTGCAAGGGATGTCTTAACCCCACAGTGCTTGTTTTCATATAGTCAGTCATTCGTGTATCAAATTTGGTAGAAATTGTTCCACGCACTCTAGAGTTATGGAGGGATACAAACAAAACATTCCAACCACCATTTCACCCCGTTAGGGGTGGATTTCCGTAAAATGCGTTTTAGCGGATGTCTACAGACTGAAAGGAACGATTTGCCAAATTTCAAGTTTGTAGGATTTTTAGTTTATGATATTTCGTGATTAGTCAGTCAGTGGTATTTCGCTTATATATATTTT